>NW_024121333.1:4633120-4985620 GCF_016745375.1 Pimephales promelas
TTGCTTTTTTAACCGAGGGAACCCATGCGCCGCTAGCTTCCGGGTTGTCCTACAAAGTGACGTCATCACTTCGGCACTCTATTGTTTCAGTGGTAATGATTAAAAAAAAAAAAAAAAGTGGTAATGATTTTTTTTTTTTTAAGAAATCCGTGTTTAATTTAATTTGTTGGCTATATTATTTGATTACTGTTTTTATGAAAGTGTGTGAATAAAATGTAATCCTGCAAGCTAAACTTTAGGCGCACACACAAAATTGTAAACCCCAAACAAAATCGCACAAAGCAAAAAAAGTTTATTCTGCACTTGTTGAGATTGAAATTATATCCATTATTTTTATTATTGTTAATAATATACTGATTCTATTTCAACACAAATTTATATTTTTGAAGTGGTGTTTTGATCAAAATATCATAAAATGCTACAATAATAATTAGAAATTAATAATTAGAAATAATAATAATTTAAATGTTATGGATTCTTGAAGACATGACATTGATTCAACAAACAGATAAAAAATTCAACTGTTTAGCATTAAAATGTTACATTGTGTACATTGTGTGCATTCTGTACTCGCTGCAAATGTGATTTTTGAATTTAGTTTTGATTTCCCTTCAAACACTGCATGTTGCATTCTAACTTTTTTTACTTGGGCTATTTCATCATCTGGACTGAGTCTCTTTCAATAATCAAAACCCTAACCCTAACCCAATATTTAAAATCTCTAGAATTAC
Organism: Pimephales promelas; assembly: GCF_016745375.1. The sequence continues at coordinate 4,633,852 of NW_024121333.1, forward strand.
ATTGTCACTAACTGACTGACCAGAAAACTCTTGAGTATTTACATTGAATAAGGGCATTTGGCTGATGCTAGGGGTTTGATTTATTCTAGCCATCTCAAGTCATTAGAATATTTTGATAGATAAGTAGCTTCTGTAACCCGTTCTTCATATTGTACAGTGACCATTTTCGGGATATTTTGAACCATTTGTATAACTATATTGAGATAAGCATATTGCAGTAACTCAGAAGTTTGCAGTAACAAAATTAAACCACTAAAAGTTGACACTTTGAGTTTGAATATTTAGTGTCAATGATTAGGGTTGGAACTAATATCTGCTGAACGCCAAAACAGGACTGGATTTGAAGAGCCGTGGCCTATACTGTATCCACATACCAATACTATTGCAACAGTATTGGGACACCCATCCAAGTTATTGAATGGGGGTGTTTCAATCACTTCCATGGCCACAGTTGTATAAAATCAAGCACCTAGGTATGCAGGTGCTTCTACAAACATGTGTAAAAACATAGGTTGCTTTCAGGAGCTCAGTGAATTCAAGCGTGGTACCATGATATGTTTCCACCTGTGGAATAAGTCCATTTGAGAAATTTCCTCACTACTAAATATGGTCAACTGTTAGTGGTATTTTAACAAGGATTATACTGTAAATCATAAATATACTGTATATAAATGTTTTAATGATTGCACAGATATGTTTTTTTTACAAGTGTATAGTTTATGAAGTCATTTACAGATGCACAATTTATATTTATTCCATAGTTCATTATATTCACAATTATACTTGTATATATTTCCGCATTAAGGATCCATATAGAGATTACTTATGTGGAAACTACTTTGGGCCCATGTAGGCAGCCTTTATGAGACTGTTTGTGTTTGCCCATGTCTGACCCATGCGGTTTATCAAAATGGGCCCCATATATTTTTCACATTCAGAACCCATATAGAGATTACTTATGTGGAAACTACTTTGGGCCCATGTAGGCAGCCTAAATGGGACTGTTTGTGTTTGCCCATATCTGACCCATGCGGTTTATCAAAGTGGGCCCCATATGTTTTTCCCATTCAGAACCCAAATAGAGATTACCTATGAGGGAACTACCTTGGCCCATGTAGGCAGCCTAAATGGGACTGTTTGTGTTTGCCCATGTCTGACCCATGCGGTTTATCAAAATGGGCCCCATATATTTTTCACATTCAGAACCCATATAGAGATTACTTATGAGGGAACTACCTTGTGGGCCCATGTAGGCAGCCTATATGGGACTGCTTGTGTTTGCCCATATCTGACCCATGCGGTTTATCAAAATGGGCCCCATATATTTTTTACATTCAGAACCCATATAGAGATTACTTATGAGGGAACTACCTTGAGCCCATGTAGGCAGCCTATATGGGACTGCTTGTGTTTGCCCATATCTGACCCATGCGGTTTATCAAAATGGGCCCCATATATTTTTCACATTCAGAACCCATATAGAGATTACTTATGAGGGAACTACTTTGGGCCCATGTAGGCAGCCTATATGGGACTGCTTGTGTTTGCCCATATCTGACCCATGCGGTTTATCAAAATGGGCCCCATATATTTTCCCATTCAGAACCCATATAGAGATTACTTATGAGGGAACTACCTTGAGCCCATGTAGGCAGCCTATATGGGACTGCTTGTGTTTGCCCATATCTGACCCATGCGGTTTATCAAAATGGGCCCCATATATTTTTCCCATTCATAAACCCATATAGAGATTACTTATGAGGGAACTACCTTGAGCCCATGTAGGCAGCCTATATGGGACTGCTTGTGTTTGCCCATATCTGACCCATGCGGTTTATCAAAATGGGCCCCATATATTTTTCACATTCAGAACCCATATAGAGATTACTTATGAGGGAACTACCTTGGGCCCATGTAGGCAGCCTATATGGGACTGCTTGTGTTTGCCCATATCTGACCCATGCGGTTTATCAAAATGGGCCCCATATATTTTTTACATTCAGAACCCATATAGAGATTACTTATGAGGGAACTACCTTGAGCCCATGTAGGCAGCCTATATGGGACTGCTTGTGTTTGCCCATATCTGACCCATGCGGTTTATCAAAATGGGCCCCATATATTTTTCACATTCAGAACCCATATAGAGATTACTTATGAGGGAACTACTTTGGGCCCATGTAGGCAGCCTATATGGGACTGCTTGTGTTTGCCCATATCTGACCCATGCGGTTTATCAAAATGGGCCCCATATATTTTTCCCATTCATAACCCATATAGAGATTACTTATGAGGGAACTACCTTGAGCCCATGTAGGCAGCCTATATGGGACTGCTTGTGTTTGCCCATATCTGACCCATGCGGTTTATCAAAATGGGCCCCATATATTTTTCACATTCAGAACCCATATAGAGATTACTTATGAGGGAACTACCTTGGGCCCATGTAGGCAGCCTATATGGGACTGCTTGTGTTTGCCCATATTTGACCCATGCGGTTTATCAAAATGGGCCCATATATTTTTTCACATTCAGAACCCATATAGAGATTACTTATGAGGGAACTACTTTGGGCCCATGTAGGCAGCCTATATGGGACTGCTTGTGTTTGCCCATATCTGACCCATGCGGTTTATCAAAATGGGCCCCATATATTTTTCACATTCAGAACCCATATAGATATTACTTATGAGGGAACTACCTTGGGCCCATGTAGGCAGCCTATATGGGACTGTTTGTGTTTGCCCATGTCTGACCCATGCAGTTTATCAAAGTGGGCCCCACATGTTTTTCCCATTCAGAACCCATATAGAGATTACTTATGAGGGAACTACCTTGGGCCCATGTAGGCAGCCTATATGGGACTGTTTGTGTTTGCCCATATCTGACCCATGCGATTTATCAAAATGGGCCCCATATATTTTTCACATTCAGAACCCATATAGAGATTACCTATGAGGGAACTACCTTGGGCCCATGTAGGCAGCCTAAATGGGACTGTTTGTGTTTGCCCATGTCTGACCCATGCAGTTTATCAAAGTGGGCCCCATATGTTTTTTCCCATTCAGAACCCATATAGAGATTACCTATGAGGGAACTACCTTGGGCCTATATAGGTTGCTTATATGGGATTGATTGTGTTTGCACATGTCTGTCCGATATAGTTTGGCCATGTGGGCCCCATATGTATTGCCCCATTCAAAACCCATATAGAGATTACCAACGTGGGTGCCACATTGGGCTCATGTAGGCAGCCTATATAGGACTGATTGTGTTTGCCCATGTCTGACCCATATGGGTTATGAAAGTGGACCCCATATATTTTTCCCATTCATAACCCATATAGAGATTATCTATGTGGGTACTACCTTGGGCCCACGCAGGCAGCCTATATGGGACTGCTTGTGTTTGCCCATATCTGACCCATGCGGTTTATCAAAATGGGCCCCATATATTTTTCACATTCAGAACCCATATAGAGATTACTTATGAGGGATCTACCTTGTGCCCATGTAGGCAGCCTATATGGGACTGTTTGTGTTTGCCCATGTCTGACCCATGCAGTTTATCAAAGTGGGCCCCATATGTTTTTCCCATTCAGAACCCATATAGAGATTGCCTACGAGGGAACTACCTTGGGCCCATGTAGGCAGCCTAAATGGGACTGTTTGTGTTTGCCCATGTCTGACCCATGCGGTTTATCAAAGTGGGCCCCATATGTTTTTCCCATTCAGAACCCATATAGAGATTACCTATGAGGGAACTACCTTGGGCCTATATAGGTTGCTTATATGGGATTGATTGTGTTTGCACATGTCTGTCCGATATAGTTTGGCCATGTGGGTCCCATATGTATTGCCCCATTCAAAACCCATATAGAGATTACCAACGTGGGTGCCACATTGGGCTCATGTAGGCAGCCTATATAGGACTGATTGTGTTTGCCCATGTCTGACCCATATGGGTTATGAAAGTGGACCCCATATATTTTTCCCATTCATAACCCATATAGAGATTATCTATGTGGGTACTACCTTGGGCCCACGCAGGCAGCCTATATGGGACTGGTTGTATTTGCCAATGTCTCACCCATTTGATAAACCCAAATGGGCCCCATTTGTGTTCCCCATTTTGAGCCCATGCCCTCATTTCCCATTAGTGACCCAACTAGGACCCACATAGGGAGCCCACTTATTTTTGCCCATGTGGGACCGACGTAGCTGACCCAAGTGGGCCCCAGAAAAGATGCCCATTTTGGGACCATACCCACTTGGTACCCACGTAGCCCAAGCATAAACCATGTGGGGCCCACATATACATGTTGGCTGGGACTGTCGTTTTTTTTTTTCGGGTCGAAATTTTGACTTTCGATATCTCAGCTCTGGAAGGGTCTAGAGCCTCCATTTTTGCACTCAGGTCTAAGACTCACGGGCCTCTATCAGAATCCAGAGTTTTGAGAAGATTGGGGATACTTAATTTTTCGCCCCCAAAAAAAAACGTAAGGGGTAACACTGTTGTTTTTTTTTGGGGTCGAACTTTTGATTTTCGATATCTCAGCTCTGGAAGAGCCTAGAGCCTCCATTGTTGCACTCTATGTCTCATGGCCCTCTATCAGAATCCAGAGTTTTGAGAAGATTGGGGATACTTAATTTTTCGCCCAAAAAAAAAAAACGTAAGGGGTAACACTGTCATTTTTTTTTCGGGTCGAAATTTTGAGTTTCGATATCTCAGCACTGGAAGGGTCTAGAGCCTCCATTGTTGCACTCAGGTCTATGTCTCATGGCCCTCTATCAGAATCCAGAGTTTTGAGAAGATTGGGGATACTTAATTTTTCACCCAAAAAAAAAAACGTAAGGGGTAACACTGTCGTTTTTTTTCGGGTCGAAATTTTGAGTTTCGATATCTCAGCACTGGAAGGGTCTAGAGCCTCCATTGTTGCACTCAGGTCTATGTCTCATGGCCCTCTATCAGAATCCAGAGTTTTGAGAAGATTGGGGATACTTAATTTTTCGCCCCAAAAAAAAACGTAAGGGGTAACACTGTCGTTTTTTTTTTCTGGTCGAAATTTTGAATTTCGATATCTCAGCTCTGAAAGGGTCTAGAGCCTCCATTGTTGCACTCAGGTCTATGTCTCATGGCCCTCTATCAGAATCCGGAGTTTTGAGAAGATTGGGGATACTTAATTTTTCGCCCAAAAAAAAAAACGTAAGGGGTAACACTGTCGTTTTTTTTTTCTGGTCGAAATTTTTAATTTCGATATCTCAGCTCTGGAAGGGTCTAGAGCCTCCATTTTTGCACTCAGGTCTAAGGCTCACGGCCCTCTATCAGAATCCAGAGTTTTGAGAAGTTTGGGGATACTTAATTTTTCGCCCAAAAAAAAAAAAAACGTAAGGGGTAACACTGTCGGGTTTTTTTTCGGGTCGAAATTTTGATTTTCGATATCTCAGCTCTGGAAGGGTCTAGAGCCTCCATTGTTGCACTCAAGTCTAAGTCTCAAGGCCCTCTATCAGAATCCAGAGTTTTGAGAAGATTGGGGATACTTAAATTTTCGCCCAAAAAAAAAACCGTAAGGGGTAACACTGTCGTTTTTTTCGGGTCGAAATTTTGAGTTTCGAGATCTCAGCACTGGAAGGGTCTAGAGCCTCCATTGTTGCACTCAGGTCTATGTCTCATGGCCCTCTTCAAGTAAATGTACTCCGATACTGTCCGGCTCTGTTTTTCCGGTGTCCCCCAGCTCCTCGTTTAAGCAAAAGGTACTTTAAAGCAACGTATTACATCGACGTTAAACCACGTTAACCGTGTTAACCATAACCTTTTAAATACTCGACCTAGTTCCGTTGTTTAGCAACGAGAAGAAACTCCTGTAACTTCAGTGCCCAACCCATCACGACAAGACGTGAAATAATCACGTTGGTCCACTTTGGAAAACGTGTAGATGTCACGGTTTAACTGCAGTGATAGTTTAAAGTCAAAACCATAAATAGGGCTATACTGCCCTCTTGTGTCAAATTCTTTCTATATTTATTTTTCCAACAAATAACCCGCAATAAAAATCCATCCAATACAACTTTGAACTCAACACATTCAGTAGCTCAGTTGAAAAAGCGTTGGGCTTCAATCAAGAAGACCTGAGTTCAAATCCCAGTCTTGCTTACATTAAATTGTTGTGATTTTATCAAACAAAGTGGCCAAAACAACATTTCTCCAGCCGACAAGACGTGAAATAATCACTTTGGTCCACTTTGGAAAACGTGTAGATGTCTCCCTCAAACTAGAAACTTACACTTAAACTGAAACTTAAACTTACCATAACGACCTATTGGTTTTTGACATTTTGACACCAACGACCTATTGGACCTAACGACTTTTTGGTTTAAGTGCTATAACACGCTTTGATGATTGGGCTGGGTTTGCCTGAACTTTTCTCCAAAACTATACAGTAAAATGACTTTTGATCGCTCTCTCTCTTCTCTCTCTCTCTCTCTTCTGAACTGCGAATGTCAAATTTGCATCACAGACAAATGGTTTAATTAAAATATAGTTCATACTGTATATAGAAATGGCTGGCGATATAAACATGTTCAAGATAACGTCTTTATAGGAATAATAAATAATTTCTCCAGTACCGACAGCAGAACCGATAACGTCCGAGCTTATCGATACAGCGGTCTTTCAAAATTCAGTACCGGGGCCCGTTTAATACCGGGTTTCGGTACCCATCCCTAATCATTACATATATTAATAATGAGTGTATACATATACAAACATTAAATTCAACAAAAAAAATGCTAAATAAATTTATCGATAATTAATATTAATATTCAGTTTAATTTACATTAATAAAGTAGGCAATAATAATGTATAATAAAAAAATCAAATTATATATATATATATATACATTCATAAACATTCATAATTAACAATTAAATGTAAAAAAAATGATGTATGATAATTAACATTATCATGAGCATGAATAAATTAAATCTTTAAAAATAAAATTTAAATTAATGTAAATCATATAGGCCTACAAACATTAAAATAATTATAAAAAATGAAAAAGTCATGTTTTTTAAAAATATTTATATATTTTGTCTCCGAATAAGATGGAAAATAGCAGAAAGTAGTGTCTAAAAAACGTAAATATTAACAATAAAAATGTATGATAATGTTTAATAATATGAACATGAATACATTATAATAATATTTAAGCCTAAAAACATTACAATAACAACAAACAAACAATATTAAAAGTCATGTGTTAAGAAAAGATCATGAAATTGTATTATTTGTGTCCTAATACGATTGAAAATATCAGGCAAAAGAGTCAAAATCAATTTTGGCGTCCTTCAGCACCCATACCGTAACTGCAGGATTTGACGCGCATACAAAAAAAAAAAAAAAAAAAAAAAAAAAAAATGTGCGGCTAGCTTGACCGTGTATTTTCCACGCGCAGCCCACTTGACCGCAGTGTTCTAAGCGCGAACACCCGACGTGCACATGTACTAAAAGCTTGTCTAACAGCGCCTGGTTGCTGGACTAGGTTATCTTTGGAGTATTATTTCGCTATTACTCTCACATACACACAAGGTTTACATAAAAACATTTGGTTATGTCTAAACACAAAGCAAACCGAGAAAATTGAGAGAAATCTGCTTGTCAAATGCTCCGTGTATATTAGTCGCGTCGCGCATAGGTCTTAAAGTGACAGTAGCCCTAATAATAAACATGCAGCCGCTTGTTCTTAAAGGGATAGTTGACCCCAAAATAAAAATTCTGTCATTGTTTATTCACTGTAATGTTGTTCCAAACCTGTATTAATTTATTTCTTGTGCTGAAGAAAAAAGATATTTTGAAGAATGTGGGTAACCAGACAGTTGCTGGTCCCCATTGACATCCATAGGGAAAAATTTACTATGGAAAATTACTATATTTAAATACTATAAAACTATATACTACATACTATATAAAATACTATATTTTCCTGCTTTTTTGTCCTTAGCCAATCACATGCCTGATTGATGTGGCATCCATATATAAAAAAAAAGATTTGCCATATGCAGCTGTTTCTACATTTGGCACCAAAAATCGAAACTGATTTCCCCCTTGGTGTTGAATAGAACATTCCAGCTTTTGGGGCAAATTTTCTTTGTCGTTTACTCAACTTACCCATGGTTAACTTTGTTAATGTTAATGTTTTTTTTTTCTCCAGCCCTCTGCCATGGCTGCTGATATTGAGAGAGCTGTCACCCTGCCAAGCACACCTCGATTAGTTGTCCCAGGTATAATCTTCCCTTATTTTGTAAAAGTTCATTCTTTATTGAATTCATGTGTTTGACGGAGGACTGTTGCACATAAAAAAATAATTTATTTGAGTTGTTGATGGAGGGTGTACGGGTCAAAGGAGATAAACATGTTCAAGTGGTGGTGTGGAAGTCTTTCTCCACTTGAACATTACTGAATTCATCTAGGTGGCAATAGTGTGTTGTGCAGCTTTTAGTTATCATATTGTTAATGTTTCATATCATATTGTTATCATAATGTTTTAGAAGAGATACTTCGTGGCCCAGACACATGGAATATCTCTGTGGAAGGAGCATGTGTGATGGGGCCCCACAGTAACCTCCTGCATGGACTGGCAGCAGTCTTCGCTGCCTACTTTGTCTTTAACTTGCAATATCCAGCAGAAGTCGCAAGCACACTTGAATTCCTTCAGAGGTGAGTTTAAACATGACACTGTCATGAAAATGATTATAGCAATTATGGAGGTATATTTGATTTAAATCAACTTAATGCCTGTGACAGTGCGATTTGTAGTTGTAGAGAAAATCCACACATTACACACACACACACACACACACACATCAAGAAATGTGAAGTTGTGGAGAAATTTTGCACATGCTCAAATCAGTATGTGAATTTACCCAAATCATTTTAAGCGAACTTAAAATACAATTGTGCATCATTTCATAAAGTTCATATACGTTTATGAAATGAAATGCACAATTGTATTTTAAGTTCACGCTGAAACTACATTTTTCTTTTTCTTTTTTAAATAATCCATTAAACTTGCTGAGAAATGATTGTGTGAACTAAAATGAGCAGTATACATATACAAGACATATACAAGAAATATTCTTCAAGGTTGCAACTCTCATTGGATGAATTCACATATTGATTTACAGTTGTTCATAAATTTCTCCACGACTTCACATTTCTTGATGCTGGTGTATAAATGCGTTTCACACCAAATCACTGCAGCAACTGTATCAAAAATGTGAGCGTACAAGTTCATTAAAGGGATAGTTCACTTTGAAATAAATTTTTGATATGTTTTAGCTTACCTCAAGGGCATCCAAGATGTAGGTGTCTTTGTTTCCACAGTATTTTCCATTTTGATATATTTTTAGGTCAAACCGTTCCTGTCTGTCAGTCATATAATGGAGGTGTATGGTCACCACTTCAAAGAGCATGCACAGAGAAGTCCAAATTAAACTAGATTCAATGACTCATACATGTAAGTACACATTGATGGCCTAAGACATGAAACGAGTGGTTTGTGTGAGAAAACGAACAGTATTTATATCGTTTTTACCTCTTGTAACCACAGCCGTATCCAACTGATCTGACGGCACGGAGGCTTTGGTCTGCACAAGCCCCGGAAGTGATCTCTTGTGCATGTACACACATTGTTTACACAGACTTTAGAAGTTTAACTTTTCACTGTGAAGATCTAAACATATTTAGATGTACAGGAAATCGCAATGGAAGACGATTTCGATATTTAGATCTTCACAGTGAAAGGTAAAACTTCCGAAATCTGTGTAAACAATGAGTGACGCACATGCGCGAGAGATCACTTCCGGGGCTTTCTGGCGCGCTTGCGCAGATAGAAGCGGCCTCGCCCTCGCCCTCAGAGTACTTGGACGTCACTGCGATTACACAAGGTAAAAACGATATTAATACCGTTTGTTTTCTCTCACAAACCGCTCGTTTCGTGTCTTAGGCCATCAATGTGTACTTACATTTACGAGTCATTAAATCATGTTTAATTTGGACTACTCTGTGCATGCTCTTTGCATGTCCTAAAAATATCAAAATTGAAAATACTGTGGAAACAAAGACACCTACATCTTGGATGCCCTTGAGGTAAGCTAAAACATCAAAAGGAATTTGAGATGGTGTAATTTGGGAGAGAAAAAATGTTTACAAGTTTGCAACTCTTAAAATATTTCTCTCTTTGGCTTCAAATTTACTGATACACATGCATGGCTTTTGTCTATAACTACAAATCACACTGTCACAGGCGTTCAGTTGATTTGAATCAAATATACCTCCATTAGTAATGACGAAAACGAACAGTATTTATGTTGTTTTTACCTCTTGTAATCACAGCCACGTTCAAGTGATCTAAAGGCACGGGCGCTTTGTGGCTGTGGCTACATGAGGTAAAAACGATATAAATACTGTTCATTTTCTCACACAAACCGCTCGTTTCGTGTCTTAGGCCATCAATGTTTACTTACATTTACGAGTCATTAAATCATGTTTAATTTGGACTTCTCTGTGCATGCTCTTTGAGGTGGTGACAATAGACCTCCATTACATGACTGACAGACAGATATCAAAATTGAAAATACTGTGGAAACAAAGACACCTACATCTTGGATACCCTTGAGGTAAGCTAAAACATACCAAAAATGTATATCAAAGTGAACTATCCCTGTAATGTTTCATGTCATGGTAATGACCATGTCATATCAGTCTTAAATGTTATCTGATAAGTGTGTTTCCCTCCCTGTTTTCAGAGCCTTTTGCAGCATCCCCAGATGGGCAGGCAGAGAAAAAAACATCCAAAATGTGCATTGTGGACTCGTTTTCTCATTAGTTTTAAGAGAAAATAAAAATATATATTTAAAAAAAAAGTGTTTTGTTTTTCTTTGCAGAAGTCTGAAAGAGGACATTTATCCAAGTTACAATATTTAATTGTAATATTTACAATATGCTGTCCTATGAAATTACAGAAAATACCTAAAATTACAGGAAATTCCTGGCTACTGAGTTGCCGTAAATATAAAATTTTGCTGTAAAATTTACAGTATTCTATCCTGTAAAATTACAGTATCTTGTTGTAGTTATTTTACAATAGCAGTCCTGTATACTGTTTACAGTAAATTTACGGCAACTATTAGCCAGGACTTTCCTGTAAAATTACAAGAAATTTCTAACAGTGTGGTCATAAAGGGATGGACATGGTCAGAAACAATGCTCAGGTAGGCCATGGCATTTAAACGATGCCCAATTGGCATGTAGGGGTCTAAAGTGTGCCAAGAAAACATCCCCCACACCATTACACCACCACCACCAGCCTAACTGTACATCTGCATCAGATACCTGTGTGTGTGTTTACGGGGGTTTCACGTCAGATACCTGTCCTAACTGTTACATCTGCATCAGATACCTGTGTGTGTGTTTACAGGGGTTTCATGTCAGATACCTGTCCTAACTGTACATCTGAATCAAATACCTGTGTGTGTGTTTACGGGGGTTTCACGTCAGATACCTGTCCTAACTGTACATCTGCATCAAATACCTGTGTGTGTGTTTACAGGGGTTTCATGTCAGATACCTGTCCTAACTGTTACATCTGCATCAGATACCTGTGTGTGTGTTTAAGGGGGTTTCACGTCAGATACCTGTCCTAACTGTTTCATCTGCATCAAATACCTGTGTGTGTGTTTACAGGGGTTTCACGTCAGATACCTGTCCTAACTGTACATCTGCATCAGATACCTGTGTGTGTGTTTACGGGGGTTTCACGTCAGATACCTGTCCTAACTGTTACATCTGCATCAAATACCTGTGTGTGTGTTTACAGGGGTTTCATGTCAGATACCTGTCCTAACTGTTACATCTGCATCAAATACCTGTGTGTGTGTTTACAGGGGTTTCATGTCAGATACCTGTCCTAACTGTACATCTGCATCAGATACCTGTGTGTGTGTTTACGGGGGTTTCACGTCAGATACCTGTCCTAACTGTTACATCTGCATCAAATACCTGTGTGTGTGTTTACAGGGGTTTCATGTCAGATACCTGTCCTAACTGTACATCTGCATCAAATACCTGTGTGTGTATTTACGGGGGTTTCATGTCAGATACCTGTCCTAACTGTTACATCTGCATCAGATACCTGTGTGTGTGTTTACGGGGGTTTCATGTCAGATACCTGTCCTAACTGTACATCTGCATCAAATACCTGTGTGTGTGTTTACGGGGGTTTCATGTCAGATACCTGTCCTAACTGTTACATCTGCATCAAATACCTGTGTGTGTGTTTACAGGGGTTTCATGTCAGATACCTGTCCTAACTGTTACATCTGCATCAAATACCTGTGTGTGTATTTACGGGGGTTTCATGTCAGATACCTGTCCTAACTGTTACATCTGCATCAGATACCTGTGTGTGTGTTTAGGGGGGTTTCATGTCAGATACCTGTCCTAACTGTACATCTGCATCAGATACCTGTGTGTGTGTTTACAGGGGTTTCACGTCAGATACCTGTCCTAACTGTTACATCTGCATCAAATACCTGTGTGTGTGTTTACAGGGGTTTCATGTCAGATACCTGTCCTAACTGTTACATCTGCATCAGATACCTGTGTGTGTGTTTACGGGGGTTTCATGTCAGATACCTGTCCTAACTGTTACATCTGCATCAAATACCTGTGTGTGTGTTTACGGGGGTTTCATGTCAGATACCTGTCCTAACTGTTACATCTGCATCAAATACCTGTGTGTGTTTACGGGGTTTCATGTCAGATACCTGTCCTAACTGTTACATCTGCATCAGATACCTGTGTGTGTGTTTAAGGGGGTTTCACGTCAGATACCTGTCCTAACTGTTTCATCTGCATCAAATACCTGTGTGTGTGTTTACAGGGGTTTCACGTCAGATACCTGTCCTAACTGTAAATCTGCATCAGATACCTGTGTGTGTGTTTACAGGGGTTTCATGTCAGATACCTGTCCTAACTGTACATCTGCATCAAATACCTGTGTGTGTGTTTACGGGGGTTTCATGTCAGATACCTGTCCTAACTGTACATCTGCATCAGATACCTGTGTGTGTGTTTACAGGGGTTTCATGTCAGATACCTGTCCTAACTGTACATCTGCATCAGATACCTGTGTGTGTGTTTACGGGGGTTTCACGTCAGATACCTGTCCTAACTGTACATCTGCATCAGATACCTGTGTGTGTGTTTACGGGGGTTTCATGTCAGATACCTGTCCTAACTGTACATCTGCATCAGATACCTGTGTGTGTGTTTACAGGGGTTTCGATCATGTCAGATACCTGTCCTAACTGTTACATCTGCATCAGATACCTGTGTGTGTGTTTACAGGGGTTTCACGTCAGATACCTGTCCTAACTGTACATCTGCATCAGATACCTGTGTGTGTGTTTACAGGGGTTTCACGTCAGATACCTGTCCTAACTGTACATCTGCATCAGATACCTGTGTGTGTGTTTACAGGGGTTTCACGTCAGATACCTGTCCTAACTGTACATCTGCATCAGATACCTGTGTGTGTGTTTACAGGGGTTTCATGTCAGATACCTGTCCTAACTGTACATCTGAATCAAATACCTGTGTGTGTGTTTACGGGGGTTTCACGTCAGATACCTGTCCTAACTGTACATCTGCATCAGATACCTGTGTGTGTGTTTACAGGGGTTTCATGTCAGATACCTGTCCTAACTGTACATCTGAATCAAATACCTGTGTGTGTGTTTACGGGGTTTCACGTCAGATACCTGTCCTAACTGTTACATCTGCATCAAATACCTGTGTGTGTGTTTACAGGGTTTCATGTCAGATACCTGTCCTAACTGTTACATCTGCATCAAATACCTGTGTGTGTGTTTACAGGGGTTTCACGTCAGATACCTGTCCTAACTGTACATCTGCATCAGATACCTGTGTGTGTGTTTACGGGGGTTCACGTCAGATACCTGTCCTAACTGTTACATCTGCATCAAATACCTGTGTGGTGTTTACAGGGGTTTCATGTCAGATACCTGTCCTAACTGTTACATCTGCATCAGATACCTGTGTGTGTGTTTACAGGGGTTTCATGTCAGATACCTGTCCTAACTGTACATCTGCATCAAATACCTGTGTGTGTGTTTACGGGGGTTTCATGTCAGATACCTGTCCTAACTGTACATCTGCATCAAATACCTGTGTGTGTGTTTACAGGGGTTTCATGTCAGATACCTGTCCTAACTGTTACATCTGCATCAAATACCTGTGTGTGTGTTTACAGGGGTTTCATGTCAGATACCTGTCCTAACTGTACATCTGCATCAAATACCTGTGTGTGTGTTTACAGGGGTTTCATGTCAGATACCTGTCCTAACTGTTACATCTGCATCAAATACCTGTGTGTGTGTTTACAGGGGTTTCATGTCAGATACCTGTCCTAACTGTACATCTGCATCAAATACCTGTGTGTGTGTTTACAGGGGTTTCATGTCAGATACCTGTCCTAACTGTACATCTGCATCAAATACCTGTGTGTGTGTTTACGGGGTTTCATGTCAGAAACCTGTCCTAACTGTACATCTGCATCAAATACCTGTGTGTGTGTTTACGGGGGTTTCATGTCAGATACCTGTCCTAACTGTTACATCTGCATCAAATACCTGTGTGTGTATTTACGGGGGTTTCATGTCAGAAACCTGTCCTAACTGTACATCTGCATCAAATACCTGTGTGTGTGTTTACGGGGGTTTCATGTCAGAAACCTGTCCTAACTGTTACATCTGCATCAATACCTGTGTGTGTATTTACGGGGGTTTCATGTCAGAAACCTGTCCTAACTGTACATCTGCATCAAATACCTGTGTGTGTGTTTACGGGGGTTTCATGTCAGATACCTGTCCTAACTGTTACATCTGCATCAAATACCTGTGTGTGTATTTACGGGGGTTTCATGTCAGATACCTGTCCTAACTGTTACATCTGCATCAAATACCTGTGTGTGTATTTACGGGGGTTTCATGTCAGATACCTGTCCTAACTGTTACATCTGCATCAAATACCTGTGTGTGTGTTTACGGGGTTTCATGTCAGATACCTGTCCTAACTGTACATCTGCATCAAATACCTGTGTGTGTATTTACGGGGGTTTCATGTCAGATACCTGTCCTAACTGTTACATCTGCATCAAATACCTGTGTGTGTGTTTACGGGGGTTTCATGTCAGATACCTGTCCTAACTGTTACATCTGCATCAAATACCTGTGTGTGTGTTTACGGGGGTTTCATGTCAGATACCTGTCCTAACTGTTACATCTGCATCAAATACCTGTGTGTGTATTTACGGGGGTTTCATGTCAGATACCTGTCCTAACTGTTACATCTGCATCAAATACCTGTGTGTGTGTTTACGGGGGTTTCATGTCAGATACCTGTCCTAACTGTTACATCTGCATCAGATACCTGTGTGTGTGTTTACGGGGTTTCATGTCAGATACCTGTCCTAACTGTTACATCTGCATCAAATACCTGTGTGTGTGTTTACGGGGGTTTCATGTCAGATACCTGTCCTAACTGTTACATCTGCATCAAATACCTGTGTGTGTGTTTACGGGGGTTTCATGTCAGATACCTGTCCTAACTGTTACATCTGCATCAAATACCTGTGTGTGTGTTTACGGGGGTTTCACGTCAGATACCTGTCCTAACTGTTACATCTGCATCAAATACCTGTGTGTGTGTTTACGGGGTTTCATGTCAGATACCTGTCCTAACTGTTACATCTGCATCAAATACCTGTGTGTGTGTTTACGGGGGTTCACGTCAGATACCTGTCCTAACTGTTACATCTGCATCAGATACCTGTGTGTGTGTTTACGGGGGTTTCACGTCAGATACCTGTCCTAACTGTTACATCTGCATCAAATACCTGTGTGTGTGTTTACGGGGGTTTCATGTCAGATACCTGTCCTAACTGTACATCTGCATCAAATACCTGTGTGTGTATTTACGGGGGTTTCATGTCAGATACCTGTCCTAACTGTTACATCTGCATCAAATACCTGTGTGTGTGTTTACGGGGGTTTCATGTCAGATACCTGTCCTAACTGTTACATCTGCATCAAATACCTGTGTGTGTGTTTACGGGGTTTCATGTCAGATACCTGTCCTAACTGTTACATCTGCAATCAAATACCTGTGTGTGTATTTACGGGGTTTTCATGTCAGATACCTGTCCTAACTGTACATCTGCATCAAATACCTGTGTGTGTGTTTACGGGGGTTTCACGTCAGATACCTGTCCTAACTGTTACATCTGCATCAAATACCTGTGTGTGTGTTACGGGGGTTTCATGTCAGATACCTGTCCTAACTGTTACATCTGCATCAAATACCTGTGTGTGTGTTTACGGGGGTTTCATGTCAGATACCTGTCCTAACTGTTACATCTGCATCAAATACCTGTGTGTGTGTTTACGGGGTTTCACGTCAGATACCTGTCCTAACTGTTACATCTGCATCAGATACCTGTGTGTGTGTTTACGGGGGTTTCATGTCAGATACCTGTCCTAACTGTACATCTGCATCAATACCTGTGTGTGTTTACGGGGGTTTCATGTCAGATACCTGTCCTAACTGTACATCTGCATCAAATACCTGTGTGTGTGTTTACGGGGGTTTCATGTCAGATACCTGTCCTAACTGTTACATCTGCATCAAATACCTGTGTGTGTGTTTACGGGGGTTTCACGTCAGATACCTGTCCTAACTGTACATCTGCATCAAATACCTGTGTGTGTGTTTACGGGGTTTCACGTCAGATACCTGTCCTAACTGTTACATCTGCATCAGATACCTGTGTGTGTGTTTACAGGGGTTTCACGTCGGATACCTGTCCTAACTGTTACATCTGCATCAAATACCTGTGTGTGTGTTTACAGGGGTTTCACGTCGATACCTGTCCTAACTGTTACATCTGCATCAGATACCTGTGTGTGTGTTTACGGGGGTTTCATTTCAGATACCTGTCCTAACTGTTACATCTGCATCAGATACCTGTGTGTGTGTTTACAGGGGTTTCACGTCGGATACCTGTCCTAACTGTTACATCTGCATCAGATACCTGTGTGTGTGTTACGGGGTTTCATTTCAGATACCTGTCCTAACTGTTACATCTGCATCAAATACCTGTGTGTGTGTTTACAGGGGTTTCATGTCAGATACCTGTCCTAACTGTACATCTGCATCAAATACCTGTGTGTGTGTTTACGGGGGTTTCATGTCAGATACCTGTCCTAACTGTTACATCTGCATCAAATACCTGTGTGTGTGTTTACGGGGGTTTCATGTCAGATACCTGTCCTAACTGTTACATCTGCATCAAATACCTGTGTGTGTGTTTACGGGGTTTCATGTCAGATACCTGTCCTAACTGTTACATCTGCATCAAATACCTGTGTGTGTGTGTTTACGGGGGTTTCACGTCAGATACCTGTCCTAACTGTTACATCTGCATCAGATACCTGTGTGTGTGTTTACAGGGGTTTCATGTCAGATACCTGTCCTAACTGTTACATCTGCATCAAATACCTGTGTGTGTGTGTTTACGGGGGTTTCACGTCAGATACCTGTCCTAACTGTTACATCTGCATCAGATACCTGTGTGTGTGTTTACGGGGGTTTCACGTCAGATACCTGTCCTAACTGTACATCTGCATCAGATACCTGTGTGTGTGTTTACGGGGGTTTCATGTCAGATACCTGTCCTAACTGTTACATCTGCATCAGATACCTGTGTGTGTGTTTACGGGGGTTTCATGTCAGATACCTGTCCTAACTGTTACATCTGCATCAAATACCTGTGTGTGTGTTTACGGGGTTTCATGTCAGATACCTGTCCTAACTGTTACATCTGCATCAAATACCTGTGTGTGTGTTTACAGGGGTTTCACGTCGGATACCTGTCCTAACTGTTACATCTGCATCAGATACCTGTGTGTGTGTTTACGGGGGTTTCATTTCAGATACCTGTCCTAACTGTTACATCTGCATCAGATACCTGTGTGTGTGTTTACAGGGGTTTCACGTCGGATACCTGTCCTAACTGTTACATCTGCATCAGATACCTGTGTGTGTGTTTACGGGGGTTTCATTTCAGATACCTGTCCTAACTGTTACATCTGCATCAAATACCTGTGTGTGTGTGTTTACGGGGTTTCACGTCAGATACCTGTCCTAACTGTTACATCTGCATCAGATACCTGTGTGTGTGTTTACGGGGGTTTCACGTCAGATACCTGTTCCTAACTGTACATCTGCATCAGATACCTGTGTGTGTGTGTTTACGGGGTTTCATGTCAGATACCTGTCCTAACTGTTACATCTGCATCAGATACCTGTGTGTGTGTTTACGGGGGTTTCACGTCAGATACCTGTCCTAACTGTACATCTGCATCAGATACCTGTGTGTGTGTGTTTACGGGGGTTTCACGTCAGATACCTGTCCTAACTGTTACATCTGCATCAAATACCTGTGTGTGTGTTTACGGGGGTTTCACGTCAGATACCTGTCCTAACTGTTACATCTGCATCAGATACCTGTGTGTGTGTTTACAGGGGTTTCATGTCAGATACCTGTCCTAACTGTACATCTGCATCAGATACCTGTGTGTGTGTTTATGGGGGTTTCATGTCAGATACCTGTCCTAACTGTACATCTGCATCAGATACCTGTGTGTGTGTTTACGGGGGTTTCACGTCAGATACCTGTCCTAACTGTTACATCTGCATCAAATACCTGTGTGTGTGTTTACGGGGGTTTCACGTCAGATACCTGTCCTAACTGTTACATCTGCATCAAATACCTGTGTGTGTGTGTTTACGGGGGTTTCACGTCAGATACCTGTCCTAACTGTTACATCTGCATCAAATACCTGTGTGTGTGTTACGGGGGTTTCATGTCAGATACCTGTCCTAACTGTTACATCTGCATCAGATACCTGTGTGTGTGTTTACAGGGGTTTCATGTCAGATACCTGTCCTAACTGTTACATCTGCATCAGATACCAGTGTGTGTGTTTAGGGGGGTTTCATGTCAGATACCTGTCCTAACTGTTACATCTGCATCAGATACCTGTGTGTGTGTTTACAGGGGTTTCATGTCAGATACCTGTCCTAACTGTACATCTGCATCAGATACCAGTGTGTGTGTTTAGGGGGGTTTCATGTCAGATACCTGTCCTAACTGTACATCTGCATCAGATACCTGTGTGTGTGTTTACAGGGGTTTCATGTCAGATACCTGTCCTAACTGTTACATCTGCATCAAATACCTGTGTGTGTGTTTACGGGGTTTCACGTCAGATACCTGTCCTAACTGTTACATCTGCATCAAATACCTGTGTGTGTGTTTACGGGGGTTTCACGTCAGATACCTGTCCTAACTGTTACATCTGCATCAAATACCTGTGTGTGTGTTTACGGGGGTTTCACGTCAGATACCTGTCCTAACTGTACATCTGCATCAGATACCTGTGTGTGTGTTTACGGGGGTTTCATGTCAGATACCTGTCCTAACTGTTACATCTGCATCAGATACCAGTGTGTGTGTTTACGGGGGTTTCATGTCAGATACCTGTCCTAACTGTTACATCTGCATACCTGTGTGTTAACGCGAGATACCTGTCCTAACTGTACATCTGCATCAAATACCTGTGTGTGTTTACAGGGGTTTACTAGCTACTGATGATATGAAACAAAGTCTCAACTTTCAAATATTGTCATTTAAGTAATTTAAACAATACCGTTTTCAAGTTCATATCCACCGACGTTACTGACAGCTTGTTGTCGGACAAAGTTGCTTATTCGGCGTTATGATTGGCCAGGCCACCTGTCAATCAAACCCCCGTGGGCAGCAGGGCAAAATACATTTATTCTGTAACTTGTGAACGATCGACCTGCTGCTGCAAGTAGGCCTATAGATGATGGCTGCCTGCGCCTTATTAGAATACATCAACCAATAAATCGCCTTTACTCTTCACTTCATTCTAGTCTATTCTTAAAACACAATGTCATCATCGACCCCACAAACTTTCGGTAAGTTTGAATATTAACTTGATGGATGTATAATTTTGCTTTTTGTGTTTGATTAAACTCTATATTCGCCTAATTGGACTGGAGATTCAACCCGGTATCACGACAAGACGTGAAATAATCACGTTGGTCCACTTTGGAAAACGTGTAGATGTCACGGTTTAACCCCTTCAAACGTGAAACATAAGGTGCGTTCCATTGGACCGTAAGTAGACTGCGAAGTGGACTTCACAGGGTATTTCGCCATCTGTGAGATTCCAAAATTCGAAGGGAACGAAGATGTTCAGTTCGAACCCAGCTAAAAATGTTACGTTCCCAGGACGTTCTAGTAGCCAAATGAGTAAAACGTCTATTTTTCCGGCGTCCCCCAGCTCCTCGTTTAAGCAAAAGGTTCGCTAAAACAACGCATTTCATCGAAGTTAAACCACGTTAACCGTGTTAACCATAACCTTTTAAATACTCGACCTACCGTTGCTTAGCAACGGGAAGAAACTCCTGTAACTTCAGTGCTGTTAGTACCTTAGTGCTTACAGATTAGGAGACATTAGTGTGTTCGCTGCATTTGTAATGTTATACTTTTAAAATAGGTTAACATCCGGGTATCCCTCCACTGGAAAGTGTTAACGCAAACGTGTAAAGGTGCGTTCCATTCGACAGGGTCCCTACGCAGTGTTCACTGCTCCCTACTCCCTGAACACGGTAACGTTATATCAGTTGAAGAGGACTTCACTGACTTCCTGTGAAGTGAATCGATGTGCCGTTTGCAGTGCCCTATAAGCACTAAGGTACTAACGGTGTCGTGCCAAGGTACTTACCCCTGAAAGGAAGTGTATCCCCGGTCGCGGGAGCGCGCACGCATTCAGCAGGAGGTGTGTCATTACTTTGTCCAAGATGAATTAAACTATAACACGTGAATTGTTTAAGTCATCGTTTTACTGTTGTTGTTGTTTTGTTTTTTTTTATCGACGAGGTTTAGCAAAGACAGATATCATGTGGCCATCAAAAACTAATTATTTTGTGGGCAAACGATCTAGCTTCATGCACGGAATGGATCAATTCTCACGAGAATGTACTGAAAAACTAAGACGACCATATCGTTTCACAAGCAAACAGCCCGTGGATATAAAATTGTTCTTACCCCCCCCCCCCCTCCTCCTCCTTCCATGGTGAATTATTACCAAAATCATTCAATAATGCATTGCACTTATACATAGGCAAACAACGATTTTACCGATGATGGCCTATCATCAAGTGTTTTATTTTATGAATACTGTACATCATGTCTAATAACAGCAGTGAATATGAACACATTTCCTATTTCCTGACTAAAGTTATAGTGGGATACAGATTTTTTCAGACCGTATTTTCGACCTGCCAAAATATGTATCCCCCCCCCTAAAATCTACAGGTGATGGCCTATAATCTAGTGTTTTATTTTATGAATACTGTACATCATGTCAAATAACAGCAGTGAATATGAACACATTTCCTATTTCCTGACTAAAGTTATAGTGGGATACAGATTTTTTCAGACCGTATTTTCGACCTGCCAAAATATGTATCCCCCCCCCTAAAATCTACAGGTGATGGCCTATAATCTAGTGTTTTATTTTATGAATACTGTACATCATGTCTAATAACAGCAGTGAATATGAACACATTTCTTGTTTTCTGACAAAAGTTATAGTGGGATACAGATTTTTTCAGACCGTATTTTCGACCTGCCAAAAATATGTATCCCCCCCCCTAAAATCTACAGGTGATGGCTTATCATCTAGTGTTTTATTTTATGAATACTGTACATCATGTCTAATAACAGCAGTGAATATGAACACATTTCCTATTTCCTGACTAAAGTTATAGTGGGATACAGATTTTTTCAGACCGTATTTTCGACCTGCTATAAAAGGTATCCCCCTCTCCATATTCCACAGATGATGGACTATCAACGTCTCCACTTCCTGTGGCGCCAAGAAAGCAAGATAAGACCCCCGCCATCCATCTTGAGCAGCACCCGTCCCACTTTGTGCTGGACCGCACGTCGCATATTGAGATAATGTCCCGCATCAGTCTGTTGGTTTTTAATAATTTTAAGATGATAAGACACATACTTGGAAGGTGTAATAATACAACAAGATTTAATCAATAAATTCCTCCGGAACAATAATGTACACAAAATTAAGGAGTACAAGCAGTACACAGGAAGGCCTCCTCCGTTGGTGGGCTTTTAACACACATATGGTGGAACCACCGCAAACAAACGTCACACTGAATCTGGAAAACAAATTATTTGGATTCAGTAAGAGGTTGCAAATTTTCATTCCTGTGTAATTGATATTTGTAATATACTGTACAGTAATTATTGTGGAGATAAAATAATTATGTAATGTTTGTAAGTCCTGGGCAAAATAGAAGAAATATAATATAAATATCCAACATAACACTACAATAAAATTCTTAATAACTTTATATCAAAACATATTTCATTTCACATTTCTTAAGTTTGATTTTACCCAGCTCAAATCTTCCTTGGGTCCTTCTGATCCACAGAAGTGACATATGTCAGTCAGGTCATCTTAGAAACAAAACAAAACACAGAGCATGAATCTATAATTCTTAGTTTTTTCCACACAAATATTTTTTTAGGTTAGTATGGAATAATTCTGATGGCTCCATAAAATTAAAAATTCAAATAGTATGAATAATGAACAAATAAAATATACACCACCATTAATTTAGATCATTGACAGTTTTATACATGAGAATTTATTAAACCAAAAACGTTCACTGCTGTTATTAGACATGATGTACAGTATTCACAAAATAAAACACTTGATGATAGGCCATCACCTGTAGATTTTAGGGGGGGGATACATATTTTGGCAGGTCGAAAATACGGTCTGAAAAAATCTGTATCCCACTATAACTTTAGTCAGGAAATAGGAAATGTGTTCATATTCACTGCTGTTATTAGACATGATGTACAGTATTCATAAAATAAAACACTAGATGATAAGCCATCACCTGTAGATTTTAGGGGGGGGGATACATATTTTGGCAGGTCGAAAATACGGTCTGAAAAAATCTGTATCCCACTATAACTTTTGTCAGAAAACAAGAAATGTGTTCATATTCACTGCTGTTATTAGACATGATGTACAGTATTCATAAAATAAAACTCTAGATGATAGGCCATCACCTGTAGATTTTGGGGGGGGGGGGTACATATTTTGGCAGGTCGAAAATACGGTCTGAAAAAATCTGTATCCCACTATAAC
Source organism: Pimephales promelas (assembly GCF_016745375.1). The sequence continues at coordinate 4,657,269 of NW_024121333.1, forward strand.
TTTAGTCAGGAAATAGGAAATGTGTTCATATTCACTGCTGTTATTAGACATGATGTACAGTATTCATAAAATAAAACACTAGATGATAGGCCATCACCTGTAGATTTTAGGGGGGGGGGGTACATATTTTGGCAGGTCGAAAATACGGTCTGAAAAAATCTGTATCCCACTATAACTTTTGTCAGAAAACAAGAAATGTGTTCATATTCACTGCTGTTATTAGACATGATGTACAGTATTCATAAAATAAAACACTAGATGATAGGCCATCACCTGTAGATTTTGGGGGGGGGATACATATTTTGGCAGGTCGAAAATACGGTCTGAAAAAATCTGTATCCCACTATAACTTTAGTCAGAAAACAAGAAATGTGTTCATATTCACTGCTGTTATTAGACATGATGTACAGTATTCATAAAATAAAACTCTAGATGATAGGCCATCACCTGTAGATTTTGGGGGGGGGGGTACATATTTTGGCAGGTCGAAAATACGGTCTGAAAAAATCTGTATCCCACTATAACTTTAGTCAGGAAATAGGAAATGTGTTCATATTCACTGCTGTTATTTGACATGATGTACAGTATTCATAAAATAAAACACTAGATGATAGGCCATCACCTGTAGATTTTAGGGGGGGGGGGGTACATATTTTGGCAGGTCGAAAATACGGTCTGAAAAAATCTGTATCCCACTATAACTTTTGTCAGAAAACAAGAAATGTGTTCATATTCACTGCTGTTATTAGACATGATGTACAGTATTCATAAAATAAAACACTAGATGATAGGCCATCACCTGTAGATTTTGGGGGGGGGGGATACATATTTTGGCAGGTCGAAAATACGGTCTGAAAAAATCTGTATCCCACTATAACTTTAGTCAGAAAACAAGAAATGTGTTCATATTCACTGCTGTTATTAGACATGATGTACAGTATTCATAAAATAAAACACTAGATGATAGGCCATCACCTGTAGATTTTAGGGGGGGGGGATACATATTTTGGCAGGTCGAAAATACGGTCTGAAAAAATCTGTATCCCACTATAACTTTTGTCAGAAAACAAGAAATGTGTTCATATTCACTGCTGTTATTAGACATGATGTACAGTATTCATAAAATAAAACACTAGATGATAGGCCATCACCTGTAGATTTTAGGGGGGGGATACATATTTTGGCAGGTCGAAAATACGGTCTGAAAAAATCTGTATCCCACTATAACTTTAGTCAGGAAATAGGAAATGTGTTCATATTCACTGCTGTTATTAGACATGATGTACAGTATTCATAAAATAAAACACTAGATGATAGGCCATCACCTGTAGATTTTAGGGGGGGGATACATATTTTGGCAGGTCGAAAATACGGTCTGAAAAAATCTGTATCCCACTATAACTTTTGTCAGAAAACAAGAAATGTGTTCATATTCACTGCTGTTATTAGACATGATGTACAGTATTCATAAAATAAAACACTAGATGATAGGCCATCACCTGTAGATTTTAGGGGGGGGATACATATTTTGGCAGGTCGAAAATACGGTCTGAAAAAATCTGTATCCCACTATAACTTTAGTCAGGAAATAGGAAATGTGTTCATATTCACTGCTGTTATTAGACATGATGTACAGTATTCATAAAATAAAACACTAGATGATAGGCCATCACCTGTAGATTTTAGGGGGGGGGTACATATTTTGGCAGGTCGAAAATACGGTCTGAAAAAATCTGTATCCCACTATAACTTTAGTCAGGAAATAGGAAATGTGTTCATATTCACTGCTGTTATTAGACATGATGTACAGTATTCATAAAATAAAACACTAGATGATAGGCCATCACCTGTAGATTTTAGGGGGGGGGGATACATATTTTGGCAGGTCGAAAATACGGTCTGAAAAAATCTGTATCCCACTATAACTTTAGTCAGGAAATAGGAAATGTGTTCATATTCACTGCTGTTATTAGACATGATGTACAGTATTCATAAAATAAAACACTAGATGATAGGCCATCACCTGTAGATTTTAGGGGGGGGGTACATATTTTGGCAGGTCGAAAATACGGTCTGAAAAAATCTGTATCCCACTATAACTTTAGTCAGGAAATAGGAAATGTGTTCATATTCACTGCTGTTATTAGACATGATGTACAGTATTCATAAAATAAAACACTAGATGATAGGCCATCACCTGTAGATTTTAGGGGGGGGGTACATATTTTGGCAGGTCGAAAATACGGTCTGAAAAAATCTGTATCCCACTATAACTTTTGTCAGAAAACAAGAAATGTGTTCATATTCACTGCTGTTATTAGACATGATGTACAGTATTCATAAAATAAAACACTAGATGATAGGCCATCACCTGTAGATTTTAGGGGGGGGATACATATTTTGGCAGGTCGAAAATACGGTCTGAAAAAATCTGTATCCCACTATAACTTTAGTCAGGAAAAAGGAAATGTGTTCATATTCACTGCTGTTATTAGACATGATGTACAGTATTCATAAAATAAAACACTAGATTATAGGCCATCACCTGTAGATTTTAGGGGGGGGGATACATATTTTGGCAGGTCGAAAATACGGTCTGAAAAAATCTGTATCCCACTATAACTTTAGTCAGGAAAAAGGAAATGTGTTCATATTCACTGCTGTTATTAGACATGATGTACAGTATTCATAAAATAAAACACTAGATGATAGGCCATCACCTGTAGATTTTAGGGGGGGGATACATATTTTGGCAGGTCGAAAATACGGTCTGAAAAAATCTGTATCCCACTATAACTTTAGTCAGGAAAAAGGAAATGTGTTCATATTCACTGCTGTTATTAGACATGATGTACAGTATTCATAAAATAAAACACTAGATTATAGGCCATCACCTGTAGATTTTAGGGGGGGGGATACATATTTTGGCAGGTCGAAAATACGGTCTGAAAAAATCTGTATCCCACTATAACTTTAGTCAGGAAATAGGAAATGTGTTCATATTCACTGCTGTTATTAGACATGATGTACAGTATTCATAAAATAAAACACTAGATGATAGGCCATCACCTGTAGATTTTAGGGGGGGGGTACATATTTTGGCAGGTCGAAAATACGGTCTGAAAAAATCTGTATCCCACTATAACTTTTGTCAGAAAACAAGAAATGTGTTCATATTCACTGCTGTTATTAGACATGATGTACAGTATTCATAAAATAAAACACTAGATGATAGGCCATCACCTGTAGATTTTGGGGGGGGGGATACATATTTTGGCAGGTCGAAAATACGGTCTGAAAAAATCTGTATCCCACTATAACTTTAGTCAGGAAATAGGAAATGTGTTCATATTCACTGCTGTTATTTGACATGATGTACAGTATTCATAAAATAAAACACTAGATTATAGGCCATCACCTGTAGATTTTAGGGGGGGGGATACATATTTTGGCAGGTCGAAAATACGGTCTGAAAAAATCTGTATCCCACTATAACTTTAGTCAGGAAATAGGAAATGTGTTCATATTCACTGCTGTTATTAGACATGATGTACAGTATTCATAAAATAAAACACTAGATGATAGGCCATCACCTGTAGATTTTAGGGGGGGGGGATACATATTTTGGCAGGTCGAAAATACGGTCTGAAAAAATCTGTATCCCACTATAACTTTTGTCAGAAAACAAGAAATGTGTTCATATTCACTGCTGTTATTAGACATGATGTACAGTATTCATAAAATAAAACACTAGATGATAGGCCATCACCTGTAGATTTTAGGGGGGGGGTACATATTTTGGCAGGTCGAAAATACGGTCTGAAAAAATCTGTATCCCACTATAACTTTAGTCAGGAAATAGGAAATGTGTTCATATTCACTGCTGTTATTAGACATGATGTACAGTATTCATAAAATAAAACACTTGATGATAGGCCATCATCGGTAAAATCGTTGTTTGCCTATGTATAAGTGCAATGCATTATTGAATGATTTTGGTAATAATTCACCATGGAAGGAGGAGGAGGGGGGGGGGGGTAAGAACAATTTTATATCCACGGGCTGTTTGCTTGTGAAACGATATGGTCGTCTTAGTTTTTCAGTACATTCTCGTGAGAATTGATCCATTCCGTGCATGAAGCTAGATCGTTTGCCCACAAAATAATTAGTTTTTGATGGGCCACATGATATCTGTCTTTGCTAAACCTCGTCGATAAAAAAAAACAAAACAACAACAACAGTAAAACGATGACTTAAACAATTCACGTGTTATAGTTTAATTCATCTTGGACAAAGTAATGACACACCTCCTGCTGAATGCGTGCGCGCTCCCGCGACCGGGGATACACTTCCTTTCAGGGGTAAGTACCTTGGCACGACACCGGCACTGAAGTTACAGGAGTTTCTTCCCGTTGCTAAGCAACGGTAGGTCGAGTATTTAAAAGGTTATGGTTAACACGGTTAACGTGGTTTAACGTCGATGTAATGCGTTGTTTTAGCGAACCTTTTGCTTAAACGAGGAGCTGGGGGACGCCGGAAAAATAGACGTTTTACTCATTTGGCTAGCTACTTCATTAAAACGTGACATTTTGACTTTTTTTTCGGCGTGGATCAAGGCAAATGAATCATTTTCACCTTGAAAATAATACATTTTTGTATTTTAATTAGGCTAATAGAACATTTCTCAGTGATCGTCAATAAAACAAAATTCCATTTTTTCTCGGTTTAATGAAAACCAATAGGTCGTTATGGCAGCGGCGATTGCGTGTAGAATAGGTCAAACGTGTAAGTTTCACGTTTGAGGGGGTTAACTTAAACCGTGACATCTACACGTTTTCCAAAGTGGACCAACGTGATTATTTCACGTCTTGTCGTGATACCGGGTTGCACTTGCAACGTGACAGACGCTGTTAATAAAGATGCTGTCGCCATGTGTGTCAATAATGTTAATTAAACATCAGAAAGAAAGTAATTTAACGTTACTGTATTTGACTGAATTACTTTTGCAAAATTAACAAGAATGAATGTTGAATTTATAGTGAAAACCATGTAGGCTATTGTATATTTGATTACTTTATATAATATAATATTATTCAGTGCTTAAAGTTTTTCGTAAGTCGATTTATTGTTTGAATGCATTGTTTGAATAATGATTTTCCTTGTTTTATACAGATAAATAAATGTTACAATCGGAAGTGACATCGCCTCATTCCTAAACGTGTAATACCTTCATCTTCATATATGATTAATATCTTACCCTCACGTTCTTTCTCTCTCTCTCTTTATATTTTTTTAATTATTATTTAATTTTCACCTCTTTCTTTATTTTGATGACCATGACTGAACATGTTGATACATTGTACTACAAACTAGCGCGTTTATGATTACGATAATAAATTAAAATATGATAACAAATAACAGTTTGCAATGTCAAGACCATTTTTGTACAGCTAAAATAACGAGATGGTCCTCTCTGCAGAACACAAATGTCATTTTTGATGCATGCAGAATTCGGGTCACAATGACAGATTGACACGATAAGAGACATTTGGGCATTTATTCTTTTTATTGATACACTACCTCAGAAGAGCATATGCCGCACGGTGTTCCCTTTGAATAATTTCAAAAAGCACTGCAGTCTTAAAAATTACAAAATGTTAAATACAAAATGTACATGAAACAACAATACAAGGCTCCGTAAACATTAACTGAACCTGTACTTTTATTTTACAAACCATCCAAGCAACCCAAACTTTAGGAATGACATCCATTTCAAAGTATCAAAAATAGAGTTCTGGTGTCTGTGTTGTCATCTGCATGTAAAATGGGAACACATTGTTCCATCTTTGGTTTCTAAAGAGTGAAAATAGGTGCAAATCATGGGACCCTGCTTCATCCCAGAACTCCCCCTCAGTTTGTTTGATTGTTTTTCTGTCTTGATTCTCAAAAACACTATTTCTAAATCAAACTCAAACCATGACACACATTCTCTAAAACTGAATTTTAACACAAGTTAAGGCTTTCCTATGTAGATTTGATAGTTTAAATTAAATAGTCAAAAGTGGCATTAAAAATACCTGTCAATATATGTAAGGGTTCACATACAACAAAATATATATACTTACATACAGTATAGATGCAAGAATAACAAGCGAACCTGCTATTTGTATGTTTGAAAATGTCACACCATCATCTTTGCATAGCCTTGTGTATCAGTGTGCTTTTCCACCATTTAAATTTGAAGTTTTTTTTAAAGATACAAAAACAAATATTTACAATTCATTGGATACAAACTGACAGAAGCGCATACACACAAAACCGTTAAGACGCTTGCTCTGTGCATGAATAGACACATCTCAACACAGAACTCTTGTCTGGCATACTACTCTATGAAGAAGCATCTCTACAGCATCTAGTCTAGAGGCATCAAGGTTTTCTTTTTTCCTTTTTTTCTTATAGGCAAAAGGCAGGTTTATAGTGCATAGCAGTTATTTTCTCTTTCAAACATAATTAACAGTCATGGATACAGCTGTCTGTCTCCCAAAGACTGAAAAAGATAAGAAAAAAATCTTACTTGAATTGTGCCAGTTTTCATGAAAAAAAAAAAAAAAAAAACAGTTGAAAAAACAACTGTAATCTCCAAATCAAAATTTTAAGGCAAGAAACCAATACAAATTCATAGATTTGTTAGCATCAAACGGCATCTGCTCTGGCAGTGTCCGTCGTATGTGTCCCAAAAAGTGAAGTACAGAGGAAACCTGCCTAAATAGTTTTTGTCCACATGAGAGCAAATTATGAGCGGGCTGATAGGTTTGGACGCTGGTTTGATTTTCAACCTTTATGAAAAGTCCTAGAATACAGAAGGGACACAAACTGAGAGAAGCTTGCAAGTCCCTCTGTAGTAACAGATAATTCACTTGTTGATTGTCAGGACACAACCTTTTATTACACACAAAAAGAGAAAAAAAGGTTATTCCCCGACATCAAACCTATGTTTTTTCATAATTTTTCCTTTGATCAAAGGCACAAAGCAAGTATCAGCATAGTCAACATATATACATATATATAGTCATAGTCAAGTATAATAGTCAAGCCCAAAATTATTCATACCCCTGGCAAATTCTGACTTAAATTCGTACTTTTATTTAACCAGCAAGTTTTTTCTTGATTAGAAATGACACAGGCATATCTAGAAGATAATAAGACGATGTACAAGAGGAATAATTGTGGAAAAAATGACAACTCATCTTTTATTGACATTTGAACAAAAAATAGCATGTCCAAAATAATTTATACTCTTTGCAAACTGTCACAGTCTATGGGGAAATCCAAAGATCTATACCTTTCCAAACAGTTCAAGCTGTTCAAAAGCATCCCAATTACCCCGATTCATTGGGAATAGTTGTTTTAATCAACAGCAGGTGAAAAACAGAAACTCTCTGCTGTTGGTTTGAGGACAGTCATGGCCAAGACAAAGGAGCTCACTGAGGACCTGCAGCTGCGCATTGTAGCTGCTCACAAGTCAGGAATGGGCTATAAGAACATATCTAAATGTTTTGAAGTTCCCGTGACTACAGTGCAAAGTATTATTAAAAAATACAAGACGTTCCACAATATGAAAAAAAATCAGAGGTTCGTGGTCGGAAGCCAAAAGTGACATCTGTGCTGGCCAGGAGGATAGTGAGATAAAAAGGTAGAGTAAAGAATCCAAGGATCACCACCAAGGCCGTCCTGATAAATCTGGGCTCTGCTGGTGGCAACATCTCATGGCAGACAGTACGGACACTGCACTCCGCTGGGTTCTTTATACTTCTGTGTCGGACCTACGCCGGAGCCTCTACTCTGTAGACTACACGTTGGTTTAAATTTATACTTCTGTGTTTTTTTCCGCGTTGATGCCCCCAGAGGGAACATGTGAAACCTGAGGGAGCGGTTCTAGCAAACCAATCACAGTGCTTGCGTCCACAGAGAATTGATCGTTGTTACATTTTTGGAGAGGTGCACGTCAGGGTACGCGCGCTACACACAGCCTATGCTGTAGCTACAGCGGTCGACACAGAAGAATAAATTGGGCTTTAGTCACACAAAAACCCGCTCGGCCTTTGCAAATGCTCATCTGGACAGAGAAGAAGACTTCTGGTCTTATGTTTTATGGTCTGATGAAATTAAATTGAATTGTTTTGCCACAATGATGTAGCCTTCATTTGGCGTAAAAAAGGAGAAGCCTTTGAGCAATACATCAAAATTCTCAACAACATCAGGCAGTCTGCAGAGAAAATTAGGTGGAAACAATGAACATTTCAGCACCACAATGACCCAAAACACACAGCAAAAGTGGTGAAGAAATGGTTAGCAGACAAAACCATTCACATTTTGCAGTGGCCCAACCCTGAAATAAATCCCATTGAGAATCTGTGGAGGGAGTAAAGATCAGGGTGATGGCAAGGAGACCCTCCGACCTGAAAGAGTTAGAGCTCATCGCTAAAGATGAATGGCCAAAAATACCAGTGGAGACATGCAAAAAGCTGGTCAGCAATTATAGCAAGCATTTGATTGCTGAAATAGCCAATAAAGGCTTTTCCATTGAGTATTGAGACAGGTATGAATCGTTTTGGACATGCCACTTTTTTTTCAAATGTAAATAAAAGATAAGTAATCATTTTTTCCACAATGATACCTCTTGTACATCGTCATATTATCTTCTGGAAGACGCCTGTGTCATTTCTAATCAAGAAAAAACTAAAATAAGTCAGAATTTGACAGGGGTATGAATAATTTAGGGCTTGGCTGTGTATATATATATATATATATATATATATATATATATATATATATATACACACTGGTATATATATGTGGACTTGATTCTCTTCAGACCTTTTGGTCTAGGGTCATGAGTTCATCTTCCCATCAACTGTACAAAACGTGTTATCTTAAGAGTCTGAGAACAATTCCTTTGACTTTTAAAGCACAGCACTGTGAAAGTAAGATTGGACTAACACAATTCACAGCATTCCAGAACACAAGATGAAGCTCAGCTACTTCTAAGTATAAAATACACACGCTGGATTTAACCATGTCCTCATTTAAAAAAAAAGAAAGAAGAAAAAACTAATATAAATTCTCAGCAGAAAATCTGTTAACGATCACAGCTACTATATAAGGCATTTGTTCAACCTGAAGAGGAAATGGGCCAATCATTAAACATTATCTACACAGCTCATAAAGGTTACTAGACATGTGGAATGTTGCATATTATTACTACAGCGCCTGAGGGCCCGTCCACTAGAGGGCAGCACTGAGAGAATGTGTACTGGAAAAGGCGGCGTTTCCGCTGGTAAGAAGGCGAAACGTGGGCATCTATCACGGTTCGAGCAGCCCTTGGCTATCCCACTAAGGTGACTGTAAAATTGCTGCATATTCCGGTCAGGGATGAGGGTGCTCGACTGCATAGCTAGCCAATCTGAGGGGTGAATCTGCAAGCCGCAAATAATAATACATCATGCTGTCAGAGAGCCCTGAATTATTGGTTTTTTTTTTTCCAAGAGAATTAATCCAAGTTTACCCACTCAACCACGTCTGCACATGTGTAAAGTACACCTGATTTTGCATATAGTGCATAGCTGTGTTCATGAATCAAGAGTAAGTAATATCAGTTGTTTAAATTGCTTCAGGATCCACGCTGGGGAAGGTGGTTTTTAGCCTATTGGGGTAAAACTCTGGGTGAAATCTCGCCGACAAGCTCTGGAGTCCTGTGAAGAGTATCTGTCGAGTCTGACATGGCGTGTTGTGGGTTAGGACTGACTGTGTGCAGATGGAGAGCCCCCATGAGCCCCTGGGGCCTGAGACATGTCTCTGCCTATGATCTCATTCACTGAAAGACACAAAAAAAGACATTATTTACATTTAGTGAAAAAGAAAGTAAAAAAGACTGTATTTCAAAGACTGATATGGCAGGAGGTACACTACTGTTCAATAGTTTGGGGTTGGTAAGATTTTTGTTTTGTTTTTTAAAAAAGACGTCTCACTACTAAGGCTGTAAAATATTATTACAATTTAAACTTTTCATTTGAACTCTTAATGTCATTTATTTCTGATGTCAAAGCTGAATTTTTAGCATCACTGCTCCAGTCTTTATGATAATAAATCATTCTATGCTGATCTGGTGCGGCTCAAGAAACATTTCTTAACATTTTTTAGTAAACTCAGATGCATTATTTGAAATAGAACATGTTCTTTCTAAATAGAAGCATTCATTTCTCAAAGAAAAAAAAAAGAAGGTCATACTGATGATTTTAAAAATAATTTCTACACCTAACCACTGAAAGGCAGTGTTGAGCTATGTAAAGTCGAGTACAGACGTCATCCTTAAGGGCTGATAGAAATAAAAGACAAGTAAAAGGGTGTTGAAAAATATAACTTTGGTATGTGACTACTCAGAAAACAGTTGTGTGCGAATGTGGGTCTGTGTGTGTAAGTTCTGACAGCAGCAGTCTTATTAAGATGACCACAACACAGGCTATAAAACCATCCTCCGTTTCTCTTACTCCTAGGCTTTATTGCAGGCAGTTGCATCAGTTCATTATGAGTTTAATGGCCTTTGATTACGTTTCCTCTCGCCTGTTTGGCTTGGGCTTTTAGAGCACTATGAAATGCCTGTATAAAATTGATCCATTGTTAAAACACATGTTCCATCCCAGAAGACAGTGGTGCAAGTGTGGTAATTACTTTAGCAGGCAGCGAGACTGACGTTAAGCAAGCAGCAGTTTGTCCCAGCAGGGTTCTGATTAATGCAATGGAAATGTGACCATATCTCCACATGTTCTACTGGATAGTGGACTTTCTCATATAGCATATAACATCTTGTTTTAGCAAGCACGGCGATATTGCTGCCATGACATAATCAGGCAATGACAATCATAATACAAAAGTTCATCCTCTATATATGGAGAAAAAAAACAACAGAGAGAGAGAGAGAGAAAACTAACTAGGCAAAGACGGTTCATTACCTTATGGAAAAAAAGATTGTTCCTTAGGAGAGATGGCGAGTTTTGACACACTCACCACAACATTCAATCACCAGATTTCCAAGCTTGTCATCGGAGTAAAAAACATCTATAAAAGGTGATGACAAATCTGAGGGAAAAGCCGAGGAGCAGATAAACAGGTTTGACTGTTGAAGTGGGCCTCAGGTATCATTCATTTGGGAGCCTGCCTCTGCAAGCAAGTTAATAATCCCTGCATTCCTTATCCAGACAAACCATGACTGACTGGGATGGACCATGTTTCACCACATTTTCCAACAGAACCAAAAAAAAAAAAAAAAGGTGAGCTCAGTCATAGTGAACGAATATTGCCTAAACAGGACAGTAGACATATATAATATTTGGTAAAGGGATCAAAAGGCAGAGAGCTGGGCATGGTGATAAAAATAGCATGAAAGGTAAATTAAAGAATATGTGCATTTAAATGTGAACTATGGCAGAGGCTGTAACAAAATAAGCGGTAGAACACCATGTAAGGGACAATGCTGATCTGCTCGATAAATCGAAATAATGAGCATCTGCTATTATAAATAGTCCTTGTGTAGGGTGAGTATTTAAAGCAGTTGTGTGGTGTGCATTAGTATGCAACGCTACTGTTTGTGATTGCTTACACACGACTCTTTGGAGTTTAAAAAAAATCTAAATGTCACGAGAACTAACTATAGCGCCATCACATTAGTATACTGTATCATTCAGTTTACACGTGCCACATTTGCATAAGTATTGTAGTTATTCGTTTTTACTGAAGATTATATCTTATGTTGCTTTGTGCACAGTCTTTTATTAGTGTTTTTATTCATGTTGATTAGGTTTATACTATTCACAGTTATTTTGTGTGTTTGAAGTTTAGCGCTGTTTTGGTACATTTCTCATGTGGTGGATGTTATTATTTTGTGATGGGTTTGTGTGAAAGTTGCATGTCTGAGTGTGTGTGTTGTGTTTCAAATGCCCAGCCGCTGTCACAGATCATCCTGTTGGCGTAGGCGGCTCTTCCTCTTGCATGAACACACTTCACACATGCAGACCTGCACTGGGCTGATTGCGAGTTCTGCTTTAAAAGCCACTCGACGTGCTGTCTGCCTCTCACGCCGCACAAACAATCTAACAATCTCACTCACACACACTGCACAACCTCACACACATTGTAGTAGATTGATACAATTGAAACATACTGAGTAAATATAAATGTCACCATCCTCTGCACACTTTATACAATAATCTGCAACTCTCATCAAAGGTGTTTAAGGCATATTAAACAAAATAAATGAATTATAGTGCAAATTCCACTAAATGTGCCATAAACGACTAACTTTTGAAGATGTTTTTAAAAGCAATAATAAAATAAACGTTATTTTAAATTTGGATTTAATGGCACAATATGGTTTAATTTAGCCATTGCCATGGAGCATTAAACAAGCACACTTAAACATCTGGTAAAGAGAGGGGGAAAAAAAGAAAAGCAAAAAAAAAAGTATGTCAGTACACAGTCAGTCAATAAATCCAGACAGCTATTTAATCAGCGTCTGTGGTGTGCCTGTGGTATTGGCAGATTTTTAAGGGTACCGTTTTTTTAGAGAAGTCTAATAAGTCATCTGCCACGGTATTTACTCTACTTTGAAGAGGACTTTCCTATTTTAAAACGTTATTTTCCTGTCTCCTCCTAGATCAAAAGTTTTCTTTTCTCACTTTTTCCATTTTGTGTGACACAAAAGCACACTGTAGTTTCCCATGTTCATTCAAACACACACATACACGCAGCAGTTTCAATGCATGCTCTCTTTGTTTAACGTTTGGACCAGTTTGGAAAGCAAGTCACCTCACAAAATTCTGGATTTACAAGTCGTTCCATTCCCATTACAGCTACGCACTATATGCAGTTATATAATATAACACAGCACAAAGTACAAATCTCAACAACAAATTGAGGGAGTAAATGTCTAAACTGAGACCTGAGTTCTGTCGATATTAGCAACGCATCTGACTCAGTGAAATACGGGAAGTTACTGTGCAATATATCGCAATATAGCAGCAACTGACTTGAGAGGTTTCAACATCGTCTTTCCCCACATGTAAGAAAGCATGATTCATCTCGATCTCTTTCGCACAATGCTTAGAGTCTCAGCTAAGAGTCTTTAAAAAGGGGATCCTCTGTGGATGAGTGGAAGGGGCCATCCCTTATTAACATATAATATACAGGGTCTGAGTCTGAGAGCTTGCCGACAGCAAAACTCTGAGCTGGGGTAAATTATATTATTTGACGGTACTGCCCCAAGACTGTGAATCACTGGACTAGCCGCTACACTGGCTGACCGTTAACCAAGGCACTTTCAAGATGGCTGTCACATTCTGACTAAATGGTTACTGGATCAAACTATTTTTTTTTTCTTTTAACTTAAGGGGAATACACTCATTTGTTCCCACACAAGTTAGCCCTACTGAGTGACATCTTAATTTAAGCAAAATTTGCAATACTTTTACCAATTCTGGAATAGTTTTAAAAATGTTGTGCATTTTACTTAAATGTATATTGTAAAAAAAAAACAAAAAAACAAAACAAATCAAATAAACTAACATTTTAAACTGCATTTAGAAATGAACAGAGTTGCAAAATTGCAAAAGTTAAAAAAAAAATTAACCCATTTCCTAAAATAGGAGCTATAAAATGTAATTCCATTGTAGGTGAGATCCTGTTGATATATATTTTTGTTCTATTTTCAAAGCAGTGACTGTGTTGTGTTATGATGGAAAGTATTATACTAGGTAAGACTGACCTCATCAGCCAGAGAAACTGATAGAGAACATCTTTTCCATTTAGGAAAAAAAGTCAGATGTTAAAATGAACTTATCTGTAGCTTTAAAATTACAGATAGTGAAATGTGAAATGTAGACTGTGTTTCATGACAGGGTGTTTTTTTTTATTTTTCAACCCTTATGACCTCGGCCACAATGTACAGTAAACTACACAACTCCAAAAAGAGTGTGCAAGTAAGAGAGGCAAACGGTGGCTGAGAGAGCACAAAGGGAGCAGTTAGTTTGATCAGTGAATCATATTGTGGATTCCCCATCTAAAGAGTCAGCCAGTGATTCACCCCATGCATTTTCTTCAACCAGAGGCTTCAGCAACCTCTTTAACATGTTTTACATGATTATTCACTCACTTTAATGATCAGTACAGCATAGAAAAACTGCATACCAGTGTAGGTGCCGTAAAAAACTCAAGCCAATCGTCGCATTTTAATGTGTGTTTTTTTTTCAATTATGGAAAATAAATAAATACTTAGGAGCTCTTCGAGTGACTAGATTAGACCAGGTGAATAAAACAAAATGTTCCTAATGAAAGTTCGGGAGGAGCACAATCTTATAACTAAGAAGATGAGATCAAAGCACAAAGTGCATACACACAGCCACATGCTGCACTCCTTACCATAATTATTCTGGCCTCCCTCCTCTAAATACACATTTTCTTTTTAGAACTAGATTAATTTTTGACTGAGTTATTTAGAGATAGACAGAGGAGAAAAGTTGCCAACAAAACAAATAAAGGCAAAATTCAAATTATGACATTCGAAACAGAATTATCTAGTACATTTAACCATTTAGCAGACACTTACAACTCAACTTACAAATGAGAAAAGACAAGCTCAAGCAATTTATCAAAGAGCAATTTATCAAAAATATTGTAACAATACTGTAACAAAAGCCGTAAAAAACTTAAAGCACAAAGTGCATACACTTTGTAACAATATTGAACATAACTTACAAACCCAAACATTTAAATTCACAATTTTCTCACCCTCGTGCCGTTTTAAATCCTGTATCTAATATTTATTTATCTGTCCTTTCTTCCGTCGGACATAAAATAAGATTTTGGAAAAATGCCTTGAAAGGCATTAAACCTGTGAGGTTACAAATATTCATCAAAATATTTTTTTTTTGCTACACAGTAGACAGAAAATTAATTTTCATTTTGGGTAAACAAAACAACAATACAGAAAATATATATATATATATATATATATATATATAAAACAGAAAGAACGTTTTATTTCCCACTCAAAATATACCCATAATGAGTAGGGCCCTATGAAATCATTTTTTTTTTTTCAAATTCCATTAAAATATTTTGGGAATTAAATTTTGGTAATCAAAAAGCATGTCTAATTAATTGAAATCATAGAACTTATACAATTTAACCTCAGTTTATTACAAGTTTAACAAAAAATAAGTTGTTTAGTGCACTAAGTAAAACATTTTTATTTTTATCAAATTCTTTGTTTTCTGTTTTAAGCTTTTCTGGATTCCATTTTAATGGTTGAGTTAAATTTTTAGTAATCAAAAAGCATGTCTAATTTAATAAAAAATAAATAAATAAAAAAAACAACAACCTAATATTAATAACAAATATGTATATGTATATATATATATATATATATATATTACATTTTTGTATTCTCTTCTGGCAATCAAATATTGGCATAAAACAATTATTTCATTTTAGGCCTGTCACGCTAAATTTATTTTTACAAAACAAATTCAAAATTATTGCAATAAACAATAATATTGTCGTTCTGAGACCATTTACATCTAAAATAATGATAATGACATGATAATGCAGGTAGGCTACACCTTTTCAAAGATCAATAAACCTTTATTTCTAAAGACTATTTAACACACTGAAAATGGAAAACATTTTAAATATCCACAATAAATGAACAAAACAACCAAAAACAATAAAAAAAAAAAGCAATGTACTCTCAGTCTCTGTTAACAGAACATGCACTTGAATAAATACCAAAACCAATAAATAAAGAGAATAAGCTCTAGTTCACTCCTCCTAGGCTAAGGAACCGAGAGTTGTCATTCAGTCTCTTTGGTAGAGAGAGAGATACGAGGAAAACAAACAAGCACGCGAATGGAATTATCGTGGCCGGAAAATTTATTGAGTTAATTTTTTTTATTGTGCGATTAATTGATTTATTGACTATCACTATAGGCCTATTTCATTTATCTTTTTATCATATGAAATTAAACAAACTTTTTTGTTTTAGTGATTGAGCTAGCAGGCAATACTAACTGCCGAGCAGACAGGATATCAATTTACTTCACACGTTCCATGTGAGATGTGCAACCAGAGGGAATAATATACTCGATAAGATATATACTAATATGGCTCACGTACACAGAGCTCAGGCGTACCCCCACCTGAGTCTCTCTGACCATGTTTCACTCTTCTTATACCCCTGCTATATCCCGAAGGCCAGATCCACTAGGCCCTTAATTAGGTCTGTTAGGACGAGGCCTGATGATGCAATCCCCAGACTCCAGGATTGATTTGACTCCACCGACTGGGACATCTTTAGAGGACAGGTGTTGACACCGCTCTCTAGATGAATTCACTGAATCAGATTTGGATTACTGTACATCAACTTCGGTGTGGATACCGTTACATCTTCGAAGCAGGTCTGTGTAGCTCAAATTCTGGATGACACCAAAACTAAAAACATGAATTAACGCCAGAGAAATAGCTTATAGATCTGGAGACACTGAGGCATACAGTGCAGCCAGGGCAGCTCTTAGAAGGGGCATCAGATATGCCAAATTGGCATAGAAGAACCGCACTAAGCCACACTTTTACAACTCCTCAAACCCCCGGCAGGTGTGGGAGGGCTTTAAGGCAATCACAGACCAAGGGAGTGACATCCCTCCCCAATCTAGCTGTGCCACCTTAGTTGAAGAACTTAACATCTTTTATGCCTGCTTTGACAGAGATAACAAAGGCTCTGTGTTGCTCCCTCTCCCCATTATGACGCCGCCCTAGTCTTATGCACTCATGATGTCAGATTTTGCCTATGCAACATCAATCCAAGGAAAGCAGCAGGACCAGATGGAGTACAGGGTCGGGTGCTTAAAGACTGTGCAGCAGAGCTAACAATGGTCTTCACTACCATCTTTAATCTGTCACTGGCGACCTCATGGTTTCCTGTATGCTTGACATCAGCCATAATAGTTCCAGTCCCCAAACACAATGCCTGAACGACTACAGGTCAGTGGCACTCACCTCCATCATTGCGAAATGTTTTGAGAGACTGGTCATCGCACATATAAAAACTGCCATACCGCCTCACTAGATCAATACCAGTTTGCATACAGGAAGAACAGGTCAACAGAGGATGTCCTAGCTATTGTGTTACACACTTTGCTAGAACATCTAGAGCACAAGAACACATATGCGAGGCTTCTATTTGTCGATTTCAGTTCAGCATTCAACACAATCTTGCCAAATAAACTTTGCAACAAACTACTGTACATGGACTTGGACTGGGCACCACATTATGTAACTATACTGGACTTTCTAGCAAACCACACACAATATGTCAGAGTAGGCAAGCACACGTCCTCCTCCCTGATTATTAAAACCGGGGCTCACTTAGTTTTCACACATGACTGCAGTTCTTTCTCCCCATCCAACTATGTAATAAAATTTGCCGACGACACAACAGTGCTCGGACTCATCACCGTGAATAACGAGACTGCATACAGGCGAGAGGTCCAACTGCTGGCGGCATGGTGCAGCAGCAACAACTTGACCCTCAACACAAAGACAACCAAAGAAATCATTGTGGATACCACTGTGCAGTGGAGAGTGTGTTGACCTACGGGTTACTGGTGTGGTTTGCTGCCTGCACCAGCTCAGAGAAGGAGGCCCTACACAGAGTGGTGAGGGCGGCAGGAAAGATCATTGGGGTCAATCTCCCAGATATCCCAACTGTGTACCCTCCCATGAACTGAGTGAAGAACATTCTCCAGGACCATTTACAACCACCACATCACCTCTTCCATCAGGTCTATCGGGGCCAAAACCAGTAGGCTGTAATAGTCTTTATCCCCATGCAGCCAGACTGTTTAATGAGCAGTCTACCCCCCATTCCCCATCGGACATCCCTCTGTGACATGTTTCTGTTCATATACCCTCAATACCTGTGATCTGGACTTTGTGGCAAAAACACTCCAACAACCTTACCTTTATTAGATTTATTAATTGCATCATGTATTTTACTGGACATAGCACTTTGGGGTTTACTGGTATCTATGGGGGTTAAATTAGGTACAAAGTTATGTGTAATTTAAATTTAATTTATGGGGACACATATTGATAAGGAAAATGGGCGAGCAACTTAAAACTATATGCCTGTCTAGTCTGTTTTTTGGGTACTTTCCTGTTATCCGGACCCCACCATATACCATTTCTGAACTATAGTCATCCCTGATTGGTCTTAACCCCAGTCACGGGTAGGTTTAGGGGCGGGGTTAGGGGTAGGGCATCGTGGGGTCCGGATAACAGGAAAGTACCTAATTTATTAATGTTAGTGTCAGTATTATAATTACATTGAAACGTAGCTAAATTGTACTGTACAACTTTAATATATTTCTGTCACAATTTCAAGCTAAACTCAAATTCCATATTATACAGTAAATTCAGTTTTTATGACTGGATTCCGAGATACCGTCCATGTTTTTCGCATCGCGGAAATCATACTGCTCTAAATGAGGTGAAAATGTCATGCAAGAGAATGAATAAGTCTGAGTTGGAGTTTCCTAGTCAGGGAGCACACCCATGTCACATCAATTTCCAAGGATATTTGCACCATTCTACATCTCTGTAGCCAAACACCACAGCATTGCAAACTGGACCGACCACAATGCCGCTGCACGCCTCCGCCAAGACCTCAGAATTATGCTCCTGAAACTAATTGTACGGAAAGATGACACAAAACCAGGTTTCCACTGGATTCAGAAGAGTTCTCTGATTGTGTTTAACGAGCTGTATTTGGCCCAGAGCTCTGTTTTTTCCCTTCTACACTCTCTTTTTTCCCCCAGAGATGAGAGGAGTTGTGTTATTAATTTGACAGCCACTGGCTAAAGACTACAGACCTGGGATATGTTGCACAATGAAGTTTCCGTACCCACAAACGGAAAGAGGAAAACAGACACAAGTAACAAATGAGGGCAGCATATGATATGAGAATATATACGTTACAAGGAGCAGTTCATAAAATCTGAATATTGTTACTTTAGTAAGTTCCATGTTAAAACAAACTCTCATCCAATGGCGAAACAGACTGACACTGATATATTAGCTCCAAGTTTGTGTACAGTACGACAGGGATGCGGGACCCGAAGACAGCAGGCTTTTGCCTATTATTAACCCAGATCAGTGCACTCATGCCGGGCTGGCAGCTGCACACAGACGTCCACGAGAACAAAGCAGTGCAAGCACACTCCTGCGTACACATCTCAAATACAGACCTCTGGGAGGAAATTAATTAAATACAATTGACATTAAAAAGAGAGGAGAGGAGAGAAGAGATGAGGCAAGAGAAAACAGAAGTGACTAAGGCTAGAGTATAAGTACAGACACACACTGTTCCTCCTGTTCAGCATGAGGGAACTAATCCAAACTCATCAGGGAAAATATGGCACCCAACTCCTTATGCTCGCCTAACACGGACACACACACATACGGCCTGGCCTCCTCAGCACATAAGCAGTCTACATTTAATCAAGGATATCATGTTGAGAGATACACGCAGTGGTACGAATAGTAGACTGCTCAAATTACAATACTCTTTTAATAACTATATTCTATTCCTTCTATGACCTTTCTGTTTGAGAGTGTGTGTGTTTGTGTCAATTCCCTGCTTTTTTGTCATCCATCTGTCAGTCTGTCTGTAGCCCCTCCCCAACACCACCTGCAAAGAGTCTTTGACATCACCTGTGCCATCTGTTCACACACACAAACACACACCGCCGTATTTGTCCATGAAAAACCCCAAACCGTTTCAGCCCTTTAATATTAGCTTTCTATATAAATAAACTTTAATCCATCCAGTTGTAGTACTGGCTCCATGCAGACCTGGAATAAAAACAATAGAACCAGAATATCAGGTGTGATTCCTGCCTACCACAATTTGCTAGTAAGCACTATTAAAACCAGTTTAACCAGTATCAAAACAGCTTTGGAAATGAAAGCCGGTGTGATTTGTAAATAAACACAAGGTTTTAAACGATCACAGAAATCAGACATCTCCCAGAATGCACTGACAGAGTGACTGAATTCTGCTGAAAAGTGATTCATCAAGTATCTGGGGCCATAAAAGTGCCAGGAAAGTGTGATTAAGAACTGCAGTCTGACTGATACATAAACTTACATTTAAATCTAGTGAAACTCTCAGCCAGCTGCAGGGCACTTGCTGTTAACCATAAAAAGTGATGCATGATTCTTATGAATGAGACAAGACAGCAAGAAAGATTTAAACGTTGAGTCTATACTTAAATGCAATAAACAATCATATTTATGACATGATACATATTAATATATGGGATATGGTAAATAAATAAATGTCATTTGAGATGAGATAAATAAATTGTCATTTGAGAACTTTATTAGCATTTTTCTAAATTTTGTTTATAAATTTGCAGTTTATTCAATTAGGCCAAGCATAATGCTTTAGCAAAACATGCTGTACATTTCAATAACAGTGGCAGCTGTATGCTGATGTGAAATAAGGTTTATGTCAGTGTCTGGAGCTGTGTTCTGTTCTATTTGCAGTTCATTTCTGACCTCCTTAACAACTCGACAGTGCTCAAGAGCTTCAGTCAGAATGACACAGACCCTATTTATAGTGTGTGCTTTAGGGAGGATACAGTCTCTGGTGGAATCAGTTCAAAATTTCACTTTAAAAAAAGGTTCAACTTCATCACATCTCACACACTGTCTGCATGAAGGCATATGTTACAGTATACATGAGCAACATGTAGGCAGTGAGTATTTGTGTGGTTGAGCATGCCTACTTTGAAATACTGAGTGTGTATGAGTGTAATTCATTTGATATATAGATCTTGACATTGTTGGCCTGTGGTCTTTTTTTCCATGTCTTACTCTCACTGTGCATATAACTTATAATATTTAATTTTATACAAGAAAACAGCTCGTATTAATTAATTAATCAATTATTAGTAGCCTCTTGTAGTGTCTCAGGAGGTCTTGCTCAATGCTTAATGCTCATTTTTTTTTGAGTACCAAATCAGCATAGAATGATTTTTTGAAGGATGCAACACTGAAGACTGGAGTAATTGCTGCTAAAATTCAGCTTTGCCCTCACAGGAATAAATTCAATTTAAAATATAAAAGTTATTTTAAATTGGAATAATGTTTCACAAAGCATATTTCACATATTTTTCAAAAATATTGGGTCATATTGAGTACATTGCATTGTGGGAGCATGCACAATTGTATACAGGAGGGCTCAACATTTAGCCTTGTCATGTGCTTGTCCTTTAAACAAATAAACGGGCCATTCACTTGTCCGGAAAGATGAATATATATATATTTAACATACTATAGTATATACTGCAGAAAGAGCGAGAGTAATAAAGTAGTAAGCGACTCCAAACACAGCCTCTCTGTTTCCCTCCCCCACACTACTAACTTTACTAGGTCTCATAATTCTTGCTAAGAAGGATTAACAGTGTAATGAATCCGCCCCATGCCATAATAACACTCTTAAGATCTGGAACCTGCCAACCACTCTAACGTCCCAGGCAACTTGTGCATGCAAATTCATTTTAGTAAATGAAGCATTAACTCTACTAGTTCCTGTTATGAATAAGCTACTACTGCACAGATTCACACATATGTATTTACCCATAATCTATTATTCACACACTTTTCGACTGATTAAATTATTGCAAGTACCTGTCATTCTCTAATATTCATATCATATAGGAATAAAGTGAATAAAAGGGTAATTATTTCAGTGAGTACAACAGAAACTACAACGAAGGGAGGAAAACAGACATGCCTGCAGGCGGGACTCATGCATTGTAGTTTTGGTCATCATAGCTAGGCTAAATCAAATACAACCTGGGGTGGCCCAGTCAAAAGTCAGAGGACATAATACATGCCAACTGTCTACATATTTAAAATCTAAAATCTCAGAGCTACGAAATCTTCCGGTATAGTATTCTCCCCCAGAAAACTGTTGTAATATTGAACTCTTTCTGTCATATTTTTATGCCCTGTATTTTATTTACATGTCAATCACAATGAATTATATTATAATATAGTATAATACATATATTAACTGTAGTAAACATAACATTTTATATTATATTAAAACCAGATTTTGAGTTTTAGAAGCTTTACATGTCTTTAGTCTAAAGGTGATGATATAATATCAATATTGGTTTGTCCTGTTGTGGGAGTATTCCTGAAGGTTTAATTTTGTGCGTAATTTTCTCACAATTTCCACACACTGTGCTGCACCGGAGGATGCGGTGGCCACTGTGGCTAAATATGGAAGTGATCAGGCACATTCAAAATGTTATTAAGCATCAAAAGATACACTGTTTAACAAAGTGCAAAGACTCACCATCGTCAAGCGTAATGTCCTGCAAGCCAATGGTACGGAAAGTGGGCTCTCTATCTTCTGGCTCCTGTTTGATGTTCAGTCTCTCTTCCTGTTGGGTCAGGGGGTGCACCAAAGGACCTGAAGGGGACAACCCAGCCAAAACAGGGCTGCTATCCTGCGGGGAAGGCTGTCCAGAGAGCGCCATGGGCCCCAAAGGGCTGCTGGATGTAGGAGACGGGGAGGTAGGGGAATGGTAGGGGAGGGAATGGATCTGGGGGGACGAGGGCCCAGAGTGGGGAGATGGCACCATTCTAGGGGGAGCACTGGAGGGTGTGGGGCAGGAGGCAGACCGCTGCCCGGCTGGATGGTAAACCAGTGGACGCTGCAGCTGTGGGACCTGCTGTCCCAGCGTGTGGGTGGGTGATGGGACCTGCCCTGGAGTGGGACAGTGATAGCCTAGAGAGTGAAGGTGAGGGGCAGAGTGGGCCATGACCTGGTTGCTACCTGTACAGGCTGCAAGGCTGAGGCTGGGGCAAGACCCCGGCGGCACTCCAGAGGTGGGTATTGAAGAAGCCGGGCCATACACCATCCCCAAACCCAGGGTGTGACACCCGGATGGATCGGCCTGGAAGGGCAACCTCTCGTAGGCCTGTGCTGAGCTCGCAGTCATAGGAAGACTGTGCTGGCTGTTGAAGGGCATGTTGTGCTGTATGGGTGGGTAAGATGGCCTGGCAGTGGCAGAAGGGCCTGGGTGGAAGGGCATCTGGCATTCGGGAGGCGCATTCAGTCCTTGAGCCTGAAGATGGGGCAGGTGGGGAAGAGTTGGGGAGCCCGTTGGGGCGCAGGGTGCCTGGAGTGGATGCAGGCCTGCAGCCAGGCCACGTGGGGAGCTAGACAGAAGGCCGTCTGGTGGGTGGGAGTGCTCTGGGGAGGACAGCGGCTGAGCGCAGACCAAACTGGCAGCATGGACTAAAGGCATAGACATAGGCGGCACGGCAGGGGAGTCCAGATCATCCCTATGTTCCTGCTTGACCAAGACTGGAAGGATAGAGAAAGATGGAGTGAGAGAGAGAGTGAGAGAGAGAAAAAAATAATAAAGAGAAAAAATTTAATTCATAATCTTAACATAACATACATCTTTAGCTATAAAATGTCACTGAATTAGTCTGAACAGTAATTATCTGTTTCACTAGTTTGAATCTTTTCAGTAATATTAGTAATACCTCTAAGTATTTTTATTTATACTTTTATTGTGATCGCATTGAGAGTTATTGAGATCTCATGATGCCATTACATTAGCATATCAAACTGATTAACCATACTGGTTTGGCAATTTCTTTTAAAGTTTAATAGATTCACAGTACTAATGAACTCTTGTCCCATTTCCCATCTCAGTTAAAACTGACAGCAAAATTATATGACTGACAAATGTTCAAGAACTATGCTCAGTATAAAAATGACATATATTTCATAATGATCCAGTATTTCCATCAAAGTCTCCTCTTCTCTCCTACATGTGCACACAATGAGTAATAGTAACACAGTGTTCAGTAACCCATTTCCCGATCTGCCATTTCCCTGGCTCGCATGAGTGGGGGATATTTTTACTTGCTGTGGACTCTGAGAGAGCATATGTTGCCTGCTTGAGTGCCATGCAAACCAGTGCTGAATTTGGGAACTGAAGAATGCTGTCTGCCCTCCAGCAAATGGGAACCAAAATCCAGTTCACAGCCCATACGCTGCTGCAAGGCCATTACTGCAGTTTCCTGATCTGAAGCGCAAGTGGTGACCATGTGTGGGAGAGAGTGTGAATGCATTTGAGTCATTGTGCATTTACAATACATTCGAAATAAAGCTTGGTTTTAGTTGATAAATACAACTAATAGAATTCATTTCCAGGTGAATTTTGGACCAAAGCTGGTGGATTTGTCTGTGACCAACATAGAAGCCTCAAACATTCAATTAGGTGAATTACAAACTACTTCCTTGCAGGCCCAACAGCATTCCCATTCTATTTAGTTTAAATCTGGATTAAGATATCTGCTCATCACATCAGACTTGTTATTCATTACCCATGAAAACGTCTGGCTCTACTCTAACAACACAGCACCTCAGCCCTTCCCCCTGCTATGCCACTTTCTCAGTGGGCTGATGCCATGGCAACCACAGTCGCCGTGGCCTGTTCATAATATTGGCTGCCTGTGCTGTCGTCTGATTGGCTGAAACCCAACGGGTTAGTGTGGAAAACAGGAAACCCTAATTTGAGTGGGTGCTTTGTGGAGCGGAGAGGGTGGGCGGGAGGCTGGGCCTATCTCGCTCTCTCACTCTCCCTCTCTTTTTGACTTTCTCGATCTCTTTTACAGGTTAGCATGCAACTTAGAGACAAAGAAAAAAAAGTTGCTCACGTGTGATTCAATTACGCCAACGCTGTTTTTCGGTTTGACTCACTTTGGGAAATTAATACCAAACCAGCTTATAGCTTTGAGAACCACACACAATTACACTTCATTAGAAACTATAATCCATAATTAGATTTCGCCTTTCACTGCACCCTGGATGTCGGTCTATTCCATCAGAAGTATAAATATCAATTTCAAAAGCAGAGCTAATAATGTGCTGATGTAATGCATGTCAATTCAACATGTGAGACAAATTATTATTGCCATGTGAATCATCAAACTCATGATTCAACCGACTTATCATAGGGAAAATCTTCCAAAATGCAAAGCAGTTCTGCAGAATATGACTCTTAAGACAGATGAAGCCAACGGGAGATTGAAACAGAACGAGAGCATTTAATGAGAACGAGAAAAAAAGAAAGACAAAGACATTGAAGGGGTCCAGTTCTTGAGTACCCCAAATTTGCATGCCCCCTGCCACATGTAAATCATGCTGATTCTTTCTTTATGTGTTTTACATGAGCGGTTACCAGGTGCTCAACTGTTACTGGAACAACCTCATCCCTAACCACACTGGTGCACAGTGCAAAGGAACGCTGGCATGATCAAACGGGTGACTATGTTGTGAAAACCCACATATGTACCATTCTTGTTACTGTTAGGTGAAGTTAGCAAGAAACTGCTTTGCATGAAGGCCAGACTCAATCCAATTCTTGATGTAATGTGGACATTAAGTCGGATTTGTCATAAATTATATAATAGATTACATGATTCAATATACTTTATATTGCATTTTTTTTGTTTATATCATCAATAATTGATTGATATTATTGTGGTTATTGTTGTTTTTTTTTACTGTAAAATGTAACCACAATTACAAAAACATATTAAGAAAATTTATAACAGAGCTGTACTGAGTAAAATACAACCTGAACCTGTGAGGCACTTAAGATTTTTACTCTTGTATAAAAGATTTCCATTTCACATAAATGCTGTTCTGTTAAACTTCCCAGTCATCTAGAATCCAGAAAAAAGTGTTGAACACTGGAGCAATGGCTGCAGAAATTTCAGCTTTGCCATGACTGGAATAAATTACATTTTAAAACTAAATAAAATACCTGTGTGTGTGTATATTTCACAATAATATTTTTCTTGTATGTTTGATAAAATATATGCAGCCTTTGTAAGCATACAGAAGTCTATATACTTTTCTATGAGGCCATACAAGTAAATGACGTTGCTAAGTTAAGAGTACCAAATATATTCTGAGCTAAATTTGTAATGTGCTGTATAATACAAACCTGGCAGATAGGTAAAGCGGTGTGACTGACTCCTTTTCCGTTTGCCATTGCACATGTAGAACTGCACCTGCACAGCTGAAGTGACCGTCTTACTGTGATAAGGAGGCACCTCCACCACAATGCTTGACTACAGATGGAGACATAACTTTACTAAACAACACATCATGGATGTCTGAGGCAAACCTCTCAAAGTTGATCCACAGAAGAAAACACAGTTCAAATATAGTCAAAACATTACATGGCCTCAAATCTATCATGTGATAAATATTCAAAAGACTGAAGAGAATTTCAGCTTTTCGTTCAGTTAAAGACAAAACAGACTGGAAAAGGGTATGTAGACATTTTTATGTCTGTGCTTTTGTTGGCAAAACAAAGCCATGTAGACATGTAAAAAGGAAAGCATTTACTTACTCCTTGACTCTTTTCTCTGATGATCTTCGCCTCCACCTCCCACTGCGGTCTTCCATCTGAAGAAAGAAAAGCATTAGCTACATACGCAGGAACAACATATTAGGTCAGCTAGCATTCACAAGAACTCAGTGTACCAATATTTGCCCCTCAAATTTAGGTAACTTGACCCTCTCATCATTACTGCCCAACTATCATCATGTCTTCCAACATTCCTCTGAAACTTTCAAGATCTAGGTTAAAAATAGCTAATCAGCAATAGGGAGCTTTACTCCTGCATGTTTCTACAGGTGCTCCAGCACTGAATCCAGTAAGAAGCTTGAAAAATTGTGCTTCACCTTTAGAATAATAAGATGATTCATTGAATTTGCTTGCAAACGATAAGCCTTTTTCCAAAAAGGGAAAGAGACTCAATTGCTCAAATAGATCAAAATGTCAGCTCTGTGCAAGGACTGCGCACAGCAATGACCTGACCATGAAAACAAATGTTATATTAAATACTTCCATGGAAGAGGGCTAGAAATGCTGGAGCTTCATTAGCAGAGTGAGTTTTTCACAGTGGGCTACTCAAGAGGCTCTTTAATGAAAATCAGATCAGTCTCACTCTGTTTGCCCTTTGCTGACAGGAATAGAAAAGACTCTTAGGACTCTAACAGGTAATGATGCCATTTATAAGGCCCTTAGAGTCTTAGAGAGATGTGTGGAATAACTTTATTTATTGTTGAATCATGGCAAGATGCATGGAATAAATGTATTCATTGCACAACACCTCCACGTGTTGTCCGTGGAGAGGCACAGAATCTCTCAGAAACATGCTGTCATCTAATTTTTCCTTTGAAATGAAGCCAGTCAACTGTGCAGATGTCTTACAGACAGAAAATAAAAGCCAAGGTACCAGCTGACTGGTTAAAGGAGCTGTATGTAAGAAATGTATTTCAAATAATCATAAATCATCATAATAATAATCATACCATAATAATCAAGGGTCGGTGCTGGGTCCACTTTTATTTACCATTTATGTGAATGATCTTGGCTCAAATGTCCATAACGCTCTGTTTCATTTTTATGCTGATGACACAATTATTTACAGTTGTGGAGAAACCCTTCACGAGACTTTTCAGTACCTGCAGGATGCCTTTGATGTTGTACAATCTAAGCTTTTTGACTTGAAGCTTGTGCTGAATGCAAATAAAACAAAGGCAGTCTTGTTCTCAAATAAAAGGAGCTCCACGGCTATCACTCCAAATATTGTAACCCTGCAGGGAAATGTAATAGAATGTGTGGCTGAGTATAAGTACCTGGGGCTTTTACTTGATGAACATTTGACTTTTAAGGCTCATATCCAAAATTTAGCCCGGAAACTTAGGTTAAAGCTTGGATTCTGTTTTAGGAACAGGGCCTGCTTTTCCCTTGCAACAAGGAAAAAATTGGTTGAGGTTACCTTTTTGTCTTTTTTGGATTATGGCGATTTCTTATATATGCACGCCCCAACTAATTATTTGCACCAACTGGTACTTAGTTTATCATGGTGCACTTGGGTTGTAACCCCTTACAACATTGTTGCACTCTGTATGATCTGGTCCAGTGGCCCTCCCTTACTCAGCGCAGGCTAACCCGGTGCCGATTGTTTATATATAAATCCATTATTGGGACATTGCCCCCTTATTTATGTAGGCTTATATCCTTCAAGGCCAGCACTCGTTCCCTGCGGTCCAATGATTATCTCCACATGATTGTGCCTAGGGCTCGAACAGAGTTAGGGAAGCAGGCATTTAGAATCTCTGCCCCATCAGCGTGGAACCTATTACAGAATGACTTGATAAAAACTTGATAACTTGGTCTCCTTTGGTCACTTTAAGAGGCTAGTAAAGTATCAGGAAACAGCCACAATGGGCACCTGTCCCTGCTTCCCAAATTAGGATAGGTGTATAATATTTTAATTTGTTACATAGTATTTTTAACTGTTGTAAGGTTAATGGTATACAATGGTATTTTACTTTTTAAGCATTGTAATTAATTGTTAATGTATTTATTATGTCTTGTATGTTTACTGTATTTATTTTTGTTTTGTATTTTATGTGGAACCTTTACTGCGGCCTTCTTGGCCAGGGCTCCTTCGCAAAAGAGACTTGTACTCAAAGGATTTCCCTGGTTAAATAAGGGTTAAATAAAATAAAATAAAATGGCCCTGATATGTCATTAGACATTAAGAAATCATGTTAATTTCAAATACTTTACTGACAACAGTAGTCCAGCCAGGATATTGTCATTTAAAAAGTGCAGTTGTAGCCCTCAACTGATGTTGATGTTGTCATGTTGTGTTTTGGTCTGATCTACCAATCACAAAGTCACTAGTGTTGCAGTATGCGGGTTGCCAGCTTTGCTCTAGTTAACACAGCTGCAGCTACAAACGTGTCGGATAAAAAAAATGTTGGATCTGGCAACCTCGAGTCAGGAGGGAGGGGATGCACTGCTCTAAAGTAATTTGAAAGTGATTGCAGTACCACTTTTGGCCACAATCTTGCGTTCGGCTCCTTCAAGACAAATCCTGATCCTGGTATGAAAAACAGTCACTTCATGGACCATAAATTACATTAACTAAACGGCACAGGTCTCTTAAACACATTTCCAGCTTTGAAGTTTGTGCTTGACACAAGTTTAACATGGAACAGACAGCAGTATACTCCCAAGAATGTCTGAAAATGTGAGAATACATAAACAAAAAACCTTTCAAAGGGGTAATGTAGTGGGCACTGTTTGAGGACTGCTATCAAACTGAAGATACCACAGTGAGACGTTTCATTATCACCTGGTGCATTACACTCCAGAGACTGCTGTTTACACAAGGTAACTGTGTAGGCTCAACTCCCCTCTGTGTCAAAAGGCATTTTTTGTTAATATAAGAATGACCTTGGACGCCTGTAACTTCAGCAGTAGTAGTACAGCAGCACATGTTGACATTCACCGGACACCGGAGAGGGCCCCACATGAGGGCAGGTTCAAACAGGAATGAGACTCCCAAGCACACACACTCGCTGTCCCAATTCTTCAGCTCAGAAACACTGCTGTTCTGTTATCACTAGTATGATAAACAAAACTCACGAAAACAATTAATTCTGGCAAAACCATACAAAGCCTTTATGTGTCATTATGTGGAATTATGTCCTGCTGGCAAACAAAAACTAGCCTCAATTGAAACAGATGGTAAATGTAACTCTTCACTAATAATTTCCTGAATCATTAATTATAAAAACTTTTTTTTGTTAGCTTTCCTGGGTCTGATTTTTTTTTCCATAGTAAACACTCAATTGCACTTACTATTTCTTAATTGCCATACATATAATGTCACTATAACCAAAACAAATAAATTAATGTTTCAGAACTATAGGGGGAAAAGAGTGTTAACCCTGTAAAGCCTGAAATATTAATAATAAAAAAACAACAGTTTCATGAACCAGATTAGTTTTTTTTAATACAATAGACTTTTGGCTCATATATAATAGAGCAAAATATGGAGTTTGTACTCTAGGAAGAAAAACAGAGAATGGGTGAACTATCTTTTAAGTTTCTTTTTATTCCTGAATACAAGGATCTGAATCATTCAATTAGATTATACACAATGTGTCAAATTTAGACATTTAGTTCAAATTTTCAATCCCCTTCCTCTCATATGTCCTGCTTTGTTCCCTACTGCTAGAGTGGCCCCAAGGGACAAATGTCTCTCAGATGGATGGCTCCGTGCCAGTCTAAAAGACTTCTCCTTATATTTTGAAATTAATTGTGGATATAATTTTATGAATTCCAGACTCTGTCAACTTTTATCCAGAGATCTTAGACAACAAGATTCAGCATGGGTTATTGGAGCACGAAAAAAGTCTCAGTCTTAACCAGTCAGCTCTAAAGATTATAATACTGCATCAATCTGTGGCATGTTCTCATGAATAATACAAAAACTTCACTCTATTAAGGGTGCACATAGTAAATACCTTATTACAAAGTTTTACACACACACACTCACAGAAAAAAGGAATAATAATAAATATTCTATTATACTAAACATTATATAATTATACTAAAAAGAATAAAACAAATCCATGTTAAGAAAAAATGAGCTCAAAACTTCTAATTTTTATCTCACTTGTTATATTTTTAATGGCTTATTGCAAATAGAGCATCAGTATTAGACATCAGTAACCAACAGTTTGCTGCCAGGTCGATATAAAATCCAAGACCAGTGTCATATTACTGAGCGCTCCTTTAAAAACATATAGGATTTCAAACACAACTATGGAACACATTCTTGCAAATCACACAGATACTACTTGATGAGCTCCTGCTCAAAAAGATATGAACTTTTCCCCTGGAGCTGCTCAAGGCCAGATGGGAGAGCTAAATTTCCATCCTACTTTTAAAGCAATCCAGGACTTTCCATTTTTCTACAATGCAACAAAAGCATGGGTAATCACCATATAGATTGCCTAGAGGGGCTGCCACTTCACAGGGAGCCAATTAGAGGAGAGGTAAGTTCCAAAGGGTGTCTCTCTGAGTCAGTTTTTTGGGTTAGTACAGCCCTATGTGTTTATGTGTAAACTCCTATTGATTGAGTCAGTGTGTCATTGTCTCAAACTAGAAACACACACACACAAGGCAGGCCAAGACTCGTATTCCCAGAATGCCTTTCATTCATTGCCTTCATCTGAGGCAGGTCCTAACTTGTGTTTAATTACAAACAGGTGTGTCCATGAGTGATGGAAATGGAAAAAGAGAAGTGTTGCTTATCAAAGAATTTCAAAAAGAGTACACAAATGATGCAGGAGAGAGACAAGGAAAAATATGATCTACTATGCTAGTTATAAAGAGTAATAGAGTGTCAGAAAAAAAATAACAACATACAACAATTGAGCTTTAGTCACTTATCAGGCAGACGTAACTAGCAATATTCAAAACTAAATATATTGAAAACGAACTGATCTGGTGGTTTGTCTGAATGAATAGCCGACTAATCAGTCCTGACTGTCAGTTGAGAATGAGAAGTGAGAAATTGACACTCCCTAACAATTTACACATCGCTCCAGTTTCCCAAAGCTATACTGTACATACTTTAACTATAAACCACCTGATCTTGATGTTTTTAACAATGGTTTAGCTTCAGTAAGACAGAGATTAGTTCAGGTATAACTGTGACCCAAGGATTGAAGAAGACGGAAAACGGGTAAGGAGTAGGGATGCTCCGATCAGGATTTTTGGGGCCGATCACCGATCCCCGATTACTGGAATCTGTCTCACCCGATACCGATCACCGATTACAGGGATCACCAATTACTGGGATGCTTTGTTAGATTTTGTGGCCATTTAGAGAGGAAGAGAGAGATTGAGAAAAAGAGAGAGTGGGGATAGAGATTATGAGATTCATTTCTCTCCCAAAGCTTACTTCTTCCTGTGCGTTTACACCACCGCCGGCGAGAGCATCAAAGTGGCCGGAAGTCGTTCATTTTCAATGAGAGGCGGCGAGGTCCGGCGAGGGCGGCACGACGCGTCTTGGACGGTGAGATCGGCAAGGAGAGTTGAAGTCAGGTCAACTTTATGGTAATAAGCAATGACTCGGTTTGGCGGTAACCAATTAGAATGTAGAAGTGCTCCATTTGAGAGAATTTCAGAGAATGCAGTACTGTACACACCGGAACTCTTGTTCCGATCACATTAGTTCCCAAGAAAAATACAGGAAGTTGATTATTTGAATTTGATAAGAAGGTGTGCAACACTCAGGCATGTGATTTTTAGCTAAGGACCAAAAAAAGCAGGAAAACATACTGAGAATATACTGAGAGTATATTTTCAGCAAAAATAAAGATTTTGATTTTAGTTTTCAAAAAGACCATGCGTTCGATCTATGTCAGAGCATCAGAGCGAATCTTTCCACGGCGTTGTTGGCAAGGGTGTGAACGTACGGTTAAAGCTGCAGTCGGCAAGTCTGGCAGATTGAGTGGACTTAGGCAAAATTTTGAATGTTTACAACTCTTGTGCCCCTCCCCACAATCTCCCACGAAGTTCATGCTCGTCAGTGCGTGCACCAGCTTTTCTGTGAACGCGCCCGTCTCATCAACATCCATCAACATTCTTCCAAAAAGCCGAACTTTATTCCATCATCTAGACATGTTTATACACCTAACGTTACGTTCACACGGATTTCAGAGCAAACAAAGCTAACGAACCAGCCCAGCAAGTGCTAATGTAAACTATCCATACCAACACACTTGGACAAACAAGCTACTTAGATTACTGACGTAACACTAAGACATAAAGTAACTGGTTGATAAAGCGCAATTACCTGTCGAGAAGAAATGTTGCAAGCTCTGCATCCAGCTTGAACCAAATTAAATTACTTAAATGTCCACCTTTCAAAATGGCGATATTGACAGATCTCACACCCCCCTGCGCTGATTGGACCCGATGAACCGGGAGCGGTGGATTTTTGCAAAACAAATAACACACTCCAGGTGGCGTTAGAAGCTCGGGTTTTTTCTAAAACCACTTTATTTTTGTGTTCTGTCAGATCGTAGTGTCGATTTCACTGAATATGATCAAAAAAATGTTGCCGACGGCAGCTTTAAGCAATCGATATTTTGGTAAATAAATTTGTTTGCAAGAACCCTTGCTAAATTATTTTAAACAGATTAAGAAAGCCACCACTGCTGGTCACATGGTTAAATGAATTTGTTTAGAGCTAATGAAGTCATGTCCTACCACTTTAAGGATTGATATTGTCCCCCACCAATTTTTGTAACATTGAGGCACGGATATACCCAATACAAATAAATAAAGCATCTCCAGTTAAATAGCAGGAGCATTCAAAATAAAAAAATCTAGCGCTAAAATGTGTTTGTTTGTTTGTTTCTGAACACAAGCTGAGCGCTCGTTGTCGCTGCTATCAGTGTCAGGGATATAGTGTTCTCTGTGGCTCGCGCAGTCTTCACTCGGACGCTTGCTTCAATCTATCGCCGTTGCGGACGGACTGTATTCTTTCCGGTGATTTTAAGGGTTGATCAGAGAGGCCGCACAGTTTGACAAGCGAAAAGCGGCGTGGTACACACATTGCAGATTGATTGCTAATGAATTGTCCTTTTCACACACCTTGTAGAATTGCCAGACTGGTGAAGCCATTTTTACCAGGGCATAAAAAATTGTCTTGCGAGTTTTGCGTCATCTGATCGGCTTTTCTGGATCGGCCTTTATAGAGACCGCAGATCACACATCCCAAAGCAATTATCGGCCGATTATGATCGGCGACCGATCAATCAGAGCACCCTTAGTGAGGAGTAATATTTGCTCACAGTGAATGATAAAGACATTTACAGTGCATACTGGGCTGTGCTTGCAGAGCTTGCAACAACCTGCTAAAAGGATTTAGTACTAACCAAACTCAAGTAACGATGCTAGGTGGAGGGATCTAATATCACTCTAAAAGGGGTTAATTTTGATATAATGACCTGCTGACTGAACATTAGCCAGCTTACGTACACAGCTACTTACCAAATAAATAAATAAATGGGTATGAAATATTGATTTGACTTTAAATTATGTATAAAGTGAGGAAAAAGTATGCAAGAAGAGAGATACTCGAGAGACTCAAGAGATATGAAACTGGCATTGTTATGTAACTACTGTATGTAAATTGTTTCCCTTAGACAATTATTTAATATATAAGGAAATATAAGGAAATGCATTTTTTAATAATAATAAAAAAATAATAGAAATGACAGATCAAGTATTCCTGAGAGCCATATAATAAGCAAAAACATTACATGAAGAAGAAAAAAATGTCTAAAACTCCCATCTAAAATAGCACTTGAACCTCTCATGTGTAGGAGTATTCTTACCTGGACCTTTCTCCAGAAAAATGACCTTTGACTCAGGGAAGAAGTTGGAGCCAGTGATAACCATTTCCTCTCCTCCACTCACTGGGAAGCTGCTAATACTGGCCTTCTCCACCTGTGGTAACTCCTGTGCTGAGCGTTGGGCTATTTAATCACAATTACAGATAAGACAGTCAAATCTACAGAGAGAATATTTTCTTAAATATATGTTTATGTAGAAAACGTACAGCACTCCACTGGAATTGAAGCAGCCTGCAGTGAGACCACTTTTCCATTAGGTTGTGGGATGTGAACCCGGAACACCACGCGGACTCGAGTGTTTTTTCGTCCAATATCAGTCTCTCCTTTTCTCAGCTCGATGTCAGAGTTCCTCAACTTCAAGATTCCAGCACAGTCAATACTGAAAAACACAGCAATAGAAGCATGTCAGTAAGGAGTATCCATGTATATGTAGCAGGGTGACTGAATCCACTTAGGAGGATATCATTCACCTGTGCTTAATTTATTAAGCCCCCTCCCCTTTTCTTGATATATACGAGATGTGTGGTGGCCACTTTGTATGCGTCTTGGTATCGCCCGCTTGACCTCATCTGTGGCTGCCGCAGGTATGTGATTGTATGGGGAAACTCGTGCTTTCCTGTCTTGTGCTGGCGGTTTTATATGAATTTCTCTTGCTGTCAGGTTGCGGCGGTGGGCTGTTTCTCCCGCTGCTGCATGTTTGCTGCCCACTCTCTCAGGTATGTGTAGCCTCTTCGTTCAATGGGAAGAAATTGGCTGTGGTTGGCAACTTGTGATTTACTATCTGCAGTGGCAACGATAGAATGTCATTTATATGAACCTGAGAAGCTGTTTTATATTATGTGTACGACAACGAAGCAGTTTGTGAGCAGTATCCCTCCGTGGTATGTAAGATTATGGTTTTGGGTATTAATAACTTGCTGCTGTTGTCTAAACTGTATCTTTCTGCTTGGCAGGCCCCCCTGCATCACTGAGTCTTTTGGGCTAATCCGGGGAACCGTGTATCACTGATGATGTGATCGTGTATACCTACGACTGTGTCGCTGTTTTGCCTCGACCTAAGTGATGGAAACCTTTTTTTACTGCTGTAATTCTATCGCATGCCGTTTGAGAAGTTTGTGCATCCATTTGACTTTGTGGAAGGCCTGTAACTACTGGTCGCCGCCGATCGGAGCTAACGAGTGCCAAACGGTATGGTGTGCTCACATCGAGTGTGTCTTCTGGCATTTAACCTTCACGTGTGCAGTGGGTATTTGTAGTGAACTATTGTGGGGGGGTTTGTCTTCCAATTCGCAGCTGACCCATACCTCCAGACACCCCCACTCTTGGTTAATTTGTTTTATTTAATGTGTGTGTGTGTGCGTGCGCATCTCATTATGATGCTTGTGAAAAGTTTTAGATTTTGAATTTTTAACTGTTTAATATTTTGTCGACAAACAAAAATTAAACTTTTCTATTTGATAAGACTCATGTCTTTTCACCCATCTCATGCAAAACGAACCTGTGTGCCCTTAGGGCTATTTCCCTGGTTTTCCGGGATGGCGTAGCAGATCATATTATATTGTCACTTCTGTTAGTGTGGTAAAACATAGGGATGCAACGATACCGTTTTTTCAAAACCGATCCGATCCGATACCAAAATTCTGAGTATCGGCCGATACCGATACCAATCCAATATTTTTATTTTATTTTTAAACTAATAAAAAATATAGCAATTTCCTCAATTAGCCCCTTAAAATATACCTCCAGTATATAGTCCTCAACAACAGTTGATTATGAAAGATTGCCACCCTTTATTCAAACACTACTATATATATATATATATATATATATAAGAAAATACAGGTACTTCAGTACTTAAAGCTAGCTAGCTACCAACAGGTTTAAAGTTAAAACAGTTTAACAGCAGTATTCTAGATTGTAATGTGTGTGTTTAACACAATCTACTTAATACAGACAGCTTCATTATAAAGATAAACAACAAATCACCAAAATATATGATCATAATCTATGACAAAAATGCTATTATAAACTAGATTAGTGAATAATACATATTGCTCTTTGTATTGTTGTAAAATACATTCATGAAAAACAATATAACAAAAATGAAAAAGATAATTATTTTAGATATAAGGCTACTAAAAAATTGAGACAAGTTTTAAGTGTATAGCACAGCTATTTAATGAGGCAGCAACATTAATAATTATTAATGTTAATAAGCTTTAATTGCGTGACTGCATTATGATATAAATGACTCCAACACAGTGCGGCACAAAGCGCTTATGCGCATTCCGAGCGGAGAATGATGCGCTTGAAACCACGTGGAGTAACAGCACGCAGCCGAGTATGCACCCTATGCATGCTGCGCGTCGAGTCCGCTTTGAAAAGTTCAAAGCACAAAGGAAATATATTGATGGACAGTGTATTAAACAGTATGTATTTATAAAATAGTTTATTGAACCTTTTCTTTAAACAGTTTTAAATTTCAGTTACTGTGCGCGTGAAGAACAATAGTGCTGAGTGACTGTTGAGATCTAACCGACAGCGTCCGACACCTGGTAGTAACACGATTAAGTTACAGCAATAAAGTCCAGCAAGATAATGTTGTTTTATGCGAAAACATAGACCTTTATCTACAGATAAAGTATAATAGTATAAACATTGAATCATCTTGAAGATAGTTTCATCATTTACTGTAACCGAATGCGACGCGCTGTTTGAGTGCTGAATGGAGAATGACTGACAGCCGCGAGAGGGAAAAGTTTATGTGATCTTGAATTTAATGACTTAAATATTAATTTCTCTCTCACATAATGGCTTCAGAACAATTATAATAGAGTGCACGAAAACGTTATGGTACTTTAGAATGTTTTTGTGCCTTCTGTGGGGCTTAACAATAACATACTGGAGGAACTTAGGGCTTTCGGGAAGCTATAACCTGAGGAAATATCACAAGTATCCAGTCTGTAGAGTGGAATGGCGAGTGAAGTGAAGTGAAGACACCTGAGAGGGTCCGCTACTAGCTGGTTGAAGCGAGTACATGAGAGGACACAGGCTCCACTCGGAGATTTAGAATCTGGCGAATGTGTTAGGTGTCGCCCAGCCTGCAGCTCTGCAGATGTCTGCCAGCGAGGCGCCATGCGCTAGAGCCCAAGGGGACAACACACTCCGGGTGGAGTGGACAGTCACACCAGGGGGGCACGGTTGACCTTGCTGCTGGTGTGCCAAAATAATGGCATCCACTATCCACTGGGACAGCCTTTGCTTGGAGAGAACCTTTCCCTTCAGCTTCCCACCATAACAAACAAAGAGCTGGTCTGAGGTCCTGAAACACTGCGTTCTGTCTACATAGGCACATAGAGCACGTACTGGACAGAGCAGTGCTAAGGCTGGGTCTGCCTCCTCCAAGGGCAGCGCTTGCAGGTTCACCACCTGGTCCCGGAAAGGAGTGGTAGGAACCTTGGGCACATATCCAGGCCGGGGTCTCAGGATCCCGGGCTACTAAGAGTAGCCCAGCCAGAATTGCAGGCACGCTTTGTCAACGGAGAATGCGTGCAGGTCCCCTACCCTCTTGATGGAGGCCAAAGCAACCAGAAGCGCTGTTTCATTGACAGGACTGGGGATGGAGACGCCATTCTCCAGGGAGGGGCTAAAGGAGTGAGAGGGTGAGAGCTTGGTGGTGAGAGTTCGGGGTGAGAGCTCGACGGCTGCATGGTTCAGGGCTTCGTGGATATAAATGGCATGAAGGGACCTCAGATGCTTCTGACTCCATATGAGGAGGTGGAGGGCGAGTTGCGACATACGGCGGAGTGCAGACCACCTTGACGGTTGATATACGATACGAACATTTCGCCAATATTGTTCTCTCTCCATTGACTTCCAGTTAAGACTGGGTCCTCCATACATCTCTGATCTCCTTTCAGCCCACCATAATGTTTTTAGAAATCTCAGGTCAACCAGTAGTCTACAGCTGACTGTTCCGAGGACACGTCTACAATTAAAAGGAGACTATACCTTTTCAGTGGCTGCTCCACAGCTTTGGAACATCTTATATAAAGACTGCACCAACATACATTGATTTTAAATTGTTGCTTAAAACCCACTTATTTACTGCTACTTATGGTCATATGCAGCTCTAGTGGTATTGCATTGTTTTGTGCATTGTTTATTTTTGGTTTATTGTTTCATGGATACTTGTTTACAATTTGTACAGCACTTTGACTGTTGTTTTTAAATATGCTCTATAAATAAATATGACTGACTGACTTTATCATTCAACATGTCAACTTTACAATTTTTTTGTAAATACATTTTTTTTGTGAGGGCCATCTTTAATGATAGGTAGGTTAGGGGATAAACAATATTATTAGGCCAAAATAAAAGCAAAAGAAGTCAAATGGAAAGTCCCCAACACAATAGAAAAACAAATGTGCATGTGTATGTGTGAGAGAAATTAAGAGAGAATCAAGGTTGAAGTAAAGAACTGCTGGCAGGTACCTGGCAGACATATTGTTTTCAGGAAGGAGAGGGATCTCGAGAACTTTTGTGCTGGTGATGACAATTTCCTGGCTTGCCGTGGCAACAGTTTTTCCTGTGATGCGGTGAACCTGGTAGAATGCGTGCGGCCTCAAATAACGGTCATCCGCTGTCCCGATGAACATTTGCAGGTTTACTGGCTTCTCACTGAAGCCAACGAGCTGTTAAAAAAGTGAAGAAATTATTAAATGACCCCACTCAACACCTTTTTTTGATCAGTATATTTTTCTGTACTAATACAAAAAGTCAATGGAGAAATTCTATGGGCTTTTTGACGATGGAATCAGGGTGATGGTAACAAAATTGCATCATCCCTGTAGCCCTTTATAGCCCAACTCTTATATTTTTGACAGGCTGTATTCATCTAAAGGCACTGGACATTCAACCAGATCAAACTGGCAAATATTCTCCATTTGTATCACAATCATTTCCCCCCAAAGCATTTGAATCCGAAGGACACTGTGTATGTGCAATTGCTTCTCAAATCCTCATCCATGCACACCAACATCAGACGTTAGCCCACTTTTTCCAAGACGAATCTAAAACACACAATAACTACTAATTAAAATCCAGACATGAACATAAAAATATGTTTTTGAGCCACAAGCCACAATCAAATTGAAGGAAAATTAAATAAATGAGTGGGAAGAAAAGGTGAGAAAAGACAAACAAAACCATGAAAGACATTCTACTTTTGCTGCTAAAATAGTATAAACAGGAATTATGGAAATAGGGAAGTGAAAACCCCATTAAAATGTGATTAATTAGAAGTAACACATCATTCTGAGGTTGTTGAAGTTACAGAACAAAAAGCTTTTACAGAAGCGTTTTTCTTCCTGGTGCTGCATACATTTGTACAAACATATGACCTGCCAATAAGCTTCCCAGACAGGTGAGGAGTTCACTAACAGAAGGGAGCTTTTCCACTGACATGCATGTGTGGGTGGGTGTTATTTAGGTTGAGCACACAGTCTCCTAACAATCTCTCTACTGTTGAAATGTTATGCTTGGTAAATACTGATCCAATGTAGTGAAAGAGAGAGAGAAAATGGAAATGAGACAAAAAAGGAAGGAAGAAAAAGGGAGAGAGAGAGAGAGATGACCCATTACAGGTAACAGAAGGACCAAGCCAACCACAGCAACACAATAATGAGAAAAACATGCTTCACATTTAAACTGACAGGTCTTGAGAACAGAGCCAGACATTAGTGGATTGAGGAAAAAGAAATACACGTTGGGAAAAGAGAATCAGGCAACAACGAAAGACTTGGATTGTAGTGGGATTTGGTTATGTAGTTCCCAGGACAGCTTGGTTTTATCGCACATGGAGACATGCGTAACTAGGAAATTATTAAACCAAAAGGCTATGCTTTGTTTAAAAATATTTATGGTAACTTTTTACAATAAGTTTCTATATATTAAGATTAATAGTTAACATGAAATAACAATAAAAAATTACCCTTTAGCATTTATTGTAAGGTATAAAGTACATTCAGCTGGTTGTTATTGCAGAATAAACCCACACAGCGTGATTAGGACTTGGATCACCCAAGTTGGTTTATTTTGCGATAACAACTTGACAACTTTTGCGATAACAATTTTTTGTTATGCAACAGAAGAATCTCCCTTCTGATGTGCATTTTCTCACGTATTGCACTCTACTTCCTGCTTTAGTAAATAGTTGGACACAAAATATTGATTTTTGTTGGAAGTATTTTATTGACTCACTAAATCTTTCGTTGATCTTTAGAACACAAATTAAGATATTTTTGATTAAATCTGAGAGCTGTTTCACTCTCCCATATGCTTCTAAGTAATTGAAAATTGCGGGCCCAGAAAGTTAGTAAAGACATCGTTAAGTGACTAAAGTGGCTCAACCATTCAGTTTATCAAGTGACAGGAATACTTTTTGAGTGCAAAAGACAAACAGTGAGTTCACGTAAAAGCGCAGTGCTTCTGGGTTGTACATCAGAACGTAGGCACACTATTGGCCAGCATCACACACATGACCAGCATTGACCAATAGTTAGCCTACATTCTGTTACACTACGTGATAATGTGACATTTGGGCACACCTACCTAATGTACGCCAACTGACAGTGATGTGGAAGTTACTTTTAAAAAGTAGTGTATCTCGTTACTCGTTATTTCTTAAAAAAAGTAATCCATTAATTTACTTCATTACCCCTTATAGAAAGTAACTTTTTACTTTACTTGTTACTTTTACATTACATTTATGTTGCTTGACTTTTGGTAGAACCCTATATCTGTTCCTAAATGAGTAGGTCTACATAAAGTTCTACTATGCATAATGCCATATATAATGCCATAAATGCATCATGCATTTATCAAAATGTTAAATATTTATGAAGAAATGCTCGTTAATGGATATGCATATGCATGGGCGGCGCTAGGGAGGGGCTAGAATGAAAGCCCCCAAGAAAAACCAAAGTTCCCTGTTAGCGCCCCCAAAAATAATTTCTGGAAGCAATTATATTCAGGCTGTATTCTATGGAAGTCCTGAACCGCATGATGAAGAAAAAAAAAAAAGGAAACGATCTAGATCTAGGAATCCCTTGATGAAAAAACATTGCACCGCAAAGTTTTTCCAAACGCTTTATCAGGCTCAAACTCTGTGGGATCCTCAATGTAAAGTTAAAGGGCTGTTTGGCAGACATTTAAATATTAGGAGTGTGGCAACTAAAGACGAACAACTGGAAAACTTCTAATATTGATTTTCTTGGACTGTCAGAGACTTGGTTAACTTGTTTATCTCCGGAGGCACTTATTGTCATGCCAGGATATGATGTTTTTAGGAAAGATAGAGATCATGGGAAGATTGGGGGAGTTTCATTATATGTGAAAAGTACTATAAAATTTAAACAAATTGAATGGCTTAAGAAAACTGATAATGAATGCGTTGATGTTAACAACTCTCTTTCAGTTGAAATTACATTTAGTTTAATCGGTCTATATCGAAAACCATCAGCAAAGCTTGAGTCCTATGATCAGTTAAAAAATCTCCATAGTTTGGATTTTAACAAAGAGGTTATATTGATGGGGGATTTTAATGTCAAATGAAATAAGGGTGGAAAAAAAACATTAGTCTATTTTAATCTTACACAGTTAATTGAACGGACCAACAAGAATAACTATTTCCGTCTGAAACCAAAATAGATTTATTGTTCACCAATTGAACAGAACACATTAATGAGACCCTTAATCTAATGACAAGTATGTCAGATCAAAATATTATTCTTTTTGCCTGGAAACTAAAAAAATATATTGTTCTTTTTTCCTGTCAAAACATTATGTAAATATGAATCAGTTCCAACTGATCAACAGGAAAACCTTTGGGTAGCATTAGGAGAGATTGAATGGAACGGAGAAAAGCGGAGTCATAAGAAAAACAGTGACACATTGCCCTGGCTAAATGATGTATTGAAACAAT
The DNA here is from genome assembly GCF_016745375.1 of Pimephales promelas. The sequence goes on from NW_024121333.1 coordinate 4,699,712, forward strand.
CCTTAAAATCAAAAATTACCCAATTAAAAAATAAAGTAATAAAAACACTGAGACAAGCTAAAGCCAAATTTTTCATTGATACTTTTAAAAATGCTGGAGGAAATGGGAAGAAGATATGGCAAACCATCAACAAGCTGATTGGCAGAAAACAATTATAATAATAGAGATATAGAGTTGAAAATTAACACTGAACTAGTTACAGACCCAACCATAATACAGTAGCTACTGAACTAAACACTTTCTTTTTAGATTTTGTCTATGAAATAACTCAACTTTTTAATTCACATAGCTACTCTTTTTGCTCCATTAATTATGCACAGCCGATTCTCATCTACAACAAATAACTGAATTAGAAGTATTAAAAATTATGAATAGTTTAAAAATCTCGAAGGCCATGGATATCTATGCCCACACATCTGATTGATCAGTCCTTAAGTCAATCCACCACACCATCATCATGGAGGTTGTTCCTAGTCACACCCGTTTTTAAATCAGGGGAAAGATTAGATATGGATAATTATCGGCAAATCAGTATTTTACCTGTTGTTCCTAAAATAATTGAAAAATAGATGGCCGAACTACTGATTTAACATCTCAAAAAAGCGATGATTCACTTCACCACTTCATTTGGTTTTAGGGCCCATCACTCAACAGAAACAGTTTCTGTTGTTTGTTTTTGGAAAAGGATAAAGGCTTGAGTTCTTGTGTTGGTGTTCTTTTCCTAGACCTAAAGCGATCTTATGATACTGTTAATCACAAAGTTCTTCTAAATTAACATATTTTAATTTCTCAGAGTAAGCTATCAACTGGATAAATCATAGAGCATTGTCCTGTAGAAAGCAATGTGTTCGTATTAAGCAATTAAGCAATGTGGTCGTACATTTTGCGAATGTCCTGTAGGGGTCCCTCAAGTCTCCATACTTGGTCCGATTTTATTTACACTTAATATAAATGACCTGCCAGAGGCATATAAAAATGTTGATGTCCAGATGCAGATGATGGCGTAATATTTACACATGGTAAGAACTATCTGGAGATAGCATCCACACTCACATCGGCAAAGGCTCACATTGATGACCGGCTCACTAAGTCATGTCTCCATCTAAACACCAAAAAAAAAAAAAAGTCTGTATGACATTCACCAAACAAAGTATGAAGGCGTCACATTCTGATGTATTCTTTAGAGGACAGGAGCAGGAGTTAATGAATTCAAGTATTTAGGAGTTATATATAGTGCCTCTGTATAAGGGGACTGTTTGATACCATTTAGATGTACCACCTTTGGCCAAAATATATTATCAATAATAGGTGGTTAACTTTGGAATAACTTTCCCCCTTCAATACGAGAGTGTCCAACATTCGAGTCGACACTTTCAAAACTCAATTAAAAAAGTGGCTCTTTTTTTTATTAGCCATTCACTTTCATCGTTAAATTAAACGTAGTATAGTGGTGAATGTATGTCTTTGTTATCATGTTTTTTGTTTATTTATGCATTGTTTGTAATATCAATGTATATTCTAATCCATGTTACAGTGAATGACTGCTGGTTATCTTTTTGTTAGTTGTTTTTGTCACCGGCCTAGGGACTGCAGATGAAAAGTAGTATCTCTTTACTAATTCTGGCATATTTACATGGTGTATCATACAACAATGTTCAAGAATATGCATGGTCCCTATCAAATAAACTAATAAATAAATTTGTGTCTGTAGATTTCTCCTAAATTCAACAAAAGTTGGCGTTCTAAACCAACATGCTGCTCCGTGATCGTTGTCTGCACCATGTCATCACATTTATCGTTGGAAAGCTCTCTCTCATACAATGTTTTCAGATCCAAATATGGTCATTTCCAACCAATTGCAAAAATCAAAGTGAAATCTCATTGGCTGTTGTCAATGTATGACAACGTGATTCGTTCAGAATGCATCACGTGACGTGCTCTGACATTTCCACGGGAGTTCAAAATGTCGAAAGAAGCGTGACTGTCTGTGTCCTCCAAGCACACATATAGAAAAAAAATGGTTGTAAAAGTAGAAAACTTCTTTAAAAAATGATCACTTTTTTTTTCATGAAATTTTTGCCTCATCCTTCTCTTAAATACTTTTCCATCAAGCAATGTTGTTTTTGTGAGTGCAGTGAACTCTGTGAGGTGAACAATCCCCGACAGAGAGAGACCTACAAGCAATGGGAGATTCAGGAGCAGAGGCCATGTTTATGCTCTAAGACCTGAAAAAGGTGAAGAGCTCAACTGAAAAGAACCATGACCCTGCCAACACTAAATGCTTGTAGGATTTATTTCAGTGGTGAGAGTGAACCACCCCAGGTACCAGCTCCAAACCCAACTGGCCAATTAATTTTCATTGTGTGTACGCAAAGAAAAACAAAACAAGCCTGTGTTGTTTGTGTGAATGTAACTGGCTTTCAGGTTTAATTAACTAACACTCCAATCAAAAATGTATGGTCGGTAAAAAAATGTTTAATGTTATGAAAGAAGCATCTCATGCTCACAAAGGCTGCATTTATTTGTCCAAAAGTAATATTGTGAAGCAATATATAGTGATGCACCGATGTGAAAATTGAGGCCGATACCATTAACCGGTATTAATATTGCTGTTATGGCCGATGTCGATATCAATACATATATTGTGATATAAAAATAATTTCACCAGATGACTTGAATATCTCTATTTGCAAAGAATGAATCATTCTAGAATGACTGATTTTGCCATGGAGTAAATCCGCATAGAAACTATTATTAATAGAATGTTAACTGATGTAGTTAACTAGACTTTAATAAATGGAACCTTATTGTAAAGTGCTTCCGATTTAAGTCTCTTGAGTTCAGTGTTGGACAGATCAGTTGTTTTAACCATTCATTAAAGTGAATCGGTTCAAAGGAGTCATTAGTTTGCGAATTGGACGCGTCATTAACAGACCACTGCACACGTTGTGTGATTATCCAGGATTTGTCTCAACACACAAAAAAAAAAACATTTCATCACTAGATACTTTTTTTTGGTAACACTTTATTTTGATGGACCCCTTTGAACATTCTGTTGACTATAAGTATTGCAACTACATGTCAACTAACTTTTATTAGAGTATTAGCAGACTGTCTGCTAAGGCTAATAGACTGTCTTCAGTAGATTAGTAGACTGTCTTCTTGCATTTGATGTTTAAACTGACCAGACTTGCGCTTGTAATGTATGCGCTCGTGCAAAAACAACATCCCCGCCCCCACACTCACACATCGGCCCTATTTTGACATCGGAACGATACCACTGTATAAAAAATTGACCATATTGGTCGATATTATATTGGTGGGCGATATATCGTGCGCCACTAACTTCTATTTGAATATATTTAAATATACTGTACCCTCTCTCTAGTCTTGCACAGTGTGCAAGATGGATCTAAATAGTGCATCATCTCAACCAAACCTTTTGCAAACTCTGGGCAACATCAAATTTTCAATTTAATGATATATGATATGAATTAAATCAACATGAAACCACATTCACAACTTATTTTACTTCCAAATTATAATTCATTTCTGACTGAGTAAAACTAATATTCTATATTCAATACTCAAATAGGAAGAGTGGACCCAGAGTTCAATAGCATAATGGAGCCAGTAATTACATTAAAGTGCACTGATGAATCATGCACAATAGGACTAAGAACATGTATTATATTAAAGTAAACGGTGTCAATTTTGATTTCATGTTTATTGTAAGTTTACCAAATTCATTAATTTAGATTCTGGAACGTTATAAAAGTAAGTATCCCAAATCCCTAATGGTCATTATGATGCATTATAATGTAAAATCACTTTACAGGATGATATATCAGTCCATGAACATTTATGACTTTTGGAAATTCCATGAACAAGTTGCAGCCTCAGCAGAGTTTCAGAGCGCTGCTTCAGTTTCAAGACATTTAGAGCAGCTACAAGGCGCCACATCCACAAGGAGTTTCTAAAGGCCTGCGGCTCAGCCTCTGTTGCTGACTTCAGCATGACCCCTGCACTCTTTCTCTCTCTTGACCTGTAATTTCCATTCAGAAGATATTACCAACCACCCTCAGTCCCTCCATTAAGTTAAAATAATTACAGCTGATCTCCTCTTGTATTTGCCTGCAGTGTTTAATAGTGTTTATACACTATTGTTTAAAAGTTTGCGGGGTTTTTTTTTTTTTGACTGTCTGTAAAGCACTTTGGATCAACAAATATTGTCTTTATGTTGTGCTCTATAAATAAATTGACTTGACTTGAGGTTGATATCATTTTTTAAATGTTTGCGAAATAAGTCTCTTATGCTGTCCAGGGTACATTTAATCAATAAAAAATACAGTTAAAACAGTATTATGTTTTATAATTGCAAGTTATGATTACAATTTAACTGTTTTCTGTTTGAATATATTTTGAAATCATTTATATTTAATAATTTTTATGTAATTTATTCCTGTAATCCTGCCAAAGCTGTATTTTCAGCATCATTACTCTAATCTTCAGTCACATGATCCTTCAAAAATTATTCTAATATGCTGATTTGCTGCTCAAGAAACATTTCTTATTATCCATGTTGAAAACAGTTGTGCTGCTTTATGTCTTTGTGGAAATCCTATTGTTTTCTACTTTCTAAAGGTAGTGTACGTGTTAAGCATTTTGTGGATCAACTCTACAAGGAACAGAAAGTCATTTGCATTTTGTACGACACCACTTTGTGAAGTGTCTACATTCATGCTCTATTGCGACTTTTTTTCTTCTTTTAATGCTGAAGAAAAGCTTAGAGAGGTGGCCGCGTGCTGAGAGGAAAAAAAAACACGAAGGGACAACAAAAAAAAGTCTTGAATGAGTTTGTGCCATCTCTCAGCAGCTACAGAAACCATTCTCTCATCATCGGCAAGCCTGAGAAATCCACAGTGTGTGTTTGTGTGATATTTCACAAGTGTCCCTGCACTGCTATTGCACTGCAGTGTCCCTTCTCTGACACTGGTTATATTAAACTGCTGACATTAAAGTCACATGCTCCATTGCTGAAATAAAGCTAGCAGGAGCAAAAATAGCCCCCCTGGGTTGCCTTCCATATTGAGGACTAAATAAAGATGTCTCATTCTGTCTGTTTCTCGTTGCATTCCCAGGTTGAAACACAGAATCAGGTGGTCTTAAAAACAGCAGGAAGACACAGTGTAGCATTCAACAAAAGCATGTGCAGCGCATGTTTTGGTGTAGCACGTTTTGCGCTGTTGTACTTTTGGCTGTATGTTTCATCGTGCCTTAACTCCCTTTATACACCCTTTACACTCTGAACTTCCCTTAAGCTTCATGTCTCGTTCCCCTGTTTCCACTCCTCCCTCTTTCTCCATCTCTCTATCCATCTTTCTCCTTCCTACCCGCTGCTGGCAAGTTGTTTCCCTGTGTTGCTCTGTGGTTGCTATGGCGAAGGCCAGCCGGTGCGTGTGTGTGCATGCACGAGTATGATTGAGTGTGTGTCTGTGTGGGTAAACCCGAGCCTAAGGGGGTGGGGAGGAGACTCAAGGTCACACAAAAACACTCGCACTAATAAACACACACACTGTGACCTCTTGCCCCAAAACGTGGATTAGCGCTGACATACTCTCTGTGCTTACTGGACAAAGTAAGAGTCTGTTCACCGATGCAGTGTTTACACAACATATGCCTGTGTGTGTGTGTGTGTGTGTGTGTGTGTGTGTGTGTGTGAGAGTGTGAGTGAGAGAGAGAGAGAGAGAGAGAGAGAGAGAGAGAGAGAGAGAGAGAGAGGGATAAATAGAGGTATACACACAGAGAGCACTCAGACCCAGGAGGCTGGGTAACCTGTTGTTTAAATAAGGTCAATACACATACTCTCTCTCTCTCTCTCTCTCTCTCTCGCTCTCTCCCCCTCACACACACACACACACACACACACACACACTGTTTAAAAGGCTACACTAGGACTCCCACACAAACACATCAAGATAAACATTTGTTTAGAGTGAGTACAGCATTTACCATGGTGTGTATCTCTCTCACCCCCTCCGTACGCACTGTGCTGTGTCCTACCCTTCACTCTTCAATCCACATCAGATATAGCCTCAGGCTACTGTACAACAAAGAACTGCACTCATGAGGGTGTGCAGACAACAGGGTTGCTCCCCAGGAAAAACAACAACACAAATGTCTCTGGTCAGCACAGAAAATCACCCACCTTGAGATCTGAGGGTCACCAAGGTCAGCCATTTTGTTTTTCTGTAAACTGAATTGACAGACTATTAAGAATTTAATTGTTTTAACAAATATATGATTTTGAGTTTGTAAAAACAAATACATTTTTTTCACAAAGGAATTACTGAGTTTTACTTGCCCTGACGAAAATACTTGAAATATTTATTTTTTCATTAGCTAAAAAGTGTTCCTGTAGAGTATGGTGCTTGCATGGGTTTGATGCTCAGAGAATGCATGAACAAATGATAAATGTATACCCTGAATGCAATATAGTCACTAAAAGTCACTTTGGAAAAAAGGAAATAGGCTCATTTTACAACTCCACCAGAGTTAAACAGTTGTGTTTTACCGTTTTAGAATGTATTCAGCCGATTTTCTGATATTTAGAAGAATATCAGTAACCAGACAGATTTTTTTCCTACTATGGATGTCAATGAGACCAGAAACTGTCTGGTTACTGATATTCTTCTAAATATCAGAAAAACGGCTGAATGGATTCAAAAACGGTAAAACACAACTGTTTAACTCTGGGGGAGTTGTAAAATGAGCCTATTTCCAAAAAAAAGTGGAGTATCCCTTTAAATGTTGTTTGATTTTCTTTTTACTCTCTATCCAAATAAATAAATAATAACAATTAAAAAAAATTCTTCACAAATAAGTTCTTTAAAAAAACATGGTAAATTAAATTTATAAACAATTTAGGGCCCTGATAAACCCAGTTTCCATGATTTTCACACAAGAAAACCAAGAACAAAAAATTTGATGGCGCAAAATTTCACCCACAGGAATTACATTGGTGAAAAGTTCCCTGCTTAGTGCCTGACAGGCTGATCATCCCTTCAGGCTTGTAAGGGCAAAGTTAGAGTCGGTAATTTTATACAATGGGCATGTTCAAAATGGTAAAAGCAACATTTAGACAAGTGCTCAACAAAAACATTGGCTTTGCATTTCTGCTTTTAACCTCTCCAGCACAATGGCCATTATACATCTTCTCTGTGGTAATTGACAGCCTGCAACAGATGCTCTCAGTAGAGTTAACCTAGAATATTCCCTTACCATCATCCTTTTAAAAACACAGGGTAATTTATTTTTCATAACGCTGATTTCCACCATCTGTGTTGATTCCACTTAGCCTTTTTTAGCCACATAAAAGCTCTGGATGAAAGGTGCAAGTGACTTTCTCTGAGAATAAAACACATGAACAGATCCTATGGCATATGTAAACTCTGCTGCCCTTTGTGAGCGTCTGTTTGTTTAACCAGTTCAATTGTAATCTTTCACTCACACATACTTACATTTAGGAAAGTCTAAGCCAGATGGGCTCAAAACTTCTCTGTCTCCACCAACATGTGTGCTGACTTTTGGTTAACAGCAAACCCAGCGAGACACGAGCAAGGTTTGTAGGGCATTACACAGCATTCCTCATAGATCTCTGAACTGTGAATTAGCCCAGTCCAAACACTAGCAGTAAACACTGTCACTTTGTTTTGCTGGTGTTTGTCTGGCTACTGTACACTGCAATCCGCATGCGGCCTTCTGTTATGGCAGCTTGACTTACACACAACTGATAAAAACACTCACACACGTTTCTTTCGATTTCACCAGAAATCACGTCTCTGTTTCTCACACAATAATTGGAGTGGTAAAGTATGTGTTTCTGGTTAAAACGTTGGTTAAAACACTGCTCTTTCCCCAGTAAAGCTAATTTTACGACCATCCCTTAACCTTGTGACCTGTGTTAAGTCTACTATCCACATAAGGTCATAGTACGTTCGGGACCGAGAGCAGCTACAGATGGACTGTAGGTGGGGCTGCAACAACTAATCGATAAAATTAATTACAATCGATAATAAAAATAATCGACAACGAATCCAATTATCGATTAGTCATGTCTGCACGCAGTCACTTTACAGTAGTGAATAACACATTTCTTTGGACAAAACGCATATGTAAAATAACGGAGGAGTCGGACACAGAGCGAGCTACTGCGGGGAAAGGTGTCTGACCCAATTTATCTGACACAAGAGAATGCTTTATATTAAAGGGGTACCTTACCGATGGCAAAACAGGCTTTCAGTCTATACAGTAGGACTAGGATGCAGGACATTTGCTGACAAATAAACATGAATTTCTCAGTCCAGGGAACTCAGAGAATGAGTAAACATGGTTCACTTCATATTCTACCAACACTGTAACAATACTGTAAAGGGGGTTGAAAATCGTCAGTTACATTTGATGCAGTTCAAACAAAAGCGTAAGCGTTTTTTGCCACATCTTGCCCTGCCATACTTTGAGAAATGCATGTGTTGAATGGTTTTGAGACAAGTTTTCCTCAGTACATAACTAACATTTTACTGTTATATGCTTATCTGTAAATTAGGTCTTTAAATCCCACGAGTATTTCCATGTTGCATTTTCCGACAATAAGCGAGTCTCCGTTAACCTGAACAGAATTCAATAACCAAGCATCAATTTTCTGTTCGTTAGCTGCAGTCCTAACTGAAGGTGAAGTATCCAGTCAGATCATCCACACACAAACACTGATTTACATTCACTTACACATTTTAGTTTTATTTATATACTATTATAGTATTTATATAGCTTTTATTTTAATATATATTTAGCTTTCTTTTTCATGTTTTTTTGTGTAATTTTGTTGTGCTTGTCTCATTTTATCCGTTTTTGTTTTTTTCTATTTAGGTTTAATTTATTTTATTTGCAAAGGCAACATTTCTAAATTCTAAGTTCTTCATCTAACATTTATATTTTATTTCAGCTTTTATTAACAAAACAATTTTGCGAACAGTTACACTGACTCAAATGTTCTTTTCAGGTTACTTACAACAGCTTGTTTTTTTTTCAGTTCCATTTTACGTTTACATGGTTTCTGAGTTAAAGGCATAAGGAACATCATTAATAAATACAACATTAGAAGAACAAGTATATTTTGTGTAGCTCTCATTAGTGGCTATACTAGTGGCTGTTTGTTCACCTATTAATAGCCACCTTCTTTTTGGTTCATTAGTCAACAAATGCTTGGTAAACACAGCAAGTGCACAGCAAGTAGTAATAGATCACATTTCAAGTTAATTTCAATATCGTTCCATTCACATACTATTTCATCTCAGATTTTTTATTAATGTTTTGATTTATTTCTGTAATAACTATTTTCTAATTAAACATTGTTTGAGGTACTACCTTCTTTGCCTCCTCTGTCAAACACCCAGATGCACACATAAAAACACACAAACAGTGTCTGTAGCTTACACCTGGCATACATGTGTATAGGTCTGTCCTAACTGTCAGTGCAAGTGCTGCTGACGGCAATATGGCTCAGGGAGTCTGTTCGCCGTCTCTAAGGTCCAGTCACCACAGAGCAGCTCACTCCCGGGACAGATGGAGTCTGCGGTGTCACCTGCTGACGTCACAACAACAGATACTCCACAGTAGCAGCCTAAGACTCCAGCAGCGCATGCCCCAGAAAGCATCATGGGAAACATTATCGCAAACAGCTGTTCGCTGAAAGGTCTGAAGGTATGGGAGAATTTCCATGTGCAGATTTTTCCAAACGGAACCAGGGGGTTTCAAAACCACAATCAAACAGCATAAAAGAGTCAAAATAAACAAAAACCTAAGACAAGATTAATTTAGATGAATAAATTCTGTAAAACTATTGCTAATTAATACTTATGCATTAACTACTATTAATCACCTGAAATGATAAAATAATCTAAATTATTGAAGTTTGTTTAGATCCCACCATTTTTATTACTTGATTGCTAAGTTTTATCAAAGAACTGCAGATGCATAGGCTGACCAGCTGATCTTCTTATTCAGATCGTTTGTATATGTGTATAGATGCCAATTGCTTATATGTTAACCTTTGATTTTTTTTTTCTGTTCAAGTATATCTGTTCAGAATATTATTACCCATAATAGCTTTATACATAATAAGGCTCGCATCACATTTTCCCTATTTATTGAATGTGTCTTTTGTAAATAAATAAATAAATAAATAAATAAAATTATTTAGCCATGTTTTCAAGCAGTTTTTCCCTGTGGGTGGATCAGTGTGTGTCTACCACTGAACAGACTTCATTAATGTGAGGTAATTATGCATCCTCAGTCATAGTGTGTGGGCTATGATGTTAAAAAGTTAGTCATTAATACCCTGAAATAGCAAGTATGGCACGCTCGCTCGCACAACACTGATTCTCATGTGCATACAGGTGGTTGATGTTTAAGCATGAAAGCTGGGAAAGCCACTTTAAGCTGGAAGTGGGAAATAAATCTCAACAAACAAGACAAAAATCTGTTTTGCATAGGACAACTAAGCCAGTTTGAGATGATTTGAGCTTTTTTGATATGGTGCGCCTGTTGGAAGTAGGTATCAGAAAATGGGTAAGGTCACTGTGGTCATAAAGGGATGGACATGGTCAGCAACAATACTCAGGTAGGTTATAACGTTTAAGTTAGCCTGAATTGGTACAAAAGAGCCCAAAGTGTGCCAAGACAATACCCTCCACACGATTACTCTACCACCACCACCAGCCTGAACAGTTGATACAAGGCATGATGGATGTTGTTTACTCCAGATTCTGAACTAACCAAGATGAATTGGAACAAAGGGCATTGTAAAGTCAGCCCATGTCTGATAATGAAAGATGATCATGCAGGTAACATAACGAAGGTCATAAACAAGGAATATTGTTTAATTATAATTACACCAAAGACAGAGGTGTGACGTGGCAGAAATGCAGGTCTGTTATTGTGATGGTTTAATGGACCATTCGATGCCAGAGGATATGATTCAAGGGAAAGGCCTTCTTCTTTTGCTCACACGTTCAATGATCTTGGCTTCTGAGTTGTGTGTGCTTCATTAAGGCTATCACAAAAGAGGCCACTACCTCCAAGACTATAAAATATTTACCAACAAGCTCTCTCTCTCTCTCTCTCTCTCTCTCTCTATGAGAGTTAGTCTCAAGAGAGTGCCAGGTAAGTTTACCTATCCGTTCAAGAGTACCACAGCAGGTTAGTAATTTGGCTTAATTTTACATAAATGATGCCATCAACTCTACTGAAGTATGCTTCCACCGGTGAGCAGCCAGTAGTAGCAAAAATGTAGTCAGTATTAAATAAAATAAAGTCTCTAATCAGACTACTCTAATGCCTCCTTAGATCTAACTGAAACCAACACAGTCCCGCACTAGCTGTTACCCAGTAAAATGAATTTTATGACCAGTAATGAGGTTACTAGGCCACATAGCAGACACTTTCTGTGTGGTCTCGCTTCTCAAGTTCTGCTTCCTGTGAGGGAACGGATGGAATCACGCTGTTCCCACTTTTGTGGCCAGCGTAATGAGTTTAAAAAAAAAAAAAATCAAGGCTACAAGGCTTTGTATGAAAATCCAAAACCAAATTTAACCACTGGTGGTAATCAACAAACAAATGTATTCAAACAGGAAATAGCCAGGGAAAATGACATCATCAGTAAAAGTCCTGTTGTGGAGACTCACCTTGACAATAGGGTGTCCCCCAGACGCGGCTTTGACAGCCCCTCGGCTGCCTTCTGTCTCATAATGAGCTCTGTGATGAGCTTTGGGGTGAACCTCAATCTTTAGTTCATACTGCCCATACTGATTTGGCAACGGCCAGTCCAGGGGAGGCAGGGATGATACCCTGTACACAGACCAAGAGCAACATAAACAGAGCAATTACACAATGCATAGTGATGGGTCATAGATATTGTAATATTAAGACATACAAAACATGATTAATCATTGAGCAGCTATGCAACATTTTAGGATGCATAAATTTTATGTTCTTTTGCTTGTCGCAGCCACAGAAATACAACAAATCTTGAATGGTGCCAGAAGCGGTTCTCACCCCTCATAAAAAAGTGCTATGCAAGACTGTGATTCCGGACCAGAAAAACTGGCTTTGCACATGCTTCTGCACCTAGATAAAATAATACAGCTGTGGTGTGTGTGTGTGTATTTCGCCATATGTCTGTCCTCTGAGATACAGTAAATATTAGAAAGTTCTCAAAGAATAGGACTTGTGATCAAAGACCATGATTACCTTTTGTAAGGGCCGGTTAAATGTTAACAGTCAGTAACGTAATATTTTTTGTGTTGTTCCAAACACAGAAGAATATTTTGAAAAAACAAATTATTTAAGTTACCATTGACTTTTTTTGTTTTCACATAAAATAAGACATTTCTAAAAATATCTTCTGTAATGTTCCGCAGAAGAAAAAAGTAATATAGGTTTGATCAAAATGAAGGTGATTGACTGATGAATTATTTATTTTTGGGATATTTAAGGATATGCGAAACTATGTATTTTCTAAATCAGGTAATTTTTCAACTATTTTTTCCCCCACAGTTTTTATCTTAGTCTAGCTCTCTAACAACTCCTCTTACTTTCCTGATCACCCCTCTCCTGTAATATGACATGTACATGCCCTGCTGTCATGGTAACGTGAGATGGATCGTCAGGGGAAATTTGAGAAGGCTGTGTGTGATGGTAGTGACCTAACGATAGTGGCATAGTGGCCTGAGGAAACCAAACAGCTTTACTTGGTGAAAATGTACATTTATTATACATGCACAACTGCGGTACACAAAAAATACTTAATCTTTATCCTTAGTATACATGACAATAAACAGGGATATTAACTCATACATTTAAATATAAACAACATATTTTAATATATAATACATATAAATGCCACATAGATCCTTTCATCAGCATTGATGAGTGTTGACGAATCACTGAAACAGAATACAGTGAGAGAGGTGCATTTACTATGTCATTCAGATAAAGTACCTCGTTCTTAAATACAGATCTACATGTTGAGGTAATCACTCCTCATAGGAACACAGCTTGTCATAGTCGACGTCGACTGAATGGCGATCACGCTAGGGAGCCAATCATCTTTGCGTACCATTGAATGAGCCAGTGGAATTGGCGTGCATGACTCGCATCACACACTGAACAAGCTTGAGGAAAATTTTAAATTGTTGCATACTTTCTCCATTTTTAGAAAAATCTCAAGGAAACATTGTTAATAACAAACGGTTGTTGAACATTTTGTAATTGTTCTACTTGCGGGCAAAGCTTGCGGTCAAGCCGCCTCCTCTTTGCATGCCATGGAGTTGTTGCAGGTCTATCAGGCCAAGACACTCAGACATGGGTATGCACGAGGGTTGTCTAGGCCGAGTGCTCATGAGTGAGCTTCGCATTGCTGCTGACCTCACCCTCACGGGCATGAGTGTCTAGCGTGCACGGTCACTCTAGCGTTGTCCACCCTAGTGGTCCAGGAGCCCCATCGTTGGCTCAGCCTGGTTGAGATGGTGGAGGTTCGGTTCCTGGTCTCCCCAAATTTCCAGGTTGGGTTGTTCGGCAATGCAGTGGAAGAGCTGCACCCAACAGCTTTCCGCCACGCAGGTGCAGACGAGGCCACCAACACTTCCTGTTCCGGCGTCCTGCTGTTGCCTCCACTCCACCGCCGCTGGCAGTTCCTCCGCCTGCTCATCACCAAGGGCATTCCCTGCCGCTGCCTCCGGTTCCACGGGGCTCCCGCAGCAGTGTAGAGCCAACAGCAGGCAGGCCGCCCAGTCTTTCTCAAGCACTGCCAAGCCAGGTGGCAAGTGTCAGATGTAGTGTCCCTGAGACAGGCCACCTAAGGATGGGGGGGGACAAGCTCTTCATATGGTTACTGTTCCGCCACTTTCTCCCTGGAGTCCAGCAGTCTCCAAATTGTCAAGAGAGCAAATTCGTTCATCCCTGGGTCCCAAGAGGGCGAGGCTGGCGTTGTGTGACCCTGTAGGACAGCCTGGCACCCCCAGCCAGCAGTAGGGTGCGTTCCAGGACCCGATCATCTGCCTTCTGACGCAACTCTTGTAGCCCCGTGGAGACAGGTAAGTGTTGCACCGCACACTCAGACTCCAGTTTTTAAAAACTCCTTCTTCTTGTACCTATTATGTGGTGGGTCATGATCAGAGTGCCCCACCCCCAAGCTTGGTCCGCAGCGTTCGACCTGAATGATATGTACTTCAAATGTCTAGCCTCCGCACCACAGGCTATCCTGCATGTTGCGATTGAGGGTTCGAAATATCAGTACAGAGTCCTACCCTTCAGCACTGCCGAGTCCCGAAGTGACCGTGGCAGTACGGCATGCCTGATGTGATAACAGATTACCCCGGCCTGCCGCCAAACCCTCAGCCTGTTTTCAGACCTTTCATTGCTCCTGGCCAACCGCTCCTAGAACGAGGTCCACTAATATCGACTGAGGGGCCATATACAAAGGGCATGCTTTAAAAGAGGACTGGGTGACTTCCGACTGGATTGGTATTCATTACCTCGAGTTGTTGCAGTTCACCTCACTTTGAGCCGAGCTGGTACTGGTCTAAAAAGACAGCTTTGCATGTCACAACTCGCCCTTCACCTCCTCCTTTGACTCAGAAGCTTCTGAGGTCAGTCCATTCCACTATTTCTTCCGTCCTACTCAATCATGCTGCCTCAAGACAGCTATGACCAGGGAGAATGAAGACTCCCTCCCATGGTAGTCCAGCTACGCAAGGACCACATTGTTTTGGGCCGCATTTGCCTCTCCGGATTTGTTCCTCTGCCAGTTGCGTTATTTCTATATGAGTGGACAACCCTTGGACAGAAACTGTCTCTCAGCTGGCCCCAGGGCTCAGAAGAAATGCGTTCCCCAGTGAACCTTTTAAAAAAAGCGTCTATGCGATTCAACTCAGTGAATTTCGTCACATCTAGTGTTGAGCAGTGCTACGGTCTTGAGTCCGCATGTCACTTGCACATACTGTGCGCTAGGTCAGGGGTGGTCTTGATAATTGGCCCTAATCGGCCCAACCAGACCTAGTTCCCCTAGACCGCCTTCCTGACTTCCCCTTAATACATTTCAGGGACGGGGTATGATGGCACTCACGTTCAGACCGCTGGAGAGATTCCAGGCAGGTCCTAAAAGGTAGACGCGGAGGTTCAGGTGGCTACCACAGGAATATGTAGTAGTTAACATCACTTCAGCAAGCACCCCCTAAAAAGAGGAAGTTGTGTTTATGCCAAACAGAAGTGGAACCTATTTGTTGAGTGAGTCTTCTCTCCATGAGGAGATTCTAAAGGCATTTGGTCATTTCAGAGTTCTCTTTCCTGCAAGATGGGTTGGAGTAGGCCGTTTCCTCCACCCTCAAAATGATGTTGCCTCTGTTTTTTCTTGACACATGTCATGATGAAAAAGCATGGGAAGCATGTCCTGATTGCCTGAATCTGCCTTGGCCCCTCTTTATCCTCTTGGGCCTTATATCTGGTGACCGGCCCTGAGCTGGAGTTAATTAGGGATGGACCGATACAATCTTTTTCAGAATCAATCCGATCCGATACCAAAAATTCTGAGTATCAAACAATACCGATCCAATACCAGTGCTTTATAAAATCAAGTAGAATTTCTTTAAAGGGCACCTATTATGCCCCTTTTTACAAGATGTAATATTGGTCTCTGGTGTCCCTAGAATGTATTTGTGAAGTTTCAGCTCAAAATACCCCATAGTTAATTTATTATAACCATTTGAAAATGTCATTTTGGGGCCTGCTTAAAAATTAGCTGTTTCGGAGGTATACGGCTTTAAATGCAAATGAGCTGCATATCCCCGCCCTGCCTTTGGATGAGGGCGTAACTTGATACCTATGGCAGTCGGTAAGCAGAAGGGGAGAGCGAGAGACGCGCTGTTTTGAATGTCATTCAGCGTACGTTTGAATCGGAATATATAAATAGTACCAAGAGACTCCGGCAGAATAAATACAAATGAGAATGGACCAGTACGTCTCGGTATGGTTATTTGATACATTTATGTACTTTAGCGTTGTAATCGCGTCCCCTTTGAAATGATGAACATGTGCAACACACACACACAGACACACATAAACACTAATGTTGGCGCATTTTTAAAAAAAATTACATACACATACTGTGATAAAGTTTGCTACGTACAAGCGAAATTACATTTATGCGAGGGACCTGTGGCGTCATGTATGTTTACTTGTCATACGGGTGCTTCTGTGGCAAATGTGAGGAGATGGCTAACTTACAGAACAAGAACATATATGCAGTTTTAATACAATATATTTAAATATATATAAACGTGTGGTTACACACTATACAGTACAAACAAGGTTTAAATTATATAGCCTACAGAGACATCCTACGACGACAACAATTTTAGACGCATTTGTTGTTGAATTGGCTGACATTGACTGAAAAGACTATTTGCTCAAAAATCATAAAACACACTTACTGTTGCTGGATGTGACGGTGGATCGCAAACAGTAGATGACGATCCACAGTTGAGGATTAACTTTTAAGCTACAACAACAGGATTAACCCACGAGTCCACGACAGAACACTTATGTTTCCAAGAGACATTACCGGCTGTCGTTGAAACAATGGAGGATGTGTGTACAGATCACCGAGGGCGGGGTCTATGCCACAACCACACTGTCAATCAAACCCCTTTATCACTTTCTACGTCACAAAGAGCTGGATCTCAGAACAGCTTGTTCTGAGGCAGTGCATATGATTTATTGAGATTGTAAAAAAAACACTGGGTGGATTTTTATCATTATAGGGTGGTTTTGTCACACACTGCCAACACACATTTATGTTCAAACACCATGTAAAAGTGAATTTTCCATAATAGGTGCCCTTTAACTCTGTGTGTTGAACTGTTAATCACACTTTTGTGTGATAAAAAACAACTCCAAAAAATATATGATCCTAATCTATCACAAAAATGCTATTATAAACTAGATTAGTGGATAATACACATTGCTCTTTGTATTGTTGTGAAATACATTCATGAAAAATAAGATAACAAAAATCAAAAAGATAAATTATTTTAGATATAGCCAAGGCTACTATAAAATTGAGACAACATGTTTTAAATGTATAGCACAGCTGTTTAATGAGGCAGCAACATATGATATATAGGAAAGAACAAGAAAGGCTATTAATAAGCTTTCATTGCATCACTACATTATAAAGCGCACTCCATTATGATATGAAAAGTAACACGATTAAGTTACAGCAATAAAGTCCAGCAAGATAAAGTTGCTTTATGCAAAACCATAGACCTTTATGTTCAGATCAAGTACAATAATATTAACATTGAATCATCTTGAAGGTAGTTTCATCGTTGACTGTAACGAACGCGACACGCTGTTTGAACACTGAGTGGAGAATGACTGGTAGCCGCAGCGGAGGGAAACGTTTACGTGATCTTGAATTTAATGACTTAAATATTAATTTCTATCTCACACAATGGCTTCAGAACACTTATAATATAGCGCACGAACACTTTATGGTACTTTAGAATGTTTTTGTGCCTTTTGTGGGGCTTAACAACACAGAATAGTATGCACAATATCGAATTTGGGTCGGCCTCGTCTGATCGATACCCGATTCAGCAAAAACGGCAGTACTGAAGCCGATACCGATCCTGAGTATTGAACCGGCACATCCCTATTAAATAAAAAAAAATAAAAAATAAAAAAAAACAGTTCTCCTGGTCATGTGGTCTCTACTAGAGGGTAGGAACTTGATAGCTTTCAGTCAACAAGTTGCGCCTGGAATTTGGGCCGGCTAACTCTCACAAGCTGAAGTTTCCTACCCCTCCCTTTCAAGGGACCAGGTTGTGAGCCTGCAAGCACTGCACCAAAGAAGGCAGACCTAGCCCTGGCTTTCTCATCCACTTCTTTG
Organism: Pimephales promelas; assembly: GCF_016745375.1. The sequence goes on from NW_024121333.1 coordinate 4,717,716, forward strand.
CGGTTATAAGTGCACAGAATGCAAGCCTTAGTACCTCAGATCAGCTCTTGTCTGTTAAGGAAATCAGTAGAGAGGGAAGACTGTTTGGAAGACCAAGCGAGGTTGGCCCAATGAGTGGTGGCTGCCTTCATCTTGGTGAAAATCCTGAGATACAAATGTCCACTTAGGTGATAAGCTCCTCTTAAGTGAGTGTCTTTGCTGTCAGATATTCTAGAGTTGGGGGCTGGACAACACCTATAGTTGAACCGCTGCTTCCTGTGGGCTCCCTTCTCATGAAGCCAGTTTCATCGTGAGCCCAGTTCGAAGTGTCGGCTTGCTGCGCCATTCCCCTCCTATGGACTAGATACCTGCGGCATTTCTGCTCCAGTTGAGTTATCTTTAACCGAACTTTGTTGAGCTCCTCCACACCACTCCAAATTCGGACATGACGGAACATCCAGTGTTAGGCCTACCACTCGTAAGCAGTGTGGAACCTGTGTTAGGCTGGGCCCATATGTTGCGATCCCTACGGTGATCCCATGTTTATTCTTCCACGGTACGGCTCCCCACGGCAAGGCAGTGTCTTCCCTCGGCAGAGCCTACTCTGCTGTCACTGTCGGGTTGAGTCTCTCCCGTCATAGGCTGGAGCCACGTCAGTGACATTCCATATATATTGTACTGCCTGGTCATCCACTCAGTTCATATGTTTATTCTCCACGTTACCTCCCTTCGGGCAGGATGTGGCTTCCGCAGCATCCCTTCCTTTCATGTACGGGGAACAGTAGGAACAGCAGTGACTTCCCTGGCCAAAGCCCTGTCCCTTCTCCGCCTTAAAATTGCGGAGGGATCAGGAGGCCTTTGTCTAGGCACTGGAAGGTGGCAGCTATAGTGGCGTTTTCAATGGCTGAACCCTATTCAGTCGACATTGACTACGTCTGACATTCTCGATTGAAAGGGAACGTCCTGGTTGCATATGCCACGCAACATTAGTGAATGAGATTAGTGAATGAGACCCATTGTCCATTAAATACATTGGCCAGTCCAAAGAGTGGGCAGGTGAGAGTCTTCATCTTAAAGTAAGTTATGTTTAGCTGGCTCAGCCTGGCTGTCCTAAACTAGACCCACTATAGACTAAAGCTCAATGCTGTGCCAACTTCATCAACTCTACCATAGCACTCCCATCTGTTAAACCAGTCAAGCTTTTAGATCTTTCTACTGCTGCTGACTAATAGAGCAATCAGCACACACACACACACACACACACGCACAGGTCCAATGGCAGACAGCAGAGCGCTCAGCTCATATAACAGGGGTCAAGTATCATGTCTCTTTTGTTTGAAGGTACAGCCATAAGGATGTTAGTCAACACTGCTTGTACATGTAGCTTTGCTGAACATTTCTTGACATGTTTGTGAGAAAGAGGTTGTGTTGTGTCTGACTGTGTGCTTTATCATTTGTGACTGTTCTGCTGTATGTGAAACTGTAAGTGTTTACATTATACATTGTGGATTATAAATGAAGGAGCCTGACTGAGTTAAAAAGTGTGTTGTGTTGGTGCGGTCGATAACAGAATGACTGTGGGTAAGGACACATTTGCGACCCACAGCCACACGCTCTCTTTACTGATTTATTGTGACAGAGGCCAGGGCACACACATAGGTGTCTTCATCTGACTAGCACACACACATACACAAAACCATTATCTGATGCACTGATATGGATAGCAGACACAATTATAACTCTTTGTGTTCATTGGCTCACTCAACTAACTCATGCTACTCTAAATTTATATTAGCCCTCTGGTGTTGCTTTTATATATATAAAGTTGGGAGAACAAGTATTTGATACACTGCCGATTTTGCAGTTTTTCCCACTTACAAATCATGAAGAAGTTTGTAATTTTTATCATAGGTACTCTTCAACTGTGAGTGACTGAATCTAAAACAAAAATCCAGAAAATCACATTGTATGATTTAAGTAATTCATTTGCATTTTATTGCATGACATAAGTATTTGATCACCTACCGACCAGTAAGAATTCCAGCTCTCACAGACCTGTTATTTTCTCTTTAAGAAGCTTTCCTGTTCTCCACTCATTATCTGTATTAACTGCACCTGTTTAAACCTGTTACCTGTATAAAAAGACATCTGTCCACTAGGGCTGTAACAACGAATCGATAAAAAAAAAAAGATAAAAATCAGTTATTAAAATAGTTGGCAATGAATTTCATTATTGATTTGTTGTGTTGCACGATTTATTATGCCAGTCAATAATTCGCAGAGATGTTTCAGTATAAATAAAAAAAGTTGAGTTGAGCACAGAGCGGAGTAGATCTATGAGGCGCTTGGGCAAAGGCGAAGTAACCTCCGAGAGCGAGTCCGAGTGTGTCTGCGCGCGAGAGAGACTGAGTGAGTCTGAGCATTAGTAAGTTGGTACATCATTCATGGTACATAGTTATATATAATTACTAGGGGTGGCACGGTACATGAAAAAACACCCGAACCGTTCGGTTCGCTTGTCTCGGTTCGGAGCGTGTGTGCGTCTCACGGTTCGACGCATGCGCAATGTAACCTCGTGCCCGTATGTGACGTGTGTTTTCTTTTCGCGCGACATAAACTTGTTCGACTTGGACCGGCGCTGCACAGAGCGACCGGTGAATAACATCACACTAGAGCGGGAACGACGGCTCCGTCACTCACTTTCGCGGTATTTGATGTCATTACCGATCGCTCTGTGCAGCGCCGGTTCAAGTTAGTAAACAAGCCAGTAAAAGTGGAGTATGGAGCGCTGCAGGTCACGGCACGCGGAGAAATGGCAAGTGGGAGAGATGAGGGAGTTGGAGGATGCGCCAGCGTCAATTTTTGGGAATAGAAGCATTGTTGATACTGTTTTTGTGTTGAGGTTGAACTTTTCACTTTATGTTTATAGCCTTTGCTATTTCTATAGCCTAATTATAGGCAATGAGGTTTCATGTATATTGACTTATTCATAAAAGACAGTGTAGTTCCTCTTTTTTTCTTTTAAAAGATAGAATTTGTGTAAGAGCTACAAAAGTTGTCAGTTCATAAATGCAAGTTAATTTCTTTGTGTAAATAAGATTTGTGTGATAAAAATGCACAAGTTCTTGTAGAGATAGTGATACACATTCTCCTTTTTTTTGCCAAATAAACGAAAAGCATGTCAATTTCTTCTCTCTTGCTTTATCAAAATCTCACCTAGCTTTCCTCTGAGATAGTCCCAAAATGTGCTTAAAGTCAAAGAGTCAAATTCAGTTTGTGCATGATTGCATGAATATAATTTTTTTTATACTGTATCCTAAAGTGGGGATAATTAAGCTATATATCACATGCTGAAGTACATTTCTGGAGTGTTAAAGATTAAAAGAAAAAAATAACAAGAACCGTACAGAACCGAAAACCGTGACACTAAAACCGTGATACAAACCGAACCGTCGGTTTCGTGAACCGTGCCACCCCTAATAATTACTATGTAAGAGTCATGGAGGTTCGATAATTGGACAACCACTGAATTAGCAGACAGTGATTTGAATCAGACCGAAGATGAAAACACTTTCTTGTCTGACCCAAGTAACACTACAAGGGGAATATTTTTTCCTCAATTTGCAGCAAAGAATTTTTCAATCTTTACTCTAAACGACCCAATTTACTCTAAACTGTGTGCTCGGAAAGGATGAGCTGTAAAATACCTTACACACCACATGAGGTGCTCAATCCATTGTTTTTTTTATATTATTTTATATTGTATTTATATTTTATATACATTGCATTTATATTTAATATTAGGATAGACCACTGATCTATACAGAATGACTGGATAGCTCATGACATCATAAACAGTGAAGTCACCGCACCACCATATTGGTATTCCCTAGTGAGCTCATGCGTTCTATTGAATCAAAAGGCAATTTGCATGATTTGACTGAGAAAACATTGCATAACGAGACACAGTTTTTAAATCTAAAGTCTCCATGAACAGCCTTACAACACAGACATCCTTAGCATTTAAATGGGTATTTGTCCCATTTAAATGGGTATTTGTATATTAAAGTCTAAAAGTTAAGTATATGTTAATTGTGAACTTAAAATCTCTTTCTGATTGTGTTTGACAGATAGATCAGTAGTCTTTTTAAGTATTTGATTAGTTAGCAAGAACATGTTTAGGACATGCATAATACAAATTGTATGGGTATGTACACTTGTTTCACCTCTGTTTCACCTTATTTACACTTCACAAACCTAGGGGCCTTACAGCTGTCTGCGACACGGGTACCGGAGTTGATCGCGCCCACAAATCGGCAAATCACATGGAATTGCTCCTGGTGTGAGTTGACACCGTATGAAGGTAGGAATAAAACATTGTCGGCATCGCAGATGTGTGCATTGTAAATAAGGTGTTTACACATAGGCCTACTCCGTTTGCAGTGCATATTTTTTTACCATATCCATGTCAAACTGTTGGAGCTTTTTTAATGCACACGGATGCCTGTCCAAGTGCGGTGCGTATACAGCAGTGCAGAGATCACCAGTTTCCACACCAAGTCTATTTCTGCTGTGCTGCAGTCGCTAAATTAAAGTGACAGAGCATGGTTTGTGGTCAAACTGAACACGGATTGACATGAAAATATAGAAAATAAATGCATTTAATTAAATTAATAATAAATAATGCATTGAATAATATGTTTATTGGGTTTAAACTTGAATAACTCTGTGAAAGAACGCATAGTATGCTATACATTTTTTTAAACAACACGGAAATAGCTACAATTGTGCAAGTAAATTACTATATATGGGCTTAAATTACAACCTGTGGGCAGTTTTTCTAGTTCCTTTTGTGAACTTTGTTTTACACTTGTTGATGCACAGCGGGTCATCTTAAAAGCGCTGTTGTAGCTATTGTACCAATCTCTGTATAACAGCCGTTGTAACCCTTTGCTGGTAGGGAATCGTAAGATGGCCGTTTTCGATGGCTTCACTGCCTGGTGGCAGTTTAGAACGTCATGAGCTATCCAGTCATTATATAGATCAAGGGGATAGACTAGAGATTTTATCTTCTGTTATAATTATTATTGCTATTATTATTACCTATTATCCGACTGCGCGAGACATGTCTTTTGTGTGCATTTGCTGTTTGAACTTTGACAAAAAAAAAAAAACAAGTTTGTGAGTGTGTGTTTCTGTGAGTGTGAGTGCAGTGCAGAGAACAAGTTCTGACATTCAAACAAATCAACCTAATTTCAACCTCAACCTAATAAAAGTAAGGTTTTATGTCTCTAACAATTATAGAATGTACAAGCCCCTTTATATATAGCTAGGCTGTATAGGAATCTATAGGATTTTTTCCTTTTTTGCTACTACCAAATTACACTAATCTGCCTAGAAATTTAAAGGTCCTGTCTATTTTAACATGAATATATATATATATATATATATATATAATATATTTTGTATTTACAATGGAAAAAACGGTCCATAATTATTGCATAAATATTAATTAACAAAATTCTCTTAAAATAAAAAAAGGAAAATAGTATTGAACAAAAATATATTACATTGAATTTACTGAAAATAGAAAAAGTAATATTTCAGCAGTTCGGCCACTTTTGAACGTGAACACCACAAGCATGACTCCTGAATGAACAATATCAGTGGGTTAGCTCTGTTCTAAATGTGGTTCACTACATACCAAGAAATTATTGTAAGGCATCACTGACATGCTTCTGAAATAAAAGCGATAATCATGCTGCCTTCTAAGATTGTTTTTGGCCAAATTAGAAAGCAGAATAACATATGTTCTCCACGTTTAAAGGGATCATTTACTCATCCTCATGTCATTCTGACTTTCTACTGTGGAACATAAAATATGATGTATGAGAAAATATGAGAATTTTCACCAGAAAAAAAAAAAATGTCATCTGAACAAGCAACATCCACTTTTGTTCTGATTCTGACATTGCAGTAAATCACGTTGAGTAAATTTAAGGCAAGCTAAGGCAAGCAGATAGTTTTGAACACTGTCTGGTTAATGTATTTTCTCAAATATGTATTTTGGAGTATTTTTAATCCCAAAAAAGCTATGCTACGGACTGTAGCTTTAAAAGTTGCCTATTTCCATAGCCAGTACTTTTATATGCCCTGTGTGATTTTGTGCTTATAATAATTGCATTTTTAGCTTAGCAACAAGCTAAACTCTGCTGGGGTAACGATGCACAATATAAAAAGCTACAATACCAGGTATCAGCTGATATTAAAAATATTTTAATTAGGGCTGAAGGAAAAATAACAAGTTGGCATCAAAGATTAATATTTGCTGTTTAAAATGTATACATAGTTTCACTCCCTTTAGTAAATTACATTAGTAAATGCTAATGTCAGATATTTTAAATACTGTCTTTATGTTGTTTCCACAACAATGTAGTGTTTTGTTATGATTCAACATTTTTGTACTTATGATTCCAAATTCTAAATGTTAGGAGTGATTAATCATTATTAATTCTTCTTTGAGTAAATATAAAATGTATCGCTATTGAATTTTTTTACATTTTTTACATTTGGATTTCCTTTGCCATCAAACACTCAGAGTTAATATTTAAAAACACTGTTAAATGTAATCATTAGCAAATCTCATAATGATTATCCATACTTTACAATTGTATTTAATATAGTTGTGATGCCTTAAATGACTTGAAGCATTTACTTTTTTAAATATTATATGATTTTAATATCTGTCATATATTGCTTATTTGACATAAGATTAAACAAAAATAACTACTGGTATATTGGCCATGTCTAACTGAAAGTTGAGTCTCCTATGCGTGTAATGAGCACTATTTGTGCATGTGACTGACCATTAAAAAAAAAAAAGTTACTGCCAAATCAGTCACATGATGTTCTCTTTCAGTTTAGATGCTGCCTTATACAAGGCCATTGACAATGCAGTATACAACTCTCTAAGTTTTGAGGAAAGAGCTAACGTCTACACACACCTGTAAGAAAAAGCATTATAGAGCTTTATACCTAAACTCTAAAATGGTTACCCTTACTTGTGTCTCTTCAAAGCAGAGGAGGGTGTTTACCTGAAAATAGGTGTGTGTCCTGGTTTGGGTTTGTTCCATGTAAAGTGAGATGGGACAGAAAGAAACTGCTCTCCAGATCCATCCTTCTTTATTCCGTGCATGGCATCCTCACCAGGTGAGTCAAGCAAAGGAGATACATTCCCAGAATCATCCATGCCCATGTCACCCTTCCCTGTCTGGATTGCTGCTGTACAGTCCTGGGAGGTCTTCCTGGTCTTGGAGGGGATGTCAGCCTCAGAGGGACAACATTGGAAAGGGGACATACCCATGGATGGGCTTCCTATCCAGGTGTCTTCAGTCACGCTGCCCCTGGGCGAGGGGCCGGGAGTGACAGTAGGGGAGTGATGGGGTGATAAAGAGCCCAGGCAGCATATATCAGCGCTGGAGTGGCGTCTCTTCCCACAGGGCGATGTCGGGCGCGAAGAGGGCCGTGAAGGCGAACGAGGGCTCAGCCAGTTCTCATCTGTGACACTGGTACGGGGCGAGTGACAGGGCGACTGGCGGGGTGAGAGAGAATGGCCGTGTGATTGAGAAAGGGAGTGAGGGAAGGCCTGGTGATGATGCTGCTGCTGTTGCCATACCTCCTCCTGTGGTCCAGCCTGCGGAGAGCAGCCAGGCGAAGTGAGCGGTGAGCCCAGGGTAAAACGCGCCGCTGCTTCGTTTAGTTCCGAATCCACGTCATCGTACACATGTGAGATGGATTCGCAGGACGATGCATCTGAGAACCAGCTTCGTGAGGAAAGGCTGCTACATGGACTCGGGCTCAGGGACGAATCTCGATACGAATGATCTAGAGGCAGGTATAGGTGGTCTCGAGACAGAGGTCTGTCGTGGTAGTCTCCATCCGGACCCTTGGCTCTCATCTCATCGTCGCTGGCCTCCATCTCCTGCTGGCAGCTTGGGGAAATGGAGGTGATTTGGATGCTGGGACATTCAAAGGCCTTTGGTGGGCCGTTCCCTCCTCCACCCATCCCTGTGGGTGTGTATTTAGAGTCCTGATGCTCATAGCTTTGCTCATAGGTCTTTTGGTGGGCCTGCAGGGAGGGGGAGGTGGCAATGAGTTGGGCTGGGGGCGGGCATCCATGCCGCTGGAGACCGTGTGATTGGTTCACCAGTAAAGGAGGTTGGCCCACATTGAGGATGTAAAATGAGGTGTTGTCATCCGTTTCTAGATCTAAAAATAAAACAAAACAACACAAATCAAAAACAATACATGACATCAATGCAACAATTTTTTACAGACTGTGGAAAAAGCTACATGCCCAGAGCTACTAAAAACTACGACTTGGTGGTGCTCACAAACAGACTATTTTGCTTAGTGACAATGAAAAGCAGAGGAAGAGTCTGGAACCGGCTTGTTTGTATTTGTACTCTTGTATTTGCCATTGCTGTTAAAAAAATGTAAATACTGTTTGACTTCCTTTCTTTTTCATGACAAGTGGGTGCCAGAAACATAAAGCTGTGCACTGCTTCCCTTGTAAAAGGCTGTATTTCTGCTTTTCTATATGTGCTACCTACTGTCAGAGAGTGAATTTGCATTGTCTTTAAGTCCGTCTGCAAAAGATTTTTGTCACATAAATCTAAACAGACAAGTCGTATGCAAAAATAAAAACCAAATATTTGTGCAGAACATTTGGGTTGAACAGGCATTTAATGCCCCATTTACTTAACTGTCACATACATATAATAAAAGATTAAATGCAAAATATGAAATATCGAGAGAAAAAAAAGGCTTATATTTACACAAGAGGTGGGTGATCATGATTGTTGACCAGAAAAAAAAATGTCTTTGTAGTTTCCTGCACCCCTTTTCAGTGGCAATGCAGTGATACAGGACATTAGGGCCTGAAAACCAGAACTAAGGTACTCAGTACCAATACAGACAGGAGTGTGCATGAAAAAAGTCACTCACAGAAACTGCATAACGTTTACCGAAGTTTAGTGTAGTTGATGGAGTGTAATTGCTTGTATAACTAACACATAAATAATTACTGTCTATTGAGGCACTTCAAGGTCTGCGTCTGTCTGCTGATAAGGGAGATGAAAGAGAACAGGCTATTTTCTCTCCTCTCTCTCTCTCTCTCCTTTATTGGACTGCTGTTCTGATAGCCTTGAAAAGGAAAGATTTGGGCTAGTTGCAAACAAGCCACTGGGGAATCTGCAGACACTACAACACTAGCAACAGGTTAACAATAAGAGTGTTATGGCACAAACGGTACTGATATCTCAGTATCAGCGCAAGGGGACGGGGTGAGAAGAACAGAGAGAGAGAGAGAGAGAGAGATCCATAGAGTCTGATCCATTTAGAAGCGGATATAATGAGATAGAGAGCCGGTGGGTTAGTCAATGGGGAGAATTTTGGGTGGGGTGACAGATGGGCTCAAATCCAGAGAGGAATAACCCATGCACATGTCATCTATCTCAGTATGTGCGCAAAAAACACACAAATTCGAAAACAAATTCGCACATAGGCGTATGCTTCAGCCCGTCACCACATAGAGACCGACCTTATTAATAACGCCAGCTCGCGCACACACACACAGAAGGCTATTAAGCTCTAATACTGTACAGACACACACCCACATAGCATATTGTGCCTGTGGTCTATTAAAGGTTATTGATGAGCTTCCAGTGACTGGGCAGAGGGAGCCTGACAGGGCCAGACAGCAGTGAGCAGTCAGTGAGATGCGTTTCTACAAGCTGCATTCAGTCCTACAGAGTCAAAGAAACAGTGTTGTGATTTAACAATGTAACACAATCAGGACAGGTCTTGTTAAATATTATCTTGATTCTCCACTGGTATGCTGCTTTGGGAGAAAAGCAGCTTAATACATGCATGTAATGAACTTTTTGACTGACTGACTGTTTTATTTTTCTCTCTATAAATGTTTTTCGACCCTATTTCTCATCTCTCTATTCCTCTCCATCTGATCGATTTATTTATAGATGCTCCACACACTTGCTGTCATAAGACATGCCTATTTGTGATGACAGAGCTAGAGAGACAGGAAGGGGGACAAACCAACATGTCACACAAGACTCAACATGCCAATCCAACTGTGAACTCTGACCCTGCGGGAAACAGACCACTGGGAGTTCAGTCTATCAGTCTGACACACACACTGCAATATACACAAGAACTAAAACATGTTCAGAATAACATTCTACTACAGCGATCTTCCAAACCATGAGATAATCGGCAAAGGCAAAACCCATGTTTTTAACCCATGAACTTAATTTTTGCTGCAAAGAAGGCTTTGATTAATCAGCCAGTTCATTAGCATAACGCTATGAATAAATGCAATGGTCATGGAGGGATAAAATAAAGGAGAAAAAAAGGCACTAAAAGCTTTGAGCATTGGAAGTAGTGGAAAAGCAGGCTGATGATTTGATCTGATATAAGGCTCAGATCAAACATGTAAAGAGATGCTTGAGACATGTATTGTAATGCTATGGGATGGGTGTGTTTCAATGGACATATAAATTAATTTTTATTTAGTCGTCGTAAGTGATTCAGCCTCACTCTAAAATGGCTTTCACCAGGTCCCGTTTCATCAGAAATTTGTAGTCATTCAATAATTTCTATAGCCTAGCCAATCACCATAAAATATTTTGGTTTTGTAATAATAATAATATTAATAATAACCACAACAACAATAACAGGGTAACACTTTACTAACACTTTTATTTTTAATGCACCTTATAATGCATGATCTTAGCAATAATTATAACCACAGTTATAAAACATTACAATAGTATATTCATTGAATACCCTTTTAGAAAGTATAATGCATTAAAAGAAACATAACAATCATCCAATTTCAGATGACAAAACTGTCCCCGTTTATGACCTATATGATCTTAAACAGAAAATGTGGTGAGATAGTCTCTACCCTGCTTCTCAAAGTAGAGGTCTGTGAATGAAGGGAGCAGAGAGCATATGCTTCTTCTCAGCACATTAATCGTAAGAACAAAAGCATTTGCGTCAGGCCAAAAGTAAATATGCTGTTAGGCCTTCCTCAGTCGTTCCTAGATGTTCTACAAAGCTCTTAATTACAGCTTTGGAGACTCACCAATAGAGCATCAAGTCAGTTCAAACCATTTACACGCTTTTTAATTTGTACAAAGACTCTGATATTATGTGTGTGTGTGTGTGTGTGTGTGTGTAGAGAAAGAGAGAACAGAATAACAGAAAATGAGTGATGAGCAACACAACTACAGTCCCTCTCCAAGAACAGCTTGTTCCCCAAAAGACCTTTCAGACTGCCTAGCGGAGATAATGAATACCATGATGAAAGCAGTATGGCCATCCGCTGGCCCTTAGCTCACATGATAAAGATAAATACTGTAATGTGATTGCGACATCTGCATCATCTAAAAATGGAAAAGTGTGGAAAACCAGCAGCGATTACTGTCTGTAAGTGCTCTAAATTTATTCCTGTGATGGCAAATATATATTATTATCAAACAGCCGCTTTATATTTCTGTAAAAACCATGCTACGTTTCTTCAGGATTATTTGATGAATCGAAAGTTAATCAAAAGAACAGCATTTATTTGAAATAGATGTTGTACAATAGATAAGTTGTATAATATTTTGTTAAATTTATTTACAGAACCTCTCAATCAATTTAGTGTATCCTTGCTGAATAAAAGTATTAATTTATTCAAAATAAATAAAATAAAGTAATATACTTTAATATACTTTCTTCAATATACTTGAAGATGATTGTTGCCTTGTACACACACACACACACACACACACACACACACACACACACACACACACACACACAGTTCCTGCTACCTTAATAATAATAAAAATAATAATAATAATAATAATAATACATTTTATTTATAGGCGCCTTACATGACACTCAAGGACACCTTACGGACACAATAAAACAAATCAACAATAATCAAATACTCATTATTACAACCTTGGATAGGCCTACACATTAAAAAAAGTAATAATAATAATAAAAAAATAAAAAGTAATAATAATAATAATAATAATCACATAAAAGCTTGCCGGAAAAGATGGGTCTTAAGGCGAGATTTAAAAACATGAATACTTTCACTGTTTCGCACATTCTTAAATCTGCTGGGAACGTCAGTGAGAGAAAACCTGACCCAGATCAACCCAGAACCATCTGCTGGAAGAAAATGGGGGAAACTGCAAAAAGTGATTCATGACTAATATGGCATGCAGTATAATATAATCTATGATGAGGAAAGTACAACTGATCTTATGCAGTATGAGTAGAGGAGTCTCAGTGTTGCCTGCTGTTCAGATCCACAACAGACAGGCTATCTGGTTAAATAAAGAGCCCTAAGAGGCTTTGCTGTTCCTAAGCTAATAATAGTGGGAAATCACTGCAGTGCGCTGAGAAGCACTCAATGCCTTGCCCAGTCTGTGACACTCCTAATACACAGGCTTTCACCAATAAAGTCACCCAGAGGTGAGTCCAACTGTCCCTACCTGCTGCAGTGTGTCTGTGTGTTAGTGTGCATGTTGTGTGGTTTAAGACAACAATATCAAATACAGGTTTGAGAGGGAAATCATGTCAGCGAGCAAAAGTAGGGCTGCACGATGTATAGTTATAATATCGGTATCGCGATGTGCACATCCGCGATAGTCACATCGCAGGATGTGCGATGTGAAGTATAGGGATCGTAGTAGATTAATCCATGTTCTTTTTTTATTCATAATCTCCCCATTATTCTTGCGTGAGTTTGTGTGTTCTGATGTCACATAGCAACTGCGCAACCTTCCAAAGCAATGCAATTCATAAAATTATTGTCCGTTTACTTGTCACTCATAGCACTTTAATCAAGGCATAGGCTGTTTATGATTCAGGGACGGTGGACCAAACTTGTTATGTAGTTTCATGTCTTTTTACATTAATACAATTAAGTGAAATTATCGAGTGTTATATCGAACATTTTTTCTATTGTTAACGATAAAGGTATACCGATGATGAATACAGATACTGTTGTATCAATCAGGCCTAATCAGCGGTTCTCAAACCTGGTCCTCAAACCACTCAAGCATTGCACATTTTAGATGTCTGTCTCCCTAAACAAACAAACCTGATTCAACTCATTAGCTCATTAGAAGAAACTCCAAGACCTGAAATGTTGTGTAAAATAAGAAAAGCATGTACAGTGTACAGTTAAATGTACAGTACAGGGGGAAAGGGGTGTTCCAGGACCTTGTTTAAGAAACACTGTGGTAGATGAATCAGCACCAAAAGGGCTTTTCATCTTTCTAAACCATGTTTTCAACAGAGGCAGAGGAACGTTTCATAATTGTAATTTAAAAGCAGGGTTAGCACTGCTTTTTACCCAGGGTCTTATTTGCGTTTTTGTTTTATTTTATTTGCACAGTGTGAAACAATGTGGTGTTAGAAAGTTAAGGCTAGATGCTTTGCAACAGACAGCCAATCGCGTGCCTCATAAACACAATGACGTGTGTTGTAAACAGTAATCAGAGTCAATTGGAGTGAAGAAGAGACATTTTACTCCATTATCCAAAGAGTCCATTCAGGAAAAACTTGATAGTACATTCAGCAATATATAGGCCTAATATGAGGATGCTAGAGCCTTTATGTTAACAGATCACGCGTTGTGCTCGTCCAATCAATGACATCGCATTCGCAAATATGCAACTAAGGACCTTAACCCAGAGTTTAGGAATGCAGGGAACTACACTGCGACCTTTTGAAATCCCATTGCGACCCTAATTTTTAATGGGTTGCAAATGTATCACTGACTATTTTGACGGGTCTGTTTTTTTTTAGTTTCTTTCGGTTTGTATTTAATCTTCTAAAACCTGTCGGATCGTCCGCTTTTTGTCCCGCCAAAGCCTTTTTTGATCGCGGTGAGTGTTGTAGAGTAGAATGACTGATGCGTTTGACAGGGCGCAAACGAGCTGAGAAAGAGCGCGCCCTGGCCGCGCGCGCACTATCACGTCTTCACACAACACAAGCGCTGTCTTGCTCTCTCTCTCTATCGCTCGCATATTATTCAAATGACATGATTGTAAAAGGTTTGTGTCTTTATAATAGGCATGCTAATCATAATCATATAGGCTGCCATCTGAGCCTGCATGGCGGCAGGAAAAAGACGCAGAGATGTAAGACACCGTGTCTCTTCCTTACACCAAAGGTAGATTTGCGGTCTGTTCGGCTGATAAACTCTGCCATGAGCTAACTAATTATATTGCTAGCGCTGATATTGACATCGACTAACGTTATATGATCACTAGCAGTTTTTTAGACTAACGTTAGTTTTTTCATAATCATAATCGTGCGTGATTCGCGTCAAGACACCTGATTGGCTAATACTACACACTGAAGATAAATTAAATGTTTTATTAAATAATTACTGAAAATATCACTCTCTTCATCCCACACCCCAAACATGACATACAAAATGTTGTGGAACAGAAACAACCAGAGATATATTTATAAGCTATCATTTTATTGTCATCACAGCTTTCCAGTCCTGCGTATGATTCTACATTGATTAAAAAAGAAAATCAAATGTGTTTTAATGGTAATTATTTTATACGGAAATCATGTATTTATAATTCAGATGAGAATAAAGTTAGGGTTAGTAAAAATTAAGGAAAAAAAAATATATTGATCTGAAATATTGCAAATTAATTTTACATTCATTCAAGTACAATTACCAAACATATATCAAGGTCATTTTGTCTTTTTATTAATTTAATTAATAAACTAATTATATAAAACTATTGTCAGTGCACTACAAATAAACTGGTTCTATGCCTTTATTAATAAAACTTAAACAACTTAAAAAATAAGAGGCTTAAGACATTTATAAAAATGCCTTCTGCATTTTTGTTTTACTTTTCACTCCATTGTACCGAAATCGTACCGAACCGTCTGAATGTCTGAACCAAGGTATGAACCCGACCCAACCATGACTTCTGTACCGTTCCACCCCTAATGCAGTTTCATTATTATTCATTACTATCCAGAGTGCGGCTTACTATAAATAATTTGTGCGACCAAATCATGCTTTGCGCCAGTAACTGAAAAAGTTAGTAGCGCAAGTGCCACCAGTGGAAAAGGTTAGTGTAGTTCCCTGGAATGTACAGCGTGAAAAGTCTGTTTATGAATACCAAGTATTAATTGTTATCCCAGAGTAAAGTATGATGTGTGAAATAAAACAAAAAAAACAAATAATAATAATTACAAATAATAATAATCTAACCAGGGTTAGATTAACCCAGGGTTAGGCATTTAAAGTGTGAAAAGCCCTAAACTGCAATTATTGGTTGAGGAATGCACTTACTTCAGGTACTCATTTTGGTTTATTGAGAAGTTACTGTAGGAAAACAGATCATTTAAGGGTGTAACAACATTTAAAGGGGATAGTTCACACAATAAAAAATAAAATTTCTGTCAGGACCACTATTGTCAAATGCGATTGACAATTAGCAGTATGGTTCTGTTCTGGGCAAGAACTCCTGGCAAATCCATGTAACCTAGCATGGATAAGAGCAGGGAGAGCGGCAATAACCCTCCTTACATAAAACAAAAAAGAACCAATGTGAATGTATTGCAGATTTCATTCAATAATTTTAATGCACAACATAATTAGAGAATTTTTGTCTCATTCAAAGGTAATCAAAGTGCCAAATCCTGACTGGGCGAAAGGAGGAGCTGGGGATGGAGGAGGGTAATGATCTCCTGAGAAACGCGATCGCTGATGATGGAGCTTATATATAGTGATAGGTGTCCTATTCCTATAGGTAGACATGGATGCTAACTTGACTAGCATGACCAGCCAGAACTGAAGCTACGCTTGATTTCCGTCATCATTTACACACCCTCAAGTTGTTACAAACCTTTATGAATTTCTTTCTACACAAAAGATGATATTTTGAAGAAAATTGGTAACCAGACAATTGATGGGCCCCATTGACTTCAATAGTATGGAAAAATAATTACTATGGAAGTGAATGCGGCCCATCAACTGTTTGGTTACTGACATACAAAATATCTTTTTTTGTGTGTTCAGCAGAAGAGAGAAACACATACAGGTTAGGAACAACTTGAGGAGTAAATGATGAAAAATTTTTAATTTGTGGGTGAACTATCCCCAAGCTTAATTTGAGTGTCCGGCTTTATTCGATTTCTCATTTTGGCTTCATTTTCAAGTCTTGCAATTTTCCTACTTGCACGTGATGTTTTATTTTCCTAGCTTCTCTACCCAGAGTCATTTATTTTGCTGATTCTTTGTGAAAATCATGTAATAACTCAAGAATAAGCTTTAGGCCACCGATAAAATGTCAAAAGCATAAGTACACTGTTATTTTAGACACCTTAATTTGAATTTATCCACAGAACTGACAGCCTGCGCAAACTCGTATTAGATATGCATCGACCTGCCTCAAAGAGGGTAAATTCCTGAATTGCTTACACAATGTCCTAATCTGAACGCTTGTGAGTGTGTATCATGGATAGAAAAATGGTGCAATCTAATCCAGAATTCCATATGTAGAACACATTCGCATAAATTAAATGTTTATCAGTCCATATTGTACAAATGCCCTTAACCCAAAATAAAACATTATAAATAAATACAAAAGTTAATGATGAAGACTTTAAATAAGAGCTTTTGCTTGACCGAACAAGCTATCTCCTAACACAACCTGCTTCTAAGAACTGCTGGCAGAGTGCCATCACTTCTAAACACTGAGTCTCTGACGCAAACCACACAGAGCAGCCCACACCTGTAGCACCGGCATCTCTGTAGCACACAGCTAGCCGCTTAAGAACACAATGAGACACACAGTGGGAGTGTGCGCGCACAACTGAGCATGTCTGCCTTTTTCTAAGCTTGCATACGAGTGTGTGCAATATGTGTCTTTCAGTCGATGTTGGATTCTTTAATAAATCAGACCGAGTTTTAAGGGGCTGTTTTTTTTTTCTTGGTTTGCTTGTGATAATGAATCCACACGAATTACTTATCAATTATCTGGTCCATTGAAAATATTCAACAGGTGAATTTATAATAAAAACAACTGTTAGTTGCAACCCTACACTGGTTATTTGTGGGCAGGCTCTATAAACAGGTCTCATAATTTCCCAAACTGATTTCTAGAGCAAATACTTTACTTTTTTTTTTTTTTTTTACAAGAAAAACCATATCTTTAGGAAGTGAAAAAAGATGACTAGTCGTCTTTTCAAGAAGCAAGTACATACTGCTTAGTTGTAACAGACCCAAGACTGATGATCACTCTACATATTGGAAAATATATTCAACATCACCATATCAGGTGAGACAATGAAATGGATACGACTGAAACAATGAAATCATGTTTAATTTGGACTTCTCTGTGCATGCTCTTTGAGGTGGTGACCATAGACCTGCATTATATGACTGATAGACATGAACGGTTTGACCTAAAAATATCAAAATTGAAACTACTACAGAAACAAAGACACAACTTGGATGCCCTTGAGGTAAGCTAAAACATACCAAAAATTAATTTCAAAGTGAACTGTCCTTTTAAGCTGCAGTGTAGAGTTCTTCCTTTTTGTCGCCATCTCTGTTCGAAATCTGCAATTGCAGTTATTTGCGGAATTATCAACTTTACGTGAGTTGTACTTCAACACCTCGACAGGGCACAGCGCGGATGAACACAATGTTTAAGGAGAGTGTGAGGCTGTCAGTCGCCGCTGATTAAATCTAAAAATCACTTATCATATCATGCAAAACCGTGCAAATTATACTTTGTTCTCAAATTAAAGTCAGCATTGCATGACTACATGTAATGTGTAATGTCCTTCCGATATGTATCCTTGTTTTTGCATGTGCCCGTTTGCAGTCTTTTTTTTCTGTAGCCACTCCAAAGTCCGAACGAAGTCTTTTGCATTTTACAACGGGCGAGTTGTAATCAAATTGATAAGTTTAATTATATCAAGTGCTGTGAGAAAAGGCTATAAATCTCCATCTCCAACAACCTCTCTCTCATAGCCTACTAGCCGAGACTCCTCCTTTATGTGTACAGATGTGACGTAATGATGCAAAGACTAGAGCCAAACCGATTTATCGGCAGGCCGATATTATCGGCCGATAATAGGTATTTTCCAAAGTATCGGTATCGGCAGTTATAATGGCCGATAAATGAATATTTCAAAACTAAAGTAAAAATGGACGAAACACGCTTCAACCATGTCATTCGTGTTGGAGTTGTATAGTTTGTCCACCAGAGGGCACTCTACAACGTCCCTGTTGGCAACACTCGTGCATAACGCGCCACACATCCCGCAACCTGCTGATCCAGGTTGCAGGTAGCTTATAAGGCAATGTAGGGACTAATTATTATTTTATTTATCAGAACTATAATATATTTTGATGTTCCTCTGTTCTGTTGTGACAATGCATTTTAAAAAGAAACTTGCTTCTTTTATTATCATATTATTTTAATAAAAAAACATTAATAACTACAAATAACTAATGTTAGGGAAATATGTTAATGTTTTGTTGCGTGTTTCTGGAAAAAATAAAATAAATTATCGGCCGGAATATCGGATTTTAAAACCAACAAATATTTGTATCGTATCGGCCTTCAAAATCCTTTATCGGCCGGGCTCTAGCAAAGGCATGCTCGAATCTCCAGTGGAAATCCACCAGTATGTTTTTTTTTTCTTTTTCGTTTTCATTTATTTAAATCTACCCAACTTTGTCAGTGAGAAAAATAATATATTAAAAATATTGCTTGGATTAAAAGACCTGCATGTGTTTTATATCACTAGTGCAGCATCCATTCTCTGAGCATGTAAGCCCTGCTTGCGTGAGGCGCGCCACTTCTTTATTTAAATCTACCCTTTGTCAGTAACTTGTTAGTAAGAAAAATATTAGACTACTTTATTAAAAATATTGCTTATGTTAACAGACCTATGTGTGAGTGTGTGTGTGTGTGTGTGTGTGTTTTATATCACTAGTGCAGTGTCTGTTCTCGGAGCATATAAGCTCTGCTGGCATAAGGCGCACCACTTCCCGCTTGCGCTGTTCTGTAGTTTATTAAAAGTTTACTCTTTCTGAACGTGTCGCGTCTCACCTGTCTATCTATATTGCACCAAATACGACACTGCACTCCCTTGTGAAGTCACTTAGATGAACGGTTCTCGAAATAATAAAAATGCAAACGGACAGATACACATTTGCACACACACGCAAGGTCTCTCACTCTCTCCCTCTCTGTCCTTTGCAGGCTACACGGTTCGGAGCTTGCGAGCTCTAGATTCCGGGAGATTTGAACTAATTTGCGGGCATCAGGCAGCCGCTATCAATATGACCAATATGCCCAGATCCCATTTTTTTTATATAACCCGATTGTATTTATCTGAAATAAGTCTTATTCACCTTGGCTTGATGGTGAAAAAGTTGATAAAAAGGTTAAATCATTGACCATCCAAAAGCAAAATACTTCTATAGAGATGAAATACAGGGAGATTTAATTTTGAGGACAAATGTTTCTACTTAATTTGTCCCAATATGAAATCTATGTAAGGTTTCAAAAAGATAAGCCATGAAATGAACAAAGCCTGCCTTTTTTGGCTCCCTAATCATGGTTAATAACAGGGCTGTCACGATTCCTCGATTAAGTTTGAGAACTCGATTAAAACAAAATGCTTGATTTTTCAATTTACTCGTGTCGAATAAGCAGTAAAACACCGGAAGTGCCTCATTCCATGGGAGGGAATCAATAAACGACATTATTAGACCATTTTCAAAGGCTGCACGATATATTAAAACCAATTAAATTCATAATACAGCACAGTGCTATTGTGAAATCACAAAAGATGCGATCATGCGGTTCAGTTAAATAAATAAATGCACTGCAGGTTTCAGGGTGAAGTGCGACACTTCAATAATTTACATGCATGCAGGTTACTTGTTTCTCAGAGCTGCTCAATTACACAGCAAATGCTGAAACAAACTCATTCTCTACATGCGCTGTTTGTGAGTTACCAAATCCACATTATTGGTAGTGGTATCCAAACAAAGTCTGACATGCTTTGCATCATTTACATGCATGGAGCGTGTGTCGAACTCCGTCTCTGCATACGCTGCGATTTTGGGTTTCTTTTAATATTCATCTGAGAAAACAACGTGCATCATTTCACCAGATTTGTAACGTAAATTTATTTATAAACCTAAGCCAACACAGGAGAATACATCAATTTGTGCGAACTGTTGTTCATTGTGATGTCAAAACAAAGTTTGAAACCAGACTCGAAATTTGCATGTTTTGATGTCAAGTCCACATGTTCTTTGTTTAAGAAATTGAAGAAGAAAAAAAAACTCATTAAGCGGTGACCAAATAATAAAGATTACGTGGACATTTTAATGAAATGTTGTTTGGCCAATATGAAATAAAGATTTAATCTGCTGTAAAATGTAACAACAATCATCACCATTGTTGGCGCCATCTGCAAGCATTTGTTATAATTTATAATATTTAGTTAAACGTGTTATTAACAGCGTTAACAAAAACCCATTTTAATAGTGTACAATTATTTATCGTGCGATTAACAGTCTTTTTGGCCTAACAAACTTTGTAGTTTTTTTTTTATAAAATGTGCGGTTAATTGCGTGATTAAATTTTTTAATCGTTTGACAGCACTAGTTATAATACATTATATTACATTATGTATTTTAACAGTGTTGTTCAAAAAAACATGAATGATACTTTATTTGAAGTCTATTTCTATTACCACAAAAAAATCTAATTACTCGATTAATTGTCAAAACAATTGACAGACAGACAGCCATACTAAATAATGTAATGTACTTAATATGATATTAGCCTGATCAGAAGCCTTTCTTTCTTTAATAATGTTGTATCTTCAAAAAAGGAATTTACTGCAATCTTATTTAACTGAAATTGAACAGAATAAAAGTATTTTTTTTCTTCCAAGGAGGATTAGATTCGTTTCTTTGTTTTAGCAACATTCACTAGCTTTTTGCATCTTCTTGCCCGTGAAGGCGTGTCACTGCTGCGGCCCCAGTTCTGCAGCCAGTTACATCACCAACAAGCTGCGGATGTCCGCTGTGCTAGGTGATGGAAGCCTAAGCCAACATAAACGTATGTTTGCTTTCTAAATAAAGCTCCCTAATTAAACCATCTCATGCTGTGATAACATTACAGGATAAACAAAGCTCAGCCGGTAGAGGGAACGCCTAAGGTTTATCTAGTCCCAACCTTGTCAATCACTGCCGAAATAACCAAAGCAATAGAGTTGGTTTCAGATCTCACATCTTGGCAATTGCAGTTTGCATTACAGTACAGTTTACAACACCCATAATAAATGTAAATAAAAGCCTTATGCCTCTTTTATGAATCATAAAAAGTGCCTTTTGTCTGTTCGTACTTTATCTGAAAAGATGATATAATCCCCTTAGTTCAAAGTGGTTACCAGAGCAAAAAAAAAAAAAAATTCAAAAGAGTTTGATGAGCTGACAGACAGTCCACTATTTCAGGAACACTTTTGGTTTCACTACAGCCAAAAAAGAAACGAAAAACAGGTAAAAGAAAAAAAGAAAGGGAAACTAAAGCACCACAAAGAGCGATGCCAATTAGGTTCACCGATTTTAGCGTTTTACTTCCGGTATTACTACTTATTACACTAAAAAGTTTTAGTGGTCTAAACTATATCTTTTAGGCAGAGGATGCAGCCATTTACATGACTGGAAGTATATTTGCTGAGTTGAATCAAAATGCACATCATCTTAGCTGCCAAAAGTCTTAGAGCCTCATCTGTTAAATGCCACAACCACATTCAAGACACACACACACAACGGCCCGAGGGTAAATTGTGTAACAGTGCCTTTGGGACCAAAAGAAGGGGAAGGAAGTGAAGCAGTGACTCGCTGGAGAATGAGGGACCATTGGTACAATGCAAACAAGTGTGAGGGAAGGAAAGACTGGTCTAGGAGATTAAATAATCTAGCCTCAGAATCCCATTCATCTTAAATCCAAGTTTGTGCATAAAGATCATCGGATACAAATGTGAATTTGAGTTAGGGGTGGGTGATATGACAACAATATCATATCACGATTTTTTTTCCAGGAAAATCACGATTCACGATTTTATCACAATTCTTTTTCATGTTGGTTTTACTAATTTGCAAATGACTGAGCATTACAGCCAAACTAATGTCCCTATTTTAAAAACAAAGCCTTGGGTAACAAAATATAAAATAAAAAAGAAAGGCAGACATTTAGGCCAAAGTGGCGAAGATTTTTATCTTGGTCATTATTGTCTTTGTTATAAAAAAATAAGAACAAAGATACAAATTACACAACTTAATATACAAATGAAGTAAACAGTGCTTTATATCAGCTACAGTACGTGTATTTAACAGTTGCATTGAAGAACATAATTATAATGAACAAATATGAAAATAACACATAACATAGACATCACGACTTCACGAGTTGCACATTTGCACTACAGTACATCCGCACAGATTTGGCTTACACAAACTTCCCCAGCAAAGTGAGTAAACATAGAAATACGCCAAATTGGCTAGTGATTTGACAGCCCGCCAACGTTAATTTTTACCCACAATGGGCGGGTTGGAGGGTGTTAATTTTAATCCCAGAATGTTGCACTCCTGTTTGTCCATTGTGCACGAAACATCAATTCGGTGATGACATCACGTTGGGGAGAAGTGGAGGAAAGGGCACCTCAGCCTAGTATTATAACTATGGCGACTGACTGGGATGAGGAAGAGTTAGCAAGAAGAGCCAACATGCATGATGGCCCGCAATTTAATGTGGTTCTCAAACTCTTTTAAACACCTTTAACAATTTGGTCTTGAGTGTGGAAATGTGCACCAATCAAAGTAATTTCTTCTATGTTAGAATCATTTTAAATGATTACACTTTCATGATTTTTATGCACAAACAACAATTGATTGGTATGCTCAGGGTGAAGAGAGTGACAGCAGAATATCTCGCTTAACTTCATCATTCATCATACAACCGCGAATCGCCATTTCTGTTAAAAATGTTTATGCTTATAACCATAACCAACTGTGTTTAGAGGATACTAGTAGAAATGTGAATACTTGGTTAGTATGTTGATTTAAAGTTAGTCTGGAGCCCTGCCTTTATAGGCAAACACCATATAAAAGTGAATTTTTGCACCCCATAACCCCTTTAAAGCACATATAAATAATTAACATTTGTGAACTGCAGTGTCCCATTCCCCTGCGTTAACATTTGATGTGAATATACGTTGTGTTGTACAGTATGTTGATTGAGACGGAGGCGCCAGAACTGCAACTGATAAAATGCACTAAAGGACGATACTACAATATTTCTTCAAAAGCATATCATGGAGATATTTTAATTGTCCACGATAAAAAAAAAATCATGAAATCGCACACCCCTAATTTGAGTAGGCTACATAAGAGATAAATAATTCTCAATTAAATAATAAAACAAATCTCTTCTGATCCATTCAGTTGCGCTTTAGAAGGTTGTAAACAACTCCTAATTCTTTCCAGAGTGTCTGTTGATAGAAAGTCATGTGTTGATGCAATTTTCACAGACACTTAGGTGTAACCAACTGCAAAATTAAAATTGAGGCTTGTGTTTGACAAGTTGCTATGAAAATTCCGATCAAATGTGAAATTGAAAAGAAAAAACAATGAAGTCTCAAAATTATTGGGATTTCATAATTATTTGTGATTCCACAGACATTGCTTATAAGAAAATAACCAAATACCAGGCTCAATACATCTA
Organism: Pimephales promelas; assembly: GCF_016745375.1. The sequence continues at coordinate 4,741,589 of NW_024121333.1, forward strand.
TTTGGCAGATGATTGATGAGAGAATAATAGTGTTTTATAAACATGCAACTTACTGTAACACCACCACATACAGTACAGTAATGCCCTATGGCGAACACAAGGTCTGAAATCAACACTGTCCCTCTGCCAAACACTGCCACGGGCCAATGAATGTCATTTTTAAAGCAGTTAATTCAATAATTAGTACATGACATCCAGCAGCTTTAAACAGCAACCAGACTTCATTACACAGACTTATAACCACAGATATTTAAAATTTCCCTTTATAGTTCACATTTTTTTTGTCAATGCTTTATCTTAGACTTCAGGATGTTTGGGGTTCCAAATTTTTATTCCTAAATTATTTCTTAATTGACCAAACAAATAAATTAATAATATAAAAATATGAATGAAAATATTCATAATTTTATATTTGTAAAAATGAGGGCTGCAAGATGTATAGAAAAATTATCGTCATCGCGATAATATGGGATATCCGTATCGCAGAGAGGTGCGATAAATTACTTTATTTAATTTAACATCCCAAGTCTCCCAGCAAATTCGTTAAAATCTCCCGGAATCTGGAGCAAGCGAACAATAGCGTGCATTCGAGATAGAACCAACCCGATCTCACGACCAAGTCGTACGAATTCGACGAATGATTAAAAAGTGGCTAATTCGTAACAATTCATACGACCTCACTCGTACGAATATATACGATTTTGCTAAATCGTACATATTTTACGAATTGGCCAATTCGTATGAATTCGTACGAATGACCTACCCCTTACCCTGCCCCTAAACTTAACCATCACGTGGGTTAAGACAAATCGTACGAATTAGTACGAGTGAGGTCGTACGAATTAGTACGAATTAGCCACTTTTTAATCATGCGTCGAATTCGTACGAATTGGTCGTGAGATAGTGTTGGATAGAACACGTATACTTGTGCTCCAACCGCGTCATGTAGCGTGTGAAGAAGTGTCACAAATGCAGGTACCGTGTAAGGGGCCGTTCACATATCGCGTCTAAAAACGCCTGGAAAGTGCGGTCGCGACGCTCTCCTTCTTTCCACAAGCAGTTGTGTCTGTCGTTGCGATGCAACCATGAACTGTGCTGAGGGCTGTCCATGATGACAAATAAGTATTAGCAAAGGATTAATTGATTTCTAGCCCTTTGGAGATGAGAAATAAAAACCCGCCCTGTACAACTATGATCAGCCGTTTGGGCCGAGCTTTCGATGTTGTTGTGGAAAGGCCAAAGCTGATTGTTGGCTTTTGTCCAAAGCTTGAAAATGAAAGCTTGCAGCATTCTGAAAAGTTGAAATGTTCTCATGTCATCGTGGCATAGGCGGGCCTGGAAATTTTATATCGCAAGAAATATTGTTAGATACTCAACAACATCGCATATTTCCCCAGTATCATGCCGCCCTAGTAAAAAGGGTAATACTTTTCATCAGTTCAAAAAGGTTTCATCAGTTAACAGTTCACTGTATTGGTTAACATGAACTATCTTAGTTAAAGCTGCAGTCCGTAGCTTTTTTGGGTTAAAAATTATCCAAAATAAAAAGAAAATGCATAACCAGACAGTGTTCAAAACTATCTGCTTGCCTTAGCTCGATTCAAAAAGGTGTTTTTAATTTCAGGTACTGGTGGATTTCCGGGGGAGATTCGAGCATGTCTTTGCATCATTACGTCACATCTGTACACATAAAGGAGTCTCGGCTAGTATAAGCTATATTGTGCGTGAGGATGCTGGAGGTTTGAGATTTATAGCCTTTTCTCACAGCACTTGATATAATTAAACTTATGAATTTGATGGCGCATCCAGAAAGGTTCAAACAAAAATCACCAGTGACAACAGATTCACCCGATGTAAAATGCAAAAGACTTCGTTTGGACTTCGGAGTGGCTACAGAAAAAAAGAAATGCAACCAGGCCCATGTGAAAACAAGGATAAATATCGGAAGGGCATTACATGTAGTCACGCAATGCTGACGTTGAGCATTATCAATTTGAGAACAAAGTATAACTTGCAAGGTTTTATGTGATATAAGTGATTGTTAGATTTAATCAGTGTGATTTACTGCAATGATTTCCTTAGTTGGTCAGAACCAGAACAAAAGTAGATGTTACCTGTTCAGATGACATTTTCCGGTGAAAATTCTTATGTTGGTTATACTTCCAAAAAGAATTTCTGTGATTTTGAGTGACAGTATCCACACAGTCAATGATCCACACCAGCACGGTGCACACTCTCCCCAAACATTAGATTCATCCGCGCTGTGCAGTGTCGAAGTACAACTCACGTACAGTTGATAATTTCACGAATAACTGCAATTGTAGATTTCGAACAGAGATGGCGACAAAGAGGAAAAACTGCAGACTGCAGCTTTAATGTTACTCTCATCATTTACCATTACATTTTTAAGATTAAAAGTTGTTTAAAATTTGTTAACATTAGTTAACGCACTGAACAAACGTGAACATTAAGATTTTTAACTAACATTAAGAGAGGTTGATAAATGCTGTGAATCAGAATATAACAAATGAGACCTTATTGTAAAGTGTGTAATACAAGTCATTTTATTTGTAAAATACTTTAAAAAATGTGGAAATTTGAATGAATAAACTATCTGGTAGTAAACTAACTTTTTGCTTCCAAAAAACATTTTTTGGAAGATTTTTTATTTTGGAACTCTGTTAAAATATGTAAAAACTACAGCAATACTGCAAAATGTTATTACAATTTAAAATATTTTTTTGTTTAATATATTAAAATGTAATTTATTCCTTTGATGGCAAAGCTGAATTTTCAGTCATTACTTCAGTCTTAAGTGTCACATGACATGATCCTTCACAAATCATTCTAATATGCCGATTTGCTGCTCAAAAAAATATATATAATTATTATGAATGTTAAAAAAACAGTTGTACTGCTTAATATTTTTGTGATAACTGATAAACATTTTCAGGCTTCTTTGATGCATAGAGAGTTAAGAAATTCTGTTTCTTCTGTTATGTCAAAACCTTTACTCTCTCTCACTTTTGATCAAATTAATGCATGTTGCTGAATAAACATAAAACCTTACAAACCCCAAACCTCTGAACAGTAATGCACTTTTACAATAAACTTTAAACAGGTTAACTATTATTTTTTGTAAAGTATTAAGTCATCTTATCTGCTTTTTGTTTGTTTTTTAAAGCTAAAGGATGTTGCCAAATGATCTTATGAGGCATTCCATTTGAAATGTAAAATCAGCTGGCACCTGCGTCTGATCCAACAAGCTCCCGTCTCTCTACCTCTTACTATGGCACAACTCTGAGACTTCAGAAATGTCCCCTGTGCATTAGCATCCAATGAATGTCGCTGGTTTCAGTTACACTAAATTTAAACTAGACAAATGCCACACATATCTGCTCGTGCCTCGCCCCAGGAAACAAGCCCCTCAAACCCACCACATTATAGATCCCCTCTCACACAGTGTTCAGATTCTGTAACAGAAAACACACCTTCTATGACAGCCGATGAGTCGATTCACTGGTATAGATGGTCCTTTTGCTGGAGCTAAGCTAACAGCTAAACTGCACCAAGCATAGCTCTAGAAACAACTTGTGGGACATGAGCTTGAAATAGTGATGGCCCTTACAATTAGTATCAAGTCCCCTGAATGCGTGTAAAGTTGATTCACTGTCATGTATTACAACACCACATTCTGGCAGCAAATCAACATGAAGCCCAGAATAAGAGCGGCCGCGCCACATGGATGTGACTACCACGGACAACATTCAGGGCCTTGCTGTAGCATTAGCAATACATGCTTTAGCGTTTCCAGAGGAAAAGAGAAAGAAGAGGAAGCATTTTAACCAGATCATATTTGTTGGACTGCAATAAAACCTGTATGACTTTCTTTCTTCTGTGAAACTAATGAAGTGACGATATTTTGAGAAATGTTTTGGTGTTTAGTTTGTGGTTCATGGAAGTCAATGGTATTCGCCAAAACATATTTAGATGCCTTTAACCCAGCAGAGGTGAGCTGGCATGGCTGTTGAAGTTCACCTGTTGACAACCAAGGTCGCACAGACCAACTTCTGTAAACAATTGAATAATAAGCAGGGCTCCAGACTAACTTTTTTCACCTCTGTCCTGGAACCGTCCTGAATGACAATTTGAACCGTCCTAAAGTGAATGTCAACCGTCCCAAAATAAAACTTTTGTTTCTGTACCAGCTGTTATCATCCATGACTTTTAGTTAACTAAAACAATTCAGATGACTAAAATATAATGGGTTTAGTTCAACTGTAATGCATTAATTTAGAATTTCTCTAAAATTTCCAAACCTACACTTCCAGAGAAAAAAAAATCTATTAAGCAGTTAATATGAATGATTTTAAAGTTTGAACATGCAATACAGATACAGATTTAAATACTGTGACTTAAAAAAATACCTTATTTTTTCCCAAACAAAATTATTATTTATCTTGCCTGAATGTTTGCGCTCATTGCATTTTTACAATGGGGAAATGTTGTTATGAATTTACACAACACAAAGCTTGATTTAAATTGTTCAATTTAAATAAAGATACAAATAAAGACAAATAAAGAGAAAAGTTTTTGAAGGTCTAACACTATATTCATAGACAGAAACTGAATAAAGTAATCAAATGGAAAATAACACGGATATTATTTTAGTCCAGAATAAATTAAATAGGCCTACATAGGCCATCAATCCTGATTCCTTTAACTTTAATTCCTTAAACTTGTTGTTTTGACGACCAAATTAATGACCGACACATATGGTTGCTGTCTCTTTAAGAGTTATGGCACGGATTCTGTGTTCATTGTGCTGGCATGCGTTTTATGCTTATTAAAGACAAAACCGACTATGTTTAGACTATTATACTCACGAAGACAGAAATTGACACAGTTTTGCATGTTAAATGCAATATAATCCGTGAAAAATTAGAAACCGCTGAACAACACCAACGAAGAAGCGTCTACCGGAAGTGTTGGCATAACCACGCGAGTCGAACATGAGTAGCTTACAAAGTAGATCCAAAGTGTGGCTTCGCTTTTCCAAAAATAACGAAATCTCGGCAAAATGCAAAATTTGTGACAAAAGGAGTATTTGTGACAGAAGGAGTATTTCCTTCAGAAAGGATTATTTCCTTCCGAAAGATTGTTGGTTAGCAAGGTTAGCTAAACTTTTTGGACCCTGCCTCTTAAAAGAATCGGAATTGAGAATCGTTAGGAACCGGAATCGAAACAAGGAATTGGAATCAGAATCGTTCAAATTCAAACGATACCCAACCCTAGTGTGAACACACATACAAAATGTCTTTCGTCCTGTAGGCGTCCTGGAGAATATTTCTGTTCGTCCTAAACACATTTTCTATCGTCCCCAGGACGATAGGACGCCGTTAGTCTCGAGCCCGGATAAGTCTAATGACTGAAATTTTGTGGCGGAAAAAAATCATTCACTTCCATGTAGACTTCCATGTAGAGTTTAGCAACCTTCTGAAGCTACAATATCCATAATATCTCATCATGGTTTCTCTGCAAGCAGATCACTCACACGTTTAGGTTGCATGTGAACACGGTGTTGCAGAGGCAAAAATGAGTCAGCACTGTTAGCCTGCTTTAAACCCTGGGCAGAATTGAATATGAATATAAAAATGAAAAAAAAAATGCATTTCATTAACACAAACACTTGCATGTTTGAGCAGATGATGTTTATGCTGTTGAGAGTTTTATAAACTATTTTAATGCTGAATATTCACTGCCACAATGTTAGGGTGATGCAAGTTGCTAGGTTATTGCTAGGCGGTAGCTAGGGTGGTTACTACTAGGTGGTTTCTTACTAGGGTTGCGTACCGAAACTCGGTTCCAATAGGGAACCGGTTCTGACGTAAACGGTAGTAACCAGACCGAATAAGAATGAAAATTTCGGTGCCTGATTTCGATTCCTGAGTCTATGGCATGAGGCGCACACACGCAGTCTCTCGCTGTCTCCCTCTCCGACGTGCGCGCACTAAACGGTTTATTGAAGCACTGTCTGATCTGTCTCGCACGTGCGCTCTTGCTCGCTTGCTCTAGATTCCGGGAGATTTGAACTAATTTGCGATCATCCGGGAGCCGTTATCAATATGCGGGAGACTCCCGGAACGTCTGCTGATAGCGAGGAGATTAAACACACGTGAAATGTACACAGGAAATGTTTGGCTGCATTTCACGTGTAAAATTACGAGTCAGAATAACGATCTGTCTATGGATATAGAATCACCATTCGCGCCGCGTTGACGCTCACGTCGTCATATTATATTGGCACGCGCATCATCTGCTCCTCAGAGTTCTCTGCCGAAAAAGGAAGCTTGTCAGCAGCGCAAGATATTTGGCAGCGAATGCAGCGGCTTGTTCCCTATTCAGAGAACATGGGTTACACAGAGATGTTCTCTTTCATATGTTTACTCAAAGCTGCGTATAAGACGCAGTGGGAACGAAATATCAAACTGGCTAAGAGCTAGTAAATGACAAGATAACTTGCATGACTAGTTGAAGCAGACAAAACATGGGAACCTGTAGCCATGTCGATATTATATTACCCTGGTAGCAAATCTCTATTAATCTCCAGTATAATTACATTGATATAATATTGTTTTATTTGATACTATGTAAATATGAACTTTTATTTTATATTGGTTTATTTATTATTACCATATGTTACTTGTAGGCCTATTTATACTGTAAGTTAATATTGTGTCCAGTTTGGCCCTGTAAATTAAGGGGTATTATTTTTTGACAAAGTGTGTGCAGTTTCGTTTTCTCAAGTACCGTTTCAAGAACCGTTTAGGCACCGGAACCGTTTAAAAAAATACAGAGTAGGTACTGGTATCGGATAAAACCCAACCGATACCCAACCCTATTTCTTACTTAAGTCAGAGAGAGCCAACCCCCTGCATAAGGCATTCTCTCTCCTTCAATGCAAATCTAGAGGAGTATTTTCCCAAAATTTTTGAAACATTTGCCAGGCAAAATTCTTCAGCCCAATGTAATGGGACATCTCCTAAACAAGATGCTGTGGGACAAGTTGTGCACTGTAGAGTAACACTTAAGGTTAGGGGTAATGGTTTATAAAGAAATACAAATCTATTAAAAACCAAATACATTGATGCCTTCTTTAGGAAGGAGCAACAACAATTTTTCAATACATTTTTTCCCACTCAATGTTTAAAATTGTTTTAATGTCACAATAGATGGTAAAGTCCTACCACACTAGCAGCTTGCAGTTACACTGTTGTGGTCTAAATAAAACTGCCAGGCTAAGCTACACCCTATTACTCGTCCCCTGACCAACAAGCGTCAATGATACACCTGAGTCTGCGGCCTCACCTGAGGACGAAGCGCACAGCATTTTAACACTTCTCTGCTGCAGCGTGAGGCGGTGCAGGGCTGAAAGGTGTGGCGATTTGTCCGGTGGCACTTGCTGGCCGAGGGGGGAGTTCTCCTCTGACAGGACTAGCGAACCTGCAGTCTTGCCCTCTACCAATTTTGCTGTGGCTTAAAATAACCCACCCTGAGAGCGATGTAATTTCAGTCTTTCCCACGACTGAGACAGCCAGCCAGATGAGCAGATGCATGCTAGCAGACGCTAAACACTGCACGCCACGCTTTTTCTTCACCGACATTTTACTACCCACTCCAAAAAATACCTCTAGACTGGTGCTCATACACTGTCAACATGGTTTTTCAGAGCCTGATAACTGTTAGAAGATACAAAGTCCAATCATAAAAGAACACAAAACACACACACACACTTACAGGTGGCATTTTGGGCCAACTAATGGAAAAGATGAAGATGCAGAGAAAGACTCAACCCCCTTTTCTGTTCTGTCTAAGCAAGAGGGTCTCGTGCCCCTCCCCTTGAATTCCACTGCCATCTGAAGACCACATGCTGTGCCTGGGCACTACGTCAGACAGCTACACATTATCTGACTTTACCCAGCCCTGAGAGAGCACCTTCTGACCTACTACTGCCACCTCTACAATGGAAGAGGCCACTTTTACTGGCCACTCAACCTCGGTCTTAGAAACAAGGGACAAAGTCTTCATTCTGAGGGCATAAAATAATTTAGAATAATTTAGACAAACCACAAACGTCATGCTGAGTGATCTAGTTCAGCGAACTTCTGAACTGTATGAACAGCGTTTGGGCATCGACTTATCGAGACTATTTTCTAAGATGGCTCCTGTCTACATGAAGTGAACTGTCTTTATAAAGTATCTTCTTATTAAACGGTCTGTACACTTACAAAGTTCTCAATGCTTCATTTTGCATGTAAGGACCCTAATTATGTTACTGTGTGAGTGTGGGGCTATTTTGAGCCTTGTTAGTAGTATAAACTAGCGATTTCTTTTTGCTTAGTAAATGCCCGATTATCATGAAAACAAATCTTAGAGAACGGTTGACTAGGTACCGATGTTTTATTAAACCAAAGGTTCATTTTGCCCCGGAGTTCTCCTTTAATGTTCTTGAAAATTGGATGTCTAATTGCATTTGTGTTAATAGATACTCAAAATTATTACACATTGGACCTTTAATGTTACAAATGGACTCTTATTGTACTGTTAGCATTTCATCTAAATCCAAATAGTCATGTTTAAAGATGTTCATCTTTAAATATCTACACGAAGGTCATAGCATTGAAATTAGACACATGTATGTAATACTCTCTTAATTGCTTGATGAGTAACGAATTAAAATAACAAAATCTGTATTATAATGATGGTAGAAAAGAATTGAAATAGGATGCGTTTCTGATTTGTTTATATTCTTTTCTCAGCTGAATATTTCAATTAGTTTTCTTATGTTATGTCAGCTGTAAATATACAACTTTGCTATATCACGAATGCATAAAAATGACCAGCTGGATATAAACTAATGCAGATGATAATAACTAATAGATGATAACAATCCTGAAATTTAACATTTGGATTGGACTTACGTGTGTTTTTATCACATTATTTTAACAGCTTGAGGTAGGCTACTAATGTTAGCAGCCTCGACGGCAAACATACTGCTGTTCTCGACTAATGCAGCATCAAGTCAACAAAATGTATTATTTATAATAATATGAAAACATGCAGTGTACATACTGTTTCATTGTCTTAAATCCATATCTGAGGTGTCCAACTATGTACAGCCTCATGTGTCAAAATAAACACCACAAAGCATCAGTGGTGGTTTTTATGTTGCCTCTAGAGGCCACTCTCATAATGTATAAGCGCACCCTCCTCAGCAGCTCCAGCAATGGACGCAACCCAGGAAATCTATTGGCCGGCAAAACCGATCAATCAGTCAATTATTAATACTGTGGCGTCTTCAAACACTTTCTCACTGAATCTCTTAGTGCTGTGTAGTAACAGTGTATTGTGATAGCCCGCGAGAAAACCTGTTCTCAGATTGCGCTGCGCTGTTATTGATCCTAGCTGTTAAACGGTCCGCACAGCGGAAAACAAAAATTTGAAAGAGCAAAAGTCAATAAAACAAAACAAAGGAACCATACCAGGTACACAAAGTAGATTTAGATGACTCCAAAAGAGCACAACAAGATTGTAACAGGGTTCGTTGTTGTGGGAAGGAGGAGGCGGGAGCCGCGACCATTTAAAGTTCGCGGGTATTGATGGTGCAGTGGATAAGACACATGCCCTACTTCACTTAAGAAATATTACCTTCAAAGAAATTTAGATAGTTAGGCCATCCTTAAAAATATTTTGGTTTGCAGTAACAGCAATTTTTTTTAAAAAAAGGGTCGGTCGGTAGGTCTATATTTTTTTTTTCAAGATTCAGTGTAAAAAAAAAAAGTACAATTTTGGTCATGGTGATCGTGAATTTTTAAAAAAAAAATGCATATTGTGACGTCACTGACTGTCTTCAAACTGTGCATGCACCGCTAGGTGTTAATGCAACCTACAACCGGTTACATTTTAGGCCAGTCACAAAATGAATAAAATATCTATTTGTTATGCATATATACATGAGGTAAGCAAAAACAAGTACAAAACACATGGTCAAACAAAGAATACAATTACAAATTAGATACAAATTAGCCTATATACACAGTGCTTTAATTTCAGGAAGGTCTAAAATTAGCTACTTTTCAGTTAAGTGTGTTGCTCTGTCTGAAAAGAAATTTAATTAGTAATCAAATGTAAAATGACACTGCATAGTTTATCATAGTTAGATTAATGCTTATTAAAGTTTAAGTTATTCATTCAAGAGCTGTGAGTGGTTTTTATCTGCCTTTTGTTGTTTGATTCGCATTGGCTCAATCGTCACATGTTTATTAGACTACTGCCCCTTTAATACCGAATGCAGAACTCTACTGTAGGCTAATAGATGACTGATGCACCATCATTTTCTCCCAACTATTTACGTCCAATTAAGACATAAACTGTGTTTAAATGAATCTCAGAGCAGATCATTTTTATATTTTATGTATATTTGATAGTTTAGCGCACATGAAGCCCAAAATGAGGCTATAGCCTAGTTTTCTTGTCTCGTTTTAGTGCATTTCGGAGCTCGCGTCGCTTTGTTAACAGCGTCTCTTGCAGAGACTTTTGTGCTTTTAACAGCTCTTTTAATGATTGAACGCGTCCGCAGTTTAGCAACAGTACAGACTGCATTTTACAACAATCACCGATCGTGCTGATTCTGACGGTACGTTTGGGCTTTAGGAAGAAATGACAGCGCAACGCTGTGAAGGGAAAGTTGCGCTAGACAGAATGCTTCTGTAATGGCTTCGTCTCAAATATCTTCTTTTTATAATCTTTGAAAGCGGAAATCTATACAATTAGAATAATATCCCAGATCTAAAGTGTAGGTAACCACGTTCTGTCCTCATTGTCACTCATTAAGCAGGGCTGTCGTCGTGCTGTGCGCGCTGTGGCTCCGGGTGAGAGATCGCTCTCTCTTCTGGACTGCGAATAGCAAAATTGCATCACAGACAAATTGTTTAATATTATTATTATTATATATAGAAATGGTTGATATTCAGCCCCTTTGCCCGTTTAAAACCGGGTTTACCAAGCGGGAACACTGAATGAAACGAGCGAACAAGCCATATGATAGGCTATGACACGCGTAACGTTAAACCAATGTAAACATAATCGGATGACTGTATGACGCCACGGGTTTTTATTTAAAAGAAAGAACGTAGTTCTTTCACAATACTAACTAAAATATAATTAATTATTTTATTGAATTTGAATTAGTCGTTTGAAGAGTAAAAAAAAATAATAAAAAATCGGTCGGTCTGAACGCAAGTTACAACCGGCAAGTCGGTCGGACTAAAAGGAAAAAAAAAAAAAAATTGGGTCGGCCCTAAATTGACAGGGTCGGTCGGGTTACGGCAAACAAGAATATTTTTAAGGGTGGCCTTAATGTTAATTTAATTAAGGAGATACTGTTGTAGGTTCTAGGGATGCAACGGTACACGGTAAAATCCCGGACCGTTTGGTCAGCCCTGCACGGGACAATCTACCCTCGCGTCCCGCGGGACTTCGGTTTTGCCATAGAGTTCGTGCTGATCCTTTTCCCGTATTTTCCGCACTATAAGGCGCACTTAAAAGCATTTAATCTTCTCAAAAAACGACAGTGTGCCTTATAATCCGGACTGCCTTATATATGGACCAATTAGTTAACAACGCTCCGCGTTATTAAATTCGCCCGCGAACTCGCGCTCGTGTCCAACATATGCCCGCTTTGTCACACGGCGCTGCTCGCGCGTCACAGATGTTCAAAAAACCGCTCCCCGTTCACAGTACCGGGTCGTCTCATTCAAAACAGCCAGCCGTTGCTGCAGCGAGCCGCCGCACATTGAATACTCATATGAGTCAGGCTGCGAATGTAAGTTGTGCCCACCCCAGCGCGCTCACGCTTACTAAATAAACGCCTCACCTCCGGCGCCGCGCACTCGCTACATTCCCAGCACATCTAATGGATGCATAACGCAAACCCAGTCAAACGTTTGACTGCAGTATCTTTTTGCACAAGAATCTCTCAATAGTGGATGAGTAAATAACATTGCACTTTGTATCCTGAATGAAGTTTTTTTTATTATATTATTTTGCTCGGCTCTTTTTATTCAAACCACAAGCTAATTTATGTTTGTTAAAGGTAAAAGTGCACTTTTTCTTTCACATTGATCACTTTATATACCAGTTATCAAGGTTTGGAATTGGGATCCACTTGAATATTCTAAAGTGTGTTTGTTTACATTTTGTATTTCATAAGTGGTAGTTGAAGAGGTTGTATTACTTAGTGCTGTTCAGTACAGACTAGAGTGTTAATTTATTTCATACACATTGATGTTCTTCCTACTGTGACATTCTGTTTATGCTCATAAGAAAAATAAAACATATTTTTGGGATGAAATAGCAGTCTCTTTCTGCACAAAACATGTACCGAAACCGAACCGAGACCGTGGCCCAAAAACCGAGGTACGGACCGTACCGTGGGCTATCTGTACCGTTGCACCCCTAGTAGGTTCTTAGTTTATTTTTGATATAGATTTATTTGGAGTAGCGAGATTGCATTTAAATTGTTTTTTATTATTTATTTTTCATTTTTATTTGTATTATTATTTTTGTAAATTATGGCGTTAATGGGCTCTATGCACGGCGGAATTTCCAGTGAAGGTGTAAGGATGCTCGATAACTTCCGCCGATCGTAGAGTCCAATGCAATACCGAGAATTTATATTGAATTTTATACTGCATGGTTATACTAAAGAAATGTTAGTCACAAAAACAGATAATACAGACACCCCTCTTTGTGTTTATGCTTCTTTTTAAAATTATATTAAATAAATATAACTATATATAAAATTACATCTAAACGTACTGTATGTACGTTTCATTTCAAAGACTGGAGGACAGTACATTTTGAAGACTCTGCCATAATCCCGTTTTCCTCGGTTTTCCTCCGTTTTAATCTCCACAACCGGAAATGGACGAGCATCCTTACGTCAAATGCGGAATTTATGCGTGCATATAGCCCATTGTAAAATATGTATGAATGTTGTATAAATGTCCTGTGTATATAGTGTGTAATGTGATGTAATGAATTGTATTGTCACATGGAAGATTGGAGGACCCCAGGAAGAATAGCTTTTAGCTTATGCTGAAGCTAATGGGGATCCAAATAAAACAAACAAACAAACAAACTTCAAATCCACTGCAAGACATGTGTTCCTGAGCATGACACTTAACCCCTTAGTTGCTCCAGAGACGTGCAACCTCTGACATAGCAATTGTAAGTCGCTTTGGATAAAAACGTCAGCTATAGGGATGTGAATTATCGATTAATTCATTAATCATTAGTTGATCAACCTTATCGATCGATTAACGATTAACTGATAAGCACCTATTTTCCTGAGAATGTAAATTTCTCACGGTCTCAGTTTAACATAAAAAGCTAAATATTGCTTATATACTGAATGCGAGACCGGTGCGTCTCACAGGTGTCATTAACTATCACTCAGGCCACCGGCCTCGCGCCCTTCTCTCATGTCCCCTGGCCTCGCCCTGCTTTTTGAGAAAATGGAGGCTCCTTGAAGCAACCCAAAGGCAGTGGACATGAGGGGTAGGAGGTAGCTATTTCAGATTGTGATTTTGTTGAGGCCTCTGTAATCAATGTACGGGCAAAGGCTACCATCTTTTTTGCTCACAAAGAAAAACCTGCCACAGCAGGGGAAGTAGAAGGCCAGGCAAACCCCGCAGCAAGGGTTTTCCTTAATATATAGGGCCCTATATTTTCAGCGTTCACGGAATCGCGTACAGAATCGTGGAATTGGCCAATTAACGCGGAATCTAGTGTTATCGCGGAATTTCACAGAATTTTGCATATTTGGAATGAAATTCTGTTTTTGTGTGGGAGAAGAACGTATGTCTGGGGAAAATGCAGATGGGGGGAAGCAAATCTGGGCAACACAACCCCTCCCATCATTTCAGCCATGGGGGTAATCCATCAGCCAGAAGTTGAAGCCTCGCGGGAGCCGCCATTGTAGCAGAACTTTACCTGCTGTTAGACTCCCAATCATTTTGGCGTCACTTTGACAGCGAATAACTTTACATCTGAGGCGTCCAAAGACTTAAGACTTAATTTGTCCATTATTTATTTCTAAAGAAACACGACAATGTATAAAATGCTCCATTACTTTGTATCTTACGTTATGGCCCCGTAGAAGCTGTTTTTGTAAAAATGGGCTAAAGATTGCGTCATAACCATGGGACTTTCTGTCGCACAATAGAGACATATATGCAGTGTTTAAGCGGTTGATGGAAAATAAGCTAATGTGCAGTCTAAATTCGAATTTATTATTTTTTGCGATTTATCACATTACAGAATACCGGCATGTTTATGCGAGAGAGACCGAGACTGTCCGAGAGCGCGCTCGACAGTGCACGAGAAAGAGTGTAACTTTTATTAAAACTTATATAAACTAATATAATTTATTTTACTGGACAGTTTAAAGCTCATAACCATTTTGTTTGTTACTTGAAGTACTTAGAGTGCAGTGTTATCTTGCATCATACATTATTTGTGCTGAAAAGTAAATGTCTGTTACCTCAATAAATTTAAGGTCATTCCTATTTTATTTGTACATTTTAATCATTAACATTAAAGGCACACTCTTTATACATCTAAAATGACAGTAGAGTACTCAAGAGAGGTCAACGGGATCTTGGGACTGAGGAGAAATGTATGAGGAACTTGAGAAGATGCATGTGGCATGACAGGTGATCCCCACTCAAGGATGGTGTTGGTGGACCAGTCGATATGGGGGTTGTGCCGAAGAAGCAAGGGACAGCCCAGGATTACAGGGAATGCAGAAGACTGGATGAGATGGAAAGATATCTCCTCTTGATGTTGAAGAATGGAGAGACATAGAGGGAGTGTTTGACGAATGATATCTCCATGGCCCAGAGGTCGCCCATCCAGGGACCCATCCATAACAACCAGGGAAGACAAAAGGACTCAGAGGGAAGGGTCAAATTCTCGGCCAAGGAAATGTCCATAAAATTTCCATCTGGACCTGAATCCACCCAAGCCTGCAGAATAGGGGTGTCCATGGTTAACTGATTAACCATTAAAAATTGCGTAACCGAGTGAAACATTTTGCTCGGGTAAGTGGCATCAATGGCGTGCATTGAATTTAGTTTTAATAGATTTTTGCACTACCAGAGACCGCCAGAGCGCTGCCAGACATTTGTAATGTCCACAAGAAGTAGTAATGACCACCAGTATTCAAATATGAAGCGGACAAAGAAAAGCACAGCGTGAGATAAATCCAAAAAGTAAACTCCCCCAAAAACTTCAATATAACAAAACAAAGGAACCATACCAGGTACACAAAGTAGATTTAGATAACTCCAAAGGATGGCACGGGAAACATGGAGTAAATTACTCAGGAGTAGGGTTGGGTATCGAGAATCGAGTATCGATTGGAACCGGGACTAACTTTTCGTTTTTCCCGGAATCGTTCAAAAGTTAAAATTTCGATTCCTAGTTTCAATATTCACAGTCCGCCGAGCGGAAGAAGAAACCGCTGAACAACACCAACGAAGAAGCGTCTACCGGAAGTGTTGGCATAACCACGCGAGTCGAACATGAGTAGCTTACAAAGTAGATCCAAAGTGTGGCTTCGCTTTTCCAAAAATAACGAAATCTCGGCAAAATGCAAAATTTGTGACAAAAGGAGTATTTTTACAGAAGGAGTATTTCCTTCAGAAAGGCCGTTGGTTAGCAAGGTTAGCTAAACTTTTTTGACCCTGCCTCTTAAAAGAATCGGAATCGAGAATCGTTAGGAACCGGAATCGAAACAAGGAATCGGAATCAGAATCGTTCAAATTCAAACGATACCCAACCCTACTCAGGAGAAGGTTGACTTAAATACACAAACAGAGAACAAGGCACAGGTGACAACAATAAGACAAAATGACAGAGACTGAAAACCAACACGAGACACAATGGGGCCTCTAGTGGCCAAACTTCTAAAACCTTAAAAGTAAAAAAACTAGTGCTGCCGCGATTAGTCGACTTAGTCGACGTAATCTACCATGCAAATTAGTCAACAAAAAATTAGTCGAAAGATTAGTCGTTACAAAATTAGTAGTTAGTGGCAGCACAACTAAAAACTAGGGAGAGAGAACAAGACAGTTTGAAGACGCTGCGAGTGCGTCCAGGGCTTTCACTCAGAGCTTTTTTTTAAACAAGCACAGCAGTCAGTCATCTACATCACTCACCGGTCAAATAAGGCTTTGGCGGGACAAAAATACACCTTAGTAAGACTGACAGAAAACAGCGCGCAAGTTCCAGTCTTCTTGCTCTTGATGTTTAAACTGACAAGACTTGCGCTCGTAATGTATGCGCTCGTGCAAAAACAAACATCCCCGCCCCCACAGTCACATCTACACGCATGTTGAATAGGCTACACAGGAATGATTATCGGCTTGTTCACAACGGCCCTATTTTGATATCTAAACGATACCAATGTGTAAAAAAATTGACCATCTCGGCTGATTTTATATCAGTGGCCGATATATCGATCACCCCCAAGTTATAACAAATAAATAACAATTAAATAGTTTAATATTCAATTAAAATTCTATGGTTTCTACTTTTCTGCTCACACTAATAAATGTATTGCAACGTCACATCCGGTTATGTTTGGAAAAACTACACAGGAAATTTCAAATTAAAAGTTGCCTCATGTACTCAAAATTCTTCTGGGGTGAGTCATTCAAGGTGAAGATGGCCACTACGCAAATATTCACAGATTAACCAAATGAGCAGACAGTCCTGTGAGATAGCACTTTGGACTAAACAACACTGAGAACTATAACAGAACTAGAGTTTCTTTGAGTGTGATTAACCCTTTTAACAAAAAATAAAAAATAAAAAAATAAAAAAATATATATATATATATATTATTTTTAAGATTTTTTTAAATACAGGAAAATAATACAACAAAGTTTGTTTTTAAAAGAAAATAGCATATATTTCCTATTTATAAATTAAATAGGTTTGACAAAAAAAGATTACATGTTAAATATTTTGTAAACCAGTTTCTCAACAGGGTTGAATGGTTGAATCAGACAAAAATGTTGATGCATTGCTGTTACTACAAGCAATAACAAATAAGATTTGTTAGAGACTAGCGTTCTGATGTGTGACTGATTTTGAGTGAGACTGAGAGCATACAGTACATGTGCACTAAAACGGTCTCTAACGCTACACGCACTGCTGTATACTAACTATTGTGTTTAGGAGAATTTCAGTAATTAAGCTTGAAAATGGGCATGCTAAAATTCATAAACCTTTAACATTTGTATTTTTAATATAAATCGGCAGAAATTACAGATTGCTGTGAATCTATAAAAATGCCAATGCCTACAATAATCAGCATTTCACTTTCAAGTGGCCATAATGTCATGCTTGGAAAGTTCTCAATTCTGTATTATAAAGTTTCAGAGTTACCTTTTTTTTGGTTAATAAAATGAGTTAACAATAAAAAATAAAAAAATAAATAAATAAAATAAAAACATGGCAGCCAAAAAATAAATATAAAATAAAAAATATATTGTGACATCTTACAAAGAGAGACCTGACCTAATTCAACCGTATCAGCTTTATTAACATGACTATACAATTCAGTTAACTTTGTCTAAAAACAACCAGAGGCACAGAAAACACAGATGAGTGTCAGTCTGTGTATAGTAAAAACAGCCCTGCCCTTTAGCTACATTAATTATTGCATGAGCGGACACCTACATACCTTCGGATAAAACCTGTTCAACAACTTAAAACTTATAAAAATACCTAATTCTCTATTTTTCTTAATCCTCCACACTTCTTAGGGATAAAGTTGGACTATACGGTAGCTGAAAAAAATAAACAAATTTCACCACCAATTCTAATTTACAAACCTCTTATCAAACCGGTGTATGCGTGTACACAAATCCTACATATGGGCCAAATTATACAGACTCCCTTGCACAAAGTTTTTTTTATTTCCAACATTTAGTCCAAATACATCCTCCCAATTTCTGTCTCAAATGAAATGTTTTCTCTTTTCTTCTGTCAATTTCCATACAGACCATCAGGCAGTCGTGTGTGAGGTGAAATCGCACAACAGTAATCTTTCCACGGATTCCTGTAGTTTTTGAAGTAGCAAAGTTACTGTTCACACCACAATAATGCAGTATTTTACCTAATAACAAAGCATGGTGAATGCTCTTTTAAAATATGATAAAATGCTGATCATCAAGCGATACTTTACAAAAAAAAAACAAAAAAAAACACACACACACACACAAACAAGGGGTCCACCCACACACAGGCATTCTGCTTTCACTATACCCAAATCTCTTTCCTTCACGACACACTCGAGCACACTGACAGAGGCTGATAGTGTTGCTGCTTCTCACACTTTTTTTTTCATTAAGCAATTAAACAAACAGACACACATATAAGGCATGCCTGGTGGCAATCTGCATTGCTGATTAAGCAATATATTATTATTATACAAATTAATGAGGGCAGGAACAAAACAAGTGATTATCAAATAATCAAAACTCTGGTATTAATTAAATTTCCACATTAAGTGGTAACACTTGCTGAGATATTTAACAACTCTTAAAACTTGTATAATGCAAAAGTGTAATGTTTCTAGGAAAATATTCACATTTATTACAACACTTAGTTCTAATCTTACAATGTGATAGACATGTAATATTGCTTAATTCAATATTGAATAGCTATGTAGATTATGTTAATGACAAAAGCAAGAATACTTCAACAAAGAGTAGGCTATATCAAATTTAGCAGTTATTATTATTTACACAATAATCGACATCAGATGGACTACACTCAAAATGTGTTCATATTCTGGAAAAGGAAAAACAAATACACCTCCCTGAACTGAACTGTGATGGGGATTTATTTATATAATCATACATTTTAATAAATGTGTATTACCTGCACACTCGGTGACAGAGCTAACTAGATACTGTTTGTATTGATGTAAATATGGAGGTGGAACAGTGTAAGTTCAGTATTAGTGGAAACTTATGGGTTGAAACTTTTTCCATGTGCTCTAACTGAAGGCAGGAGCAAATGATAACAGAAACTTTTATAGCATTTCACTGTGCAGCAGCTGTCAGATTCGTGGTGGCTCTGTCTCAAATCACCTCAACGCGCCTATGTTGTCCCACAAAGGCTGTCTAGGTAGTTTTTTTTTTTTTTTGCCTTCAGTAAAGTGTATACAGGTGCTTGTTTGTTATATAGTTCATTCACCCGCCTAAACTTGCCGCTTCTCGTTTTCATTGGCTAAATTTACAACCGCACAAAAAACTAAACAAAACTGCAGCTGTTGGTGTAAAGCGAAAAGCCGGCGAGTGCTGTCGTTAACTGTGCTTTTGATAGCGTGTTTTCAATGTGCTATCGACCTGCTCACTTTTTCGATGCATGATTCATGAGCTAATCTATACTGCAGGAGTGTGAGAGAGTAGCTATCCCGAAGAAAAGACACTGACCTGCGGGGCCTAACGGCGGCTGCTGCCCGTCCTCCCCGAAGATCAGTCTGAAGTCCAGCTCTTCATTCCCGGAGCAATTTGCAGTAGTCATCGGGTTTGACAGCTCGGGCTCACCCCGTCAATGTACGCCGACTCTTTAGTAAACTCACTACATTGACAAATGTTGAAGGGAAAACTTTTTAACTTTTCCTCCGTGCTGTATTTCTCTAAGTCCGTGCAGAAAATGTTATTGCTTCTCCCTCACAATAATCCAAACAGCTCGACCTTTTGTGGAGATTCAGCGAACTAGCAGCGGCTTCAACTTTTTTTCCCCCGTGGCGTGAAGGGGGGTGAGTGTTGTGCGTCAGTGCGACCGTTGGTCGAGTTCGTCCGTAAATTTGTTTCTGCTCTCCGTTTCGAGGCTCAAGCTCCTATCCCAACTTTTACTAACAGCGCGTGACAGGGCAGTTCCAGCGGTGACGTCAGGCGAGTCGGCAGACAACACAAGCGCGCGCACACGCTCATATACACGCACTCAATCACTCACTCACGCACACACATACACAAACTTAGTGGTTGTGGGTCTTGTAGTTTATGTGACGGCTGCAGTTGAATCACCAGTCGTTTTTCAAAGAAAATGTGTTTCAGTGCATTTTATTGTAAAAGCAATAAACTACACACATGACATTAATATAAACTCTAATATTTAAATAATTTAATATAACGGAATAAAATGTAACATATTATCATTTTGAATAATTAATATAAATGAAATGATAATATTTATCATTAATTCTGCTTTGCGTCCTGCACTAACCCTCTTCATCCGTGCCTTATTCACAATACAGCAAAGCATCTTCCTAATAGCTTAGGCCTACTTTTTTTGTACACCATAAAGTTTCATCGTTTACATAATTTCTAGCTACATTTTATAACTTTTTGCCAGGTTGATATTAGATTTTGAGTTCCAGATTTTCATGGTCTCCGATTTTTGTATTCCAATCCACAGTATTCATTTTCGTGAGCATAGAATTAAGGTTCCCCACTTTTGGTCGAAATTTTGTTTTTGACATAATCTGATCCATTAGGTGTTTATTAATGCCTGTGTGGTGTTATTTTTGTAAAAAAAAATAATAATAATAAAAAATAAAAAAAGATTATTCGATAAAGCTATAGGCTAATAGAAGATTATACATAACAGTTTTGCCAGCTATGGGATGTAAAAACTTTGATGCTCAATATCTCAGAACTACCCTAAACGGAGATAGAACCTTATAATTCTTAAGCTCACGTTTTGAACATAAATGTGTGTCGGCAGTGTGTGTACACACAACCACCCTTACAAAAAGAGTGGGTGGATTTTTACCATACATAGCCTACAGAACGTTTGTATGGATTTTTACCATAGGCTACATACAGTCTGATGGGAACGCTACCAGGAACGCCCCGTCACATGATGTGAAATTAGGGGTAAACAGACCTGTGTCTGGAATAAAGCTTTATATTTTGCCTTATTGGCGCTCATTGAAATACACGTGACAATCATGCCGAAGAGTTGTCATGTCGTTTTTTTCTTTACTGCCGATATAATTTTTCTTATAAATTGAGGTTCTACATCCTTCCTAATAAACGCACAGAACCTGTGAGCCTCCAGGGACTTGTAATTTCTGAGATTAGCCTACTGTGTGTGTAGATCCCTGTGTGATAGAGTAGTGGGTGTTAAACTCGTAGTGGGCCAGATTTGTCTACTTTCCTTATGAAAAATAACTAATCCCATACGATTTGTATTATAAAACTTCTGTGATTTTTCTATAAGACCTCTATAGTACAGTACTTCTATAGTTTTTCCCAAAATACTATAGTATTCATATAGGATTACTATATTTATTCTAAAATACTAAGAGATTCCAATGGTTGTTTTCATAAAGGATGACTCATTCAAATCGGTGTCATCAGCTGAAGATTGATTTGATAGGCCAATCGCTACGAAATGACACCAGCCATGAACTTGTCAGCACAGTCCCTCTGCAACTTTGTAGCTACTGATCACCGTTTTAGTTTGGAGTGAAGTATACATATAATTGGTAAGTGACAAGGTTTTATGGAATTATAGTATGCAACATATGTTTGTGTTAGGCTAATATTACCGATAGCTACCGCAAAGTCTTACCTGGAGATTCAACTATAGATAACAGTATATATCTGGAAACGACACCATTTGGTTGGACATTGACCCAGTTTTTAATTTAATAAAGGCAATCCATACCCCATTTTCAGTTAATTTTCAGAAAACCACTCAGAAAACCGTATATGAGAAGTTTAGACGTATGGCTTAAAAACGTATGCAGATAACAAAAACTTTCATGAAAAATAATCTAAACCAAACCAATGTTTTAGTTTGTGGCAGAGTAGGCACAAAGCTGTACAGGCTCTGCCCTCTTCTGGAAAGCTGTATAGTGACCAGCAGCTCATTTGCATTTAAAGATACATGCACAAAAACGCTCAAAAATTATCTCTGGGGAATTTTAATCTGAAACTTCAGACACATTCTGGGGACACCTGGGACTTATATTACGTCTTGTAAAAGGGGTGTAGGTCCCCTTTAAATAAACCATATATCTTTTGCAAATTATAATATCAGCATTACAAAATGAGTCAAAAGTTGAATTTCTGAATTTTTCAGTATTTGTTCTCCCTTGTTTGAATGACAGCAGATCTCAAGCTGTAGGAACTGCACAAGATTATGAAAAACTTGATTTTCATGTGAGCTGTACCAAAGAGCATGTTGTGCATCACTGAAAACCAGAACATTTGGCTATTTATTTGGAGGAGTTAGCATGTCCAATGTCACACATTTTTGATCTAAATATTGCAGAAATTAAACATTTCCTTTTTAACATAAAGTTCATTTTGTTTTCTCGAAATAATTAGAAATCAGATTGTTTCCACATTTAAATTTCTTTTAAACTACAGATTATCAATGTGGTGTCAGACATTTATACCCAACTATATGCCAGTATATTCTTTAAGATTTGGGTTTTGTTAAAGAATTTCATTCCAATATGTATACTGTTTGGTTACCACAGACAGAGATAGCATTATTTTCATAATCTTTAAATTAGAGTGATGACATTATAATTTATGTAAATAAAATGCCTTCACACACACAACTAACTTTAATCAGTCATCACACACACAAACTTGAATTAATGTGCACAGTTCTCTCCTATGGAAACATACTCACAAAATAATGCACAGTGCGTACTTCAGTCCTCATGTAATTTAATGCAACACAGGAAAAGTGTTATGCCACAAGTCATCAGCAAAAATACTTAACCAGATTACTCAGCTTCGTGGAGTGTTTGTTTACCTCATTGTTTGAGTCATTGAAATATTCTAAAATGTCATGAAGTTATTTTTGATGTACATTCAGGAGGACCACAGACTCGTACAAGAGATTTTTTTTTTTATATTTGATATATATATATATATCTTTAATTTTCCTGTTAGATATACTTTTGTGTAAAAAAACACACAAACAAAATGATAATCATAACTTGTTGATCATTTGTTTTCTTCTCATAACTTGATCTAATTGTTTTTTGCACTGTTGTCAGCAGGGTGCTGCGTTACGGCTAAATGGAAAACACAATATCAGACAATATCGAGAAAAGGAAAAAAGTTCAAAATGTGTGGACAAAGCAGTTTTATATCAGTGACAGGGAATTCACACCGCCAAACAAGAATGTTTTCTTTGACGCATGTGGGCGTATAAACCATATCAACAACCATGTTCACATTTCACATTTCCTGTGGTCTTTATTTACTTGATGTCAACTAATCTACACATTAAATGCAGAACTTTCATTGAAAACTCAACATGTTTGAACAGTTAGGCTGCTATTAGCAGGCTGGAGTTGCAGAATCAGTTGCAGAGCCACTTTGCTCTTAACCTGGACTCAAATACAAAGCATTAACTAAAGACTTTTTATCTTTTAATTTAATAATGAACTTCACTCTAAACTAAATCAACCAGAATGTCGATTTTCTTTTGCAAAAACTCTACAAACCTACTCACATTTTTGCAAACAGCACAATTCTGAAAGTTTGTATGCGAATAACAGAAAAAAATAACAATAAGAGTCCTTAAAATTTGGACATTATAGACTGGGTCCTTGATAGTTGTTTTACTTTCAAGGATGCCTCAATGAGAATGAATAACGCTGCATATCATGATTCATCTGACTGATTTATTTCATTGTTAATTAACATTTCAGAGATGAACAAAGTCATAACCATTTTATATTAGCGTGAAGGGCAATGGCCTGAACACATGCTCACACTGTTGAAATGATCCTGCCAAACTCATTGTTTACTATTCAGAATACCTGTGTTTTTCTTCATCTCTGATGACCTTTGTGGGAGGAAGATAGAGAACACGGTATCCGTGGATTGTGTAGGAGGGGGACGATGTGGTTTTTGATACTGTGTTCTCGTAAAGACAGTTAAGAAGAAAGAAAACTTTCTACTCACACAAATCCGGTTCAAAACTAGTTTTCTTTACAAGGATTGGTGGTTTGGTAATGTGTTTTCTGCTTGTAATGTGCAAATATGCATTGTTTCAAAATCACTGGATAAGCAAAAGCCTGCGTAGGTTTGAAGTCCGCAATACATTTTATTAAATGAGTTTTGATTCGTTTAATTTCTTTTTGTGCACATTAGTTTTTATTCTTCTTTAAAATTAAAATATAATTTATAAATAATAGTAACAATGTTGATTGTATAATCAAAACCTGATGTAGAACAAATGACACTATTTTTCATTATCAGACTGAGCTGTTTAGGAATTATATTACAGTAATATACATCTGAACATACTATTTAGCTTAGTTATCATCCCAGTTTCATCCTCATTTTCATCCCAGATGGACTCAGGATTCAAGATTTTGTTGAATCTGATTTAGAGAGCAAACTGACTGACCAAAATAACAAAATAAAAAACTGGAATGTTCGAAACCATTGCTTTGAATGTACAGTAGACTTCAAATAAGCACAGTACAAATTTACTGAAATACAGTGTATACAGTGTAACTATTTTCAACTGATGCATGCTGCCCTCTGTTGGACTATTCTGTTTAAAAAGAAATATGGCTAAAATGTGAATCATAGACATCATGCACTGTTCTCTCTCCTGGAATATTTAAATGAATAATAATAAGTCAGGTATTTTAAATATTATATAATGGTTTAACTATATTACACAGCATGTGTTGTTCTCTCATAGGCCAATATTATCAAACTGTGTTGGGATTTTCCATCATTTTTAGGAACTAGGCCTAAACTAGTGCTCTAATCAAACAGTTCAACAATATCAACAATGGATTCACAAATTTAAAGGTGTCTTGTATTATTTTTCTGCCATTCACTCATAAGGCCTTCAGCACGATTCTTATCTTAGTGACCTGGTAAATGGTAGTGCATTTATCTTCTAAGATTGTAAATGCAATTGCACATTCTGTACACACCCGAACCACTGTGCGACATGAACAGAATCCTCCTCGACTCCAAGATCCACTTAAGTTTGCGAACAGAACAAGGTTATCTTTGCAATGTGTCCCACACTCGGTGTTGAAAAACTCATTAAGCATGCAGGGGGAGTTACAAGCCACTGGTTGTCTTTGACCCTTAATAAGTTTATGAGAAGCCCAGAAAAGGCACATCAAGGTCTGACTATACACAAAGTACTAGCACAATACAAAATAAAACAGATCTTGGTGAATAAAGCTATTACTGTAGATTAATTTAATATACATTTTTTATAGTACTTAAAAAAATACAATGAAAGTATACCATTACACCATGTTACACATCCAAAACATCTACCAAATTTAATAATATTGTCCTATGTGATGTTGTCCTACTGAAAAAAACGTCAAATAAATGGCATCAACCCCAGTTAGTTAAAGCTTTCTCAGTTCAGTTTTACAGTATATAATAAAGCGTCCTTTCAGTTGTAGGTAATATTTGCCAACAGGGGGGGTTAATGAGTCAAGGAAAAAAAAAGTCACCAGTCACTGCCATTCAGTACACTACAGCAGAATGCTTTAGCCTACTCTTTATAATGCACAGCAGACACTTATAAAAGGCTATTCAACCGTCACTGGTAGAGAAGTAAAAAATGTGACCCAGTGATTTAAATAAACAGCTGTTGCAACTGTGACCATAATTAATGTGTCCAAATAGACTGAAACACCATGCTTTAATATTGCTGAAACAATTAAACATAAATGAAAGACCGTTTTGGTCACATTTTGGAAAAAATCAAACAAAATTGTATTAGGTTCATTATTTAGGTAATTATTAAGTCTATTATTTATTAGGTTTATATACATTAGGTAGAAACTGATGTTTTAGTTATTTGTCCATGTCATTTGCTCTTGAAATGTTTGCTGTGTTTTAAAATGGGATTAAAATAAAATGGGGATCATTTAGACAAATTCATTTTTCAGAAGCAAATGTTTTGATTTATTGATCGAATTCAATCCTTCATTTGAGAGATTTACCACAGAGAACACGATGTAAGAAAAAGTGTGGATTCAGTCAAATCCAAAATAATCTAAAAAGAATTGAACAATGCACTCTCTCATTGCATGCCAGCTTGTTCTTTGTTTAAATGTGTGTTGGTGAGCAACACGTGACTCGGTCATTAGTGTGTGCTGTACTGCGTTGAGAGAACTTCAATCAAATGGCTGATCGATGCAACATTTGGGAGTGAAGTCAGAGAATCCATACTAATCCCCCAGAATACACACACACTTACCCATGCTATAGTCTCTGTGTAACAGGTTTTCAGAGAAAGTTTGCTTCATCTGACCTCTGTCTTCACAAGCAGTAAATGATAGCCAGTGCTCCTTATCAGAGTCTCACAAGAATCAGTTTTTTTTTTCCGAAGGCAAAAGAGGACAATAAACAGGGCAGATAACAGCTAAAGTAGAAACAGGCCTTTACTTGTGGATTAACACTAAAAAACTTAATTTCCCACAAAATATATTTTAATAATGCAATAATTGTACCCTAATAAAAAAAACCAACCTGTTGTGGTATAGTAAAACTTCATGGTAAGGGTACATGAATTGTCATGAATTCATGTATAAACTCATGTATAAATTATGCATTCATTCATGCATTAATATATCATGAACCATCAGGAACTGACATGAGTTCAATATTTTTCATTCATGACTTTCATGACTGAACAACACCTTAGTTAAAACATTGACTAAGATCAGCACATCATCATGAATAATGATTTATTACACATGATCATGATGTTTTCTTTGTTGTTTGTCTAGGTCAGTGACCTAGTCACCACTTTAGTTGAGGGGCCACACACAATGAAGTCATTAATAGATAATGCTTAGTTAATGATGGCTTCTGTATTGGACAGACCCCGAAATAAACAATCACAGCTCATAGCACACAAATTCTGTTCATCAAATACAGTAGTCACATACCTGTCAAGTTCTGGATTAGAAAATAAAGGGGAATTTGTTAGTAGCTACCTATTAGAGGCTAGTGACAGAGTTCAGATTGGGAATGTTTTTTTTTTTTTTTACTCCGCCCGGGGTAATATTATATTTTAATTTAAATACGGGAGATTTACGGGAAAATACTTATACGGGAGGACGGCGGGAAAGAAGGGTAAAATACGGGACTATCCCTGCCAAAACGGGATACTTGACAGGTAGTCATCATTAACTAAGCATTATCTATCAATGACTTCATCATGTGTGTGGCCCCTTAACTAAAGTGGTGACTAGGTCCTTTGAAACACCGATGAACAATGTGCTATTAATGGTGGCATAACTGTGAACAAATCAATCAATCAATCAATCAATCAATCAATCAATCAATCAATCAATCAATCAACAATCAATATTTATTTATTTATACAGCCCTTTACATCCCTTTTTCAAGGTGAACCAAAGTGCTTTCCAAAATAAAAAATAAATAAATAAAAAAAACAACAACAGCAATACAATGCAAAATTACACAGAATGAGTCAACAAAGTTGATATAAAAGCCAGTCCAAATAAATAAGTTTTAAGCTTAGCTTTAAAAGGGCCTAATTCCGTGATAGTTCGTAAATCGGCAGCTTGTTCCAAAGTCTTGGCCCAGCAAAAGAAAAGGCCCGGTCACCCCATAGTATGTACCTTGTCCTTGGGACAAGCAACAAAAGATTTGATTAAAGGTTAGCATCTCAGTCACGCAAGCCCATTGAGAGCTTTAAAAAACAAACAATAAAATCTTAAAATCAACTCTAAAAGAAACCGGAAGCCAGTGAAGCGAAGAAAGAATTGGGGTTATATGCTCACGCTTGCGTGAAAGACGAGCTTGATGATGAACAAACAAAGCTTGATGATGAACAAAGAAAACATCATGATCATGCATAATAAATCATAACTCATGATGATGTGCATATCTTAGAACTGTTTTAATTAAGGTTGTTCATCCATTAAGTCATGAATGAAAACTGTTGAACTTGTGTTAGTTCCTGATGATTCATGAGATATTAATGCATGAATAAATCCATAACTCATACATTAATTTACACATGAATTCATGATAATATGTACCCTTACCGTAAAATGTGCTTTGTGTGTTTTCCGAAGCATTCACTGAGGCCTAGTCTTCCTGCCACTCAGTTGGCGTAACTGGAGTCACATTTATTTGTAGATTTAAAACTAAAGTTCTCCAAATATGTGTGCCGACATGACTGGTAGGAAACCAGGATGGTTGAGCTTCAGAAAATCAATGATGAGGTGGGCTTTTGACAGTTAAAGATTTGAAAAACAAATAAAGAACCCTAAACTCACACACAAAGGACCATTAATGCAAAATTCTAATTCTAAATAGACCTATTATACGTTTAAACAAGTTTTAAATAACCATCTTTATTTACAGTGTACAGAGTTCTCATTTTTTTCAATGATTTGTGGCTTTCATTCATTGCATTAAAGCCCTGTTTTAAGATCATTCAAGAAATAGATCGGTTAAGTTTTAAATTTGGACACATACTGCTGGCCCGAGAAAAAAGGTGTACTGGAACAATCCTTCATAAAACGCATTAAACTTAAGTTTATAAAGACGTGAAACTCACCGAGTGGTCTTGGGTGTTCACTGCTCACACAAACTTTGTTGCGAAAGATGATTTCCAACAGGAAAAACTTTATGAGTTTCCAAAAAATGTATTGTTGTTTTTGTCCAACTCCATTGACTTGACTTTGACAAATACTATACTATAAAACCTTTAAAACATGACTTTAAGTGTAAAATACCGAACTTGTCATAGGTTATTTTATTATATATTATATATTTATTTTAGTATATATTTTATATATACCGAACTTTATTGTCCCCAATTGGAAATTTTGCTTGGGCACAGTGCAGAGTTGTTTCATAAAATTACAGTACATTGTGGAGGAAAGTATTAGGCTTCTTCTTTTAAACCCAGAGATTTGTCATTTTAAGGAGCTTACTGTAAACTTTATCCAGACCTTCAATTACACCAATAACTGCATAAAGATGTGAATTCCTCATCAGCCTCTTGTGGTTTAACTCCACAAGGCACTCACTCACAGAAAAATCAGTATGATGTACAATTTGATTTGTCTAGACTCTTTCCTGTAAAAATCATTCAGATAGAAAAATAGCTCTGACCCCATGCTCAACACAGGATCTATTGAACCATTTTAGAGCCAAGAAAAGTAAACAGATTTATTATGAAGAGTACAACCCTTTACTAAAGATATTAGGGAGAGAGAGAGAGAGAAAGAAAAGAGATAATGTCATGGTAACCAACGTATTTCAAATCTCTTCCCTAGTTTATTTTATAAAGACAAAGAATCAAGAGTTAATTAATGGAACAAGAGCAACACAGTACAAACGGGGTGGACACACCATGCAGTCATGTGCTTTCTAAATCTTTTGTCTAGAAAGACCAGAGTGAGTCTATTCAATATTTGCTAACACATAACAAAGGAACTCAAACATGATCATATAAAAACAAAGAAACAGAGTCAAATACAATATTACAAAAGTATGTGCACTCTTTAAAATAAGTGTTCCAAACGGAGGTTTCACGGCAATTTCATTATTGTGGTGGTGTCTGGCATTTTCAGGTCCAGGCACATGCTTCAACCTTGTGGACCACCTCCTCTACAACGTCATCATCACGGAGTGCGGCTATACAACGCATTCTCACCCCTAGGCGTCACCTTTGACCATGCTTCAATATTTGACGTTTTAGGCGCCCTTTAGCGTCACTTACATGACGCGATCCTACGGCGTCATCTAACTGACGCTAAAGGAAAGCGTCAGTTAGAGGACGCGGTTAGGTTTAGGTGTGGGGTGGGGGTAGGGTACACGCGATCCTAGGGCGTCATCTAACTGACGCTAAAGGGCGCCTAAAGCGTCAGATATTGAAGCATGTCCAAATGCTTCCCAAGGCGTCAGTTAAGTGACGCCTTGGGGGTGAGAATGGGCTGGGCTATATGATCTTTGAGCACATTTTGAGCACATTTGCGGTGCACATTCAGGTGGACCAAGGGCACTTGCTTTGGAGTTTTGCAGGGGCCGGACCACTGCCTCACTGGGTTCGAGCATGCGTTGAGTGCGCGCTCTCACCTCCCTCTACTTCCACACGATCCCAATCTCCTGAGTTCTGAATTGCACTTCCCATCATTCCCCTCTGCCATCATTAGGATCCATCCCTGCCTGGTTTCCCTATCCCATCTCATCCCCTCCACCTACTGCTCATCACCCCCTTTATCTGGACTGTGCTTTCCCTGGTTTGTTTTGCTTGTTTTGCCACACTGCATGTTGCTACTAGTTCTGTTGGTGTTTCATGTCAATTACTCCTTGTTTCATTGTCTGTTTGAATAAAGTACTGCAGATGGATTCGACTGCCTCCGCTCCTTTGTTACAACAGTACAAAAGAGCACTTTTTTATGGTGTGAATTAACGACTGGGTCAGGCGTAAAGTTCAACATGTGAAAAAAATAATAACATTAATAATGTAGGTATACTATATCAAGGGGATGGGGTTTTATTGTAGATTATTTGCAAAAATCGACATTAGCAGTATGAATGAAGTTTTCTTCTATTTCAAATCTTACACTTTTTTCATTCAATCATGACTATGATGAATACATTTTACATTCAAATGCACTCAAGACAAAAACATCTCATGCCTACAACAGTTTAAATGTATTCATAAGTTATTCAGAAGCAAATAAAAGACAAACTAACTAAAACATTGTCTTTTGTACTGTAATAATGGATTTCTTCTGTTCTGTCACATGTAGCTGACTCAATGTAAGTTTCCCTGAAGATAGAATGTCACAAATCCACCCAAAACAAATTTTGCAAAGCAATCACAAAAACTATGGCAAGCATGCATTGTGATCACAAACAATGAAGGACATTAGATTTTCAGTTAAGAAAATATTAATTTAGGCTGTTGTTTGCTTTCCCTCTTTTTACATTCTACCGTCCTAAATTAAAAATAAAAAGGCATAAACATATTTGTAAACACATGACAAGAAATATCATAAGAAATGTTAAAATGAACAACATTATTTTTTTTATTCATCTAACTTTCTTGTGTATTCACTTGTTGTATACAATATTACTTTTCATAACCAACACAGAAAACTCTCCAGAAAGACTGATGAAGTTGTGTTGTCCTATCTCCAGATGAGTGTGGTGGTCCAAAGTGTGGGGCAGTAATTCTCGCCTGACACTCCCATCTCCCATCGTACTATTAGTGACACAGAATAAAGAGCAGTGATCTGTCTGGTGCAAGTGATTTAAATGTGATGTTTACAAACAGCAACACAAAGACCATCCTTCATTCTTCTACCACAGATTAGAGGCCACCACCAGGATGGTTCCTGCCTCTACCTCCCAGAGGGTCAGATGTGCCCCTGCCTTCGTCTTCAGGCAGGAAATGCAGATTCCGTTACCCTCGGATTGTGAACTACGGACAGGGCCTACACCAAAGAACTTTTTAACTCAATACTTGCTTGCAGGGCTATTAACAAATGAATGCTGGTTACGTCATTTTGCCTCCCGAGTCTCTCTGGTACTATTTTGGACAATCAACTTCTCAAGAAAACCCATGCTGGTTGATCAAACCATGCAGCATTAACCATGGTTACAAAGCAAGGTTACCATGGTTACATTATCACACTGCTAAAATGACATTCTACCACAACAAAATTAGCAATTGTTCTGACTCTTGTACACTTTTCAAAACATTTTCTTCGCTTCTTTGTCCTCTTCTCACTGATGACTTTCTTCATAAATAAAACAACAACCATCAGTGGCCAATTCTCCACACCACAAACTGACAAACACATCATAACAAATACACACTCTCTCGCCTCCCTCTCCATTCTCAGAAATTTTCAAACTTATCCTTTCCAATGAAGCTAATGATGATAAGTCAATGGGACAAGAAACTGTAAATTAAAATTAGGTTGAATTACATAGGCTACTGTTCTTCCAGTTTTACCTCTAATATTATAACAGTTCGGTAAGTTACTCTAAAATAGTTATTAATTACTAGAAATTACATCTTCAACAGTGTAATTAGATTAATGTAATAATTTCTATCTGTATTGGTCTACCTATTACTAATTACTAAATCCCATATCAACCTCAACCACTTGAACAATATGGTTGAACCTCCTTATTGAAACGATCTATTCCCCAAGACCAAACATATCAACATTGTCAAATCCTGGCAATCTTGTCATTACCATGCCAAAAACACTCCTAAATTTGCCATGACATAACTATTTTGTACTATAAGTCATTGTACTATAACTATTTTTCTTGTACTATCAATGTCAAGTCCTGTATACGTTTGAGACAAATAACTAGTAAATGTTCTAATACAAGAATTGGCAGTACAAATCGACCGATTCTCTCCAGCCAACAATGCAAATCCTTTTGATATCTACAGTATAGCAGAAAAGCATTTCAGCATATAAGCTCACTCAGGGATGAACAAGCTGCAACATGCCTGACATCACAAATAGCATGTTTGGCTGTGTTAATGATGGCCATGAGTCAAGAAGCTTACAACAAAGCCACAACCAAAGCTAGAATGAATAGATGAACAGAATGAACAATGAACAATGCTGAACAGAAAACAGTTTTTTTTTTTTGAGAGAGAGAGAGTGGTAAGAGCTGTTGTGAGAGGTATGGTTTTTGGTGTGAAGGGGCAGCAAAAGCTGTGGTCCATATTAAGCTCACAATTTATCCCTATTAACAAAACAGCCATTGTGTTGATGTCACAGATAAAATTACTGAAAGGGAGTCATTTTAGATCAGCGTCTCTTGGGGATATTGTGTTTATGCTGTAATTGCTATCAGCTTCAACAAATACAAACCTTTTCAGAGCCATCGGTATCTAAATAGTTTATTGCTGTATAACAATAAAAAAAGAATTATGGCAAGAAGTAGCAAAACCTGACCGGCTTCACTATACAGTGTTAATGTCGGAAAGTGACTCAGCACAAGGACAATATGCTAGTCTATGGAAAATAAACATGTTCATAGGTTTAAGAAAACACTTGGATTGTAACTTGAATAACAAACCCCATAACAACCCCCACCTCCTCCCCCATAATGTGTGACAAGTTTTCCAGCTTTGCTCAGTGTAATTTTCTTGAGCTGATATCAAATGCCATTTGTTTTCTGCACTTACCCCATTATCAAGTCGTTTTTATGCCATTTTTTATAAACCCAGAGAAATCCAAATATTTTGTCTCTGGAATGGATTTTTCATTTTACGTCGAGAAAATAATTCATGCTCATCATGGCGATTTCTGAGACTGTGACCATTTAATTAACTTGAGTGTTGATAAAAACCCACAAGAGAAAGCAGAAGGAAAGCAGAATGAGATGAAGGAGAGAGAAGTGGAAGTTCTCCAGACAACATCAGGACTTAAAGGGTTAGTTCACCCAAAAATGAAAATTCTGTCAGTATTTACTCACCCCCATGTTGTTCCAAGATTGTATCAATGTTGTATCGAGAATAGTTTTTGTGTGCAAAAAACAAACAAAAATAACGACTTTATTTCAACTATTCATTTCCTTCTCTGTGGGCCTCGAGTGAGTTCACGTGCTGATATTGCGCAAAGCTTCTAGGTTGTACGTCACACACATCACACACATCGGCCAATAGTGAGCCTATGAGTAACGTGCAACACAGAAGCAATATCACTATGTGAAATCTCAAGGGCCAAAGCAAAGGAAATGAATAGTTGAATAAAGTAACAAAAAGTATTCTCGTCACTTGATAAAATTATGGTTGAGCCACTGTAGTCAGTGGACTGTTTTAATGATGTCTTTCATAACTTTTGGAAAGTTTGGCCGGCCCAAATTTTAGGTTTCACAACTTAATATTCAAATGAACTTAGATTCAATTGAATGCAAAAAGAAAATCAGCTAATGATAATTATCAGCTAAAGTCAATTAGGGCTGCAACAACTCATTGCTAAAATCACAGAGTGGATTAAGTGTCTATCACTATAGGGAGAGGTGTATGACCCAAGTTTAATTATTGAAAAAAAACAAACAAATTTTTTAACATATATATATATATATATATATATATATATACTGTATATATATATATATATATATATATATATATATATATATTTCATACGATTAATTGAAAAAAAAATCAACAGATTAATCAATTATCAAAATAATCATTAGTTGCAGTCCCTTAATATCATTACAAGAAAAGACAAAACCTCAATAGTGTTTCTTCTAACAAAAAGGCTATGACAACTCCTGATGTGAGTATTAGGAAGCCAAGTGTGTCCATCGAGCTCTTTCTCCATCTCCCTCTCCCTCTCTCTCTCCCTCTCTCTCTCTCTCAGTGTGTGTGTGTGTGTGAGAGAGAGATAAAGAGAGAGAAATGGACGTATAGCTTTCAACTCGCACCAGGAGTTATTGATCTCCCTTTGCAGACCAAGCTGAAGTTCTGTGATTATGTAAATGCAGGTCAGTGGCAGCACACCTCTGTGGTTTTAGGCTGGATTGGAGATTAATGAAATTACCAGAGGTCCAAAACTAATTTTGGGTAAACTGTTGTTGATTTTATTTTAATATTTTGTCTAGAAAGAAATTCTACC
The DNA here is from genome assembly GCF_016745375.1 of Pimephales promelas. Next base: position 4,776,360 of record NW_024121333.1, read on the forward strand.
TGTCATTTGTGTTAGTCATGCAGGGCTCTGCATTTAAAACTGACATGAATCAAATGTTCATGTCAGTTAAATCAGATAAATAAAATTAATATTCAAAACCCTCTTTGTAAAGTTTATCAGATAATAAAAGAATTTGGAATTTACACAATCAATCAATCAATGTCCAAGAAAAAAAAAAGAACCGTTACTGTTACATCTTTATTTGAATCTCTTTTACAGCAGCTCATTCATGAGCTGTTACCGTTGATAGATGATGCATATTATCTCTAAACATTTTAAACGTGATTAGAATTTATAATGATATTGCATTATGTATGTATATATGTATATCTAGCATATGTAGGACCCAAGTGTGCCACACAAGTCCTAAAAGTGAAGCCAAAACGTTTCGATTGCATTTAATTTAAGGTCTTGTATGTAGGGTGAAGTCAGCAAAAGTGGGACATTAGCTAAAACAGGACAAATACGCTCTTTGGTGTAGTAGGCTAATAATGCCCTCGACCAAACAGTTGACCGCACCCATGACTTCCATTGTATTATTATTATTATTATTGCCTAAAATGGAAGTCAATGGGTACCATGAACTGTCTGGTTACCAACCTTTAAAATATTTATTATTTTATTTTATTATTTGGTTCAACAGAAGATTTTTCTTCATTTAAACTGTTTTATTTGTTGTTAAAAAATGCCATTTGAAATTAGTGGCAACCACTGGATTTAATTATGATCCAAACAAAGATGGTAAACAAATGAAGAGCAGTTTTTAAAGGGGTGATGAACTGAGAAATCTTTTTTTTTTTTTTACATCTTTTGACATGTATGAGGTCATCATATTATAAGAATATATCCTGTAAGTTTCAGAACTGAAAACGTCCTTGTTAGTCCAATAAAAGCTTTTAATGACACCAGGCTCAGCAAACGATTCATTTTCAAAGTGGGAACTATGACGACAAAGAGGATAAAACACCACCTCCGCAGAAGAAGATCAACGCCTACTTCAACACGGCTGGTTTAGCCCCGCCCACCATAGCTAACATAGACCTTGTGATGATAAACAGGATCGAGCTACCAAGCAATAAACATGCCGTTACAAAATATTGTGCAGTGCCTGTTTGTGGAAGAAGACAGTCGCTGCATAAGCGGGTGAGTTGAAACTCATCATAATATGCAAAACTGTTATCCACTCAGAGCAGTGGGCATTTACTTCCAAGTCTTCAATGCGAGACGCTCATAAAAACCGAGTTTTTGAGCTTGGCTCAAAACTAGGGTCGAAAATAGCCTAGTACTTATTCTTTTCTTTTCTTTTTTTTTTTTTTAATGTAAAAACCAAGTGAACGTCATAAGTTGACCTCAGACAACAATATAAAAAATGTAAAAAGCCAGTTCATGACCCCTTTAATACAGTTCTTTTATTATAATTGTAGTTTCAATATTTAAAGAAAAAACAGATTGGTCTGACTTAGCTTTGTGGAATTATGCTACACAAAACGTATTTAACAAAAACAGCAGACGGGCTGAATTAAAATGCACTCTGACCGTAATTTAGTTGGTGGCGCTTAAATGGAAAGCAGCGACATAGCATTGCCTTCATGGTTCCCGATTTAAACAAATCAGCTGAGGTAGGCTAGACTAGAGAAAAAGAAAATCCAGGGCAGTTGAATTTAAAAAAAGAAGAAATAAAATGTCATCGAAACTTCTATTTAGAGATTTTAAAATAAATAAGAAACAGATTCAAAAAAATCTTTTATTCTTCCAATATCGAGCATCAAGAACAGCGAGCTTGCGGTGCATATTACAGTAGCTATTTTATGTGCTTTCCCTTACCAAAATTAACCATGGTTTACTAACCATGTTATTTATTTATTTATTTTTGCCGGATTGATCCCCAGTTGTATCAGTTTACTACAAATGGTTAAACTATAGTGTAGCAAAACCATAGTTCCCTGTGGATACGTGGTTGAACCACATTAACCATGTTTTTTTTGGTTTATTTGTAAAACCATGGCAATTTCTGCGTAATCTTTGCGCTTGTCTTAGTGCCTTCTGTGTTAACGAATATTTCCACACAATCTCATAAAAAACATTAGTTTTGCACATCGCATAAAGAAAATTAGTTGTGCACACTAAAATATTATTTTATGCTTCCACTATGTCTTAATCTGAATCACTGTCCATGTTTGAAAAGTCGCTTTAGATAAAATTGTCTGTTCAATAAATAGATGTAAATAAATGGCAGAAATAGCAAGAGCAGTACGTGGATCTGAATACAACATGGCCATTTCACATTAATCAATGGGGCTTTAATTTTGACATGAGCCTACTGTGTTTGTAAACGTCATCATCCTGTGCCCGGACGAACTAAGCGCATCGGTACATGTGAGATACATGTTTTTCCCCGCATTTGTCACATTAAAGGGTACTTCTCTAATCTGTTTTTGTATTAAACAGGACATACGATATTCATTTTCGTTTGTACTCGTATCCACAATGCAGGCAGTGAAGTTCGGACGCAATGCCTTTCTAATTTCCAAACTCTCGCAGGCATCACGCTATTCTTCTTATTCGAAGCCTGGCAGGGAACAGACCGCGTCCATTAGTGCGGGTCTGCGCAGACTGACAACAGCTAGCTCACAGCCTGTTGTGATCCGCATCCCGAGACCCATGCAAGAGCATATGGAGAACGTCAAACAGATGCAAAGCAAGAAGTTTAACAGGCTGCCAACAGTCAAGCCGGGCAGACTATTGATCAAGAGCAAGAACCCGCAGCTAAACCAGTCTGTAGGCTATACACTTGGAAAATTTGAACAACCTGTTCTGACATCAAAGGGATGGAAGAGTAACAAAACGTTAGGGGATTACTTCTCCATAAATAGCATCCAGAGTGCTCCACCATCCATGCTCGAGCAGAAGGACAAGGGTAATGACACAGCTTTCACCACTAAAAAGACATTTAATTGCTTTCACATTTGTCCAGAACTGGTCGAGACTTTACACAGTCAGAATATAATTCACCCCACCACAGTGCAGATGCAAACTATTTCTAAAATACTAAAAGGATGCAATATTCTCTGCGCTGCAGAGACAGGAAGTGGAAAAACACTCGCTTACCTCCTTCCCATCATCCACAGGCTGCAGGAGGAGCAGTTCACAGACTCTGATAGAAACATTCGCGCTGTGGTCGTTGTTCCATCACGGGAACTAGCAGAACAAGTGACATCTGTAGCTCGATCAATCAGCCAACGGTTTGGAATAGTGGTGAAAGTCGCTGGAGGTGGGAGAGGTGTGGGAAACATCAAAGCGGCATTCACTCATGGTCAGCCAGATGTTTTAGTGGCCACACCTGGCGCTCTACTAAAGGCTCTCCAGAAGCGGTTCATCAACTTGAGCGAACTAAACTTCCTAGTCATCGATGAAGCCGATACTATGTTTGACGTCAGCTTTGCGGGCTTGCTTGAGGATATTTTTTCGCATACCCAAGTGGCGTCCAGACTCTCAGAGACGGTTGGGCTTGATCATAAAGCTCAGCTGGTTGTGGTGGGAGCCACGTTTCCGGGTGGTGTAGGAGAGGTGCTCAGCATGGTGACTGACCTGGCCAGCATGGTGACCGTTAAAAGCCGGATGCTACATCATCTCATGCCGCATGTAATGCAGATGTTTCTCAGGATCAAAGGTGAAGACAAGATTCTAGAGCTTCATCAAGCTCTGAAGAAGGTTGAACTGGAGCAGAAAGCTGTTCTGGTGTTCTGTAACTCGGCTTCCACTGTCAACTGGCTGGGCTATTCGCTGGAGGAGATGGGTGTTCGTCATATGAGGCTCCATGGAGACATGCCTGCAATCATGAGACAGGGAATTTTCAGGAACTTTCAAAGAGGGAGTGTTGATGTTCTCATATGCACTGACATTGCTTCAAGGGGTTTGGACACACAGAGGGTTGGACTTGTTGTCAATTATGACTTCCCAGAGACCCACACAGATTACATCCACCGGGCAGGGCGCGTGGGCAGAGCAGGTGGCTCCGGCGGAGGAGAGGTTCTAAGCTTCGTTACTCACCTGTGGGATGTGGAACTTGTGCAGAAAATAGAGACAGCAGCCAGGAGGAGAACATCTTTACCAGGGATGCAATCAGAAATTCAGAAAGCCAGCAATAAAACTGATGTAAAACAAATGGAGAAAAACAAATAGGTGGTCAAAGTACAAATCAGCCTTATAAAAAATGTTTATTGTATATTTGTTGTTTGAACCTTTCAAATAAACATGTTAAAAGAACATTTGGTCCTGAAGCTTCTATACACATTTCTATTAGACATCTTAAGAGCTAGTTCACCCCAAAATCTATATTCTGTCATCATTTAAATTATCTCTGAAAGCGCATATCTTAGTAAGTAATTCATAGAACACCAGAACCCCTTTATTCTTCAGTTTGGCCTTATATAAAAATATAGTTTGAATGTGTATTTTTAAGTATGAATGTATTCCACACATACTACATTTGTCATGTGACCTACAGGGTCAGTTGCATCACTTGACTCGCTTCACTGCTAATTATGATGCTATTCACTGTAATTCCTCTCCTGTGGCCTAGTAAAGTGTTCATCAGATGCTCACTTCAGAATCTGGGAACTTTTCTATGGGTACTGTAAATCCAGACATACTCTTTTCATATACTATATAGGATGTATGCATTTGCAGTTAGTCTAAACCTGTATGACTTTCTTGCTTCTGTGGAACACAAAAGATATTCTCAAAAATATTTTGTCCTAACAATGAAAATCAGTTCAGTGCAATTTTGGATCCCATTGACGTTCATTTGCTCAAGAACAATCTGATTTACTGAAGAAAGAAAGTAATGATTAAGTATTTCTTTGTGTTTTTGTTGTATTGAGCCTTAATAGCACTAAACATTTATGATCATTTTGGCCTACAGCTTGTTTACATTTAGACTGAATGTTTTTCATTTGAAAACGTTTGCAGTGAACTCTCACTGTTGTGTGAGGGATTTGACACTGCACAATAAATTGTACAACAAACAGACTAATTTAACAAAGCTGTAAGTGGTGCTAAGACCAAAACACGTTTACACAGCAAGGTTGTCAGTTTTCCTGTTTAATTGGTTAATGTGATGTTGGTATATTCGGGTTGTTATTTCAGTGCCACTAATGCTGCATCATTTGCCTAATGGGAATTAATGTGATAGAGAGGTCTGAGAGTGAGGCTTCATGCTTCACTTCCAACTGTTTATCACGGCACAACAGGAGGGTTGCCATGAGATAAATTTGAACTTTGCAGCAGTGTTATTGAGAAGAGGGTCTTTCATAACATTGATTAGAGAAGACGTAAACAGGGAGCTGTGAAGAAAAAGCAACCTGGTCAAGCAGAACTACCCTCTTATGAAGTAAATATACACTTTCTTGTTTTCAACAAAAGTCCATTTTGTGTGAGTCATACTTTAATGTATGAAAGACAGACAAACCATTATGCAAATGCCTTTGATATGCATATGTTATTGACTGTAGAGTACAGCAACATTTTGGCTTTGAAATGCAACAAATACTTTTGGGTTAAATTATGCACTTCTCTTAAAGGTTCAATTGGTTAATCAGAAACGCAGAAGGATATTTCAGTGAAAGGATGTTTAGGCCATATGTGGATCCTTGTATGATTTTTTTCAAATTAGAGATTTGGTGTGACATGTAGAGAGAATGAGGTTGCATATCTATTACTTTTAATGACCGAAATTATGTTCCAAGCACAAGAAAAAAAAAATGATCATGCTTTATTTCAACTCTAATAATTCGAAATTTATATTTTTTGATTCAAGTTTACTTCAAGAAAACTTCAAATAGAATAAATTGGAAATTCAGGATGCTCGCAATGCCAAGATATTTCCTAACTTTTGTCTAAAAACAATTTGACACAATTTTAGCGACTGGACAAAAGTATAGAATTACTAATGAAATAATGGTCACTGTGTTCTACACAGCACTTGGAGATTAATTTAGCAGCATCTAATCTAATTATGATTTTTAAAAAGTAGAAAAGAAAAGTGACAGGGTTAACTAATGGTTTGTCATGCTAAAGCATGATATAGCATCACCAGATTCTGGATATTTTCCCTGATTACACACCTGGGAGTTCTCCCAGTGGAAAACATTTTTTATCATCGTGCACTGCCAGACCTACTGTATATAGTGCTGACGCTGTGAAATCCAGCACTGTTTATAAATGTATTCAAATATACATCATATACTTTTAAAGAAATAAAATAACAGAAAGTTACCAGTCTGTACTTTAAAACGGTCATTCCAAAAATATGTGAACTGTGCAAGAAAAGAAAAAGAAAGTGTCATTTTTAAGGTTACCTACAGCACTATGTTATCATGTGTGCTACTGTTATAGAGAGAGCTGCATTGTAATGGAGATGTATTCCACAAGGATTAAAGGCATGAGTGATGGTAGGATTTTATGCAATCATATTCACCTGACAGGAACCTGACCAGTTGGAAAATGTGCCATCCTTTTTTCTTCATCAGGGAACTTCCTAAGATTTGAGACACTCTTGACATGTTCCTGATTCTAAAAAAAAAGTGTTTACAAGAGCTTTTGATATCTCACAGAGAGCCGTGAGTAATAGACTGGTAAAACACACACACACACACACAAAAGTTTCCACTGGTCTTTTGTTTAGGACAATCACCAGTCTATGTCAAACAGTTAACTATATTAGGATACAGATAGACATCCTTTTTAAACAAGAACCCACTCTAACTGGCTCTTAAAGGACCAGAAAACCTGAACATACATTTGATTGTCCATTGATATAGATTTTTTTTTTTATTATTTGAATTATTAAGCGGGAAACCTTCAATAATATTTTCTTTTCATAATGGATTTATACGTATCCAGAAGACTGGACACAATACACTGAAACAAACGTCACCGAATATATAATTACAGCATACAAGTAAATAGTGAGGTTTATGGCATGTTTATACTGAGACTGAAAGTGTTTGTTGAATACAACATAAACACTAAAAAGGAGTTCAGACAGCACAGTTCATTCACAAACACAGCCTTTTACGAATCACTTCTTTTAGAATAACTTCTTTTTACACATTCAAAAGAATCACATCTTTTAAAGTGAATCTTTCAAACATATTCAAAAACTATCTTATAATAATTATATTTTTAAATGAATACTTTGAGTTATTTTCAATAACATTAAATACACATTAAACAAGGAACATACAAAATGTAATAAAACAACATTTCAATGACAAATGTCTCGGTTACGTATGTAACCCTCGTTCCCTGAGTAAGGGAACGGAGACGTTACGTCAGAAGTGACGGAGATTGGGAGATTGGGGGTTTCGCATAGAAAGCCAATCCTCTTCGAGTATTAAAACACGAGCCAATGGCATGCAATGCCTTGGGGCTGCGGAAATTTGCATAGCGTACTCCGCCCTACTCCGTGAGTATAAAAGGAGGAAGTGAACGCAACCGCAGTATGTCTTCGCTGAGGAGCCAAGACTGAACTCGGCCTCTACCCAGCGATACAGCAGAAGTGGCAGGGAGACGTAACGTCTCCGTTCCCTTACTCAGGGAACGAGGGTTACATACGTAACCGAGACGTTCCCTATCGTAGTCACTTCGAGTTACGTCAGAAGTGACGGAGATTGGGGGTCTGTGCCATCACGCCATCTTCAAGCTGTCTTCCAGTGCCCTGCGAAAGACTGAACCCCCGAGCCTTACCTCTTTTTTTTTTTTTTTTTTTTTGGGGGATCCGACTTTGACACAGGATTACCAAGGTACACTGGGAAACATATCCCGAAGGGGACATGCTACCAGCTGCCTACCGAAGGGAGGACTTAAGAATACACATATGGCCACATAGGGACACATATGGAACACTGGAGTACCAACCGCAGGTGGCTACTGATTTAAACTCCAGGGGTGGCAGATGGCTTGCCAAGGGAAGACACATGCTCAGAGAGGCTTACAGTGGATAATACACATGAGACGGTTACCATGGGGAACCGTGCGCATGGAGGCACCTAGCTAGCATCCAGAGCCACGCAGTGGTGCCCGCATCGTCGGTGCTGGAGGACTCAAGACTTCAATGGAAGAACTGAGGAAATATCGCACTTATCCAGTCCGGGGAGTGGAGTGGCGAGCAAGCGAAGACACCTGAGCGGATCCAGAACTGGCCGAAACGAGTACGTGAGAGGATACCGGCTCAATTCGCAGATTATAGAATCTGGCGAAGGTGTTGGGTGTCGCCCAGCCTGCAGCTCTGCAGATGTCTGTTAGCGAGGCGCCGTGCGCTAAAGCCCAAGAGGAGGCTACACTCCGAGTGGAATGGGCCGTCACACCAAGGGGGCACGGAAGGCCTTGCTGCTGGTAAGACAAAGCAATGGCATCCACTATCCAGTGGGACAGCCGTTGCTTTGAGAGAGCCCTTCCCTTCTGGCTCCCTCCATGACAGACAAAGAGCTGGTCTGAGGTCCTGAAACACTGCGTTCTGTCGACATAGGTGCGGAGAGCACGTACCGGACAGAGCAGTGCCAAGGCTGGGTCTGCCTCCTCCGGGGGCAGCGCTTGCAGGTTCACCACCTGGTCCCGGAAGGGAGTGGTGGGAACCTTGGGCACATATCCAGGCCGGGGTCTCAGGATCACGTGAGAGTAAGCCGGCCCGAACTCCAGGCACGCTTCGTCAACGGAGAATGCGTGCAGGTCCCCCACCCTCTTGATGGAGGCCAATGCAACCAGGAGTGCTGTCTTCATGGACAGAAACTTTAACTCTACTGATTGCAAAGGCTCAAAGGGATGCCTCTGCAGAGCACTTAAAACTACCGAGAGGTCCCAAGAGGGTACGAGGGGAGGACGAGGCGGATGCAGCCTCCTCGCTCCCCTCAGGAACCTGATGACCAGGTCGTGCTTCCCTAAGGACTTACCTTCCACTGCTTCATGAGAAGCGGCAATGGCCGCGACGTAAACCTTAAGGGTGGAGGGCGACAGCCTGCGCTCCAACCCTTCTTGCAGGAAGGAAAGCACGACACTGATCGAACATCTCCGGGGGTCTTCTCCGCGAGAAGAGCACCAATTGACGAAGAGGTTCCACTTCAACGCATAAAGGTGTCTCGTGGACAACGCTCTTGCGGAAGTGATGGTTGCCGCCACCGCAGGTGGCAGCGAACTCAAACCTGCCTCGTCCCGTCCAGGAGCCACACGTGCAGCCTCCAAAGATCGGGACGAGGGTGCCACAGAGTGCCCCGTCTCTGAGAGAGTAGGTCTTGTCTCAGAGGAATAGGCCAAGGAGGTGCTGTCGCGAGGAGCATGAGATCGGAGAACCACGTCTTGGTGGGCCAGTAGGGGGCTACCAGCAAGACCTGCTCCTCGTCCTCCTTGATCTTGCACAACACCCGTGCAAGGAGGCTCACTGGGGGAAACGCATACTTGCGTGGGCCCCGTGGCCAGCTGTGCGCCAGCGCATCCGAACCGAGAGTGCCCCAGGTCAGAGAATAAAACTGGGCGCAGTGGGCTGAGTCCCGGGAGGCGAACAGATCTATCTGTGCCTCCCCGAACTCTTTCCAGATCAGCTGGACCGACTGGGGATGGAGTCGCCACTCGCCGGAGATAGGGCGGACCCGAGACAGCTCGTCGGCTGCCCAGTTCCGGTCTCCAGGAATGTGAACTGCACGAAGGGACCTCAGGTGCTTCTGACTCCATATCAAGAGGTGGCGGGCGAGCTGCGACAACCGGCGCGAGCGTAGACCCCCCTGGTGGTTGATGTACGCTACAGCCGTAGTGTTGTCTGAGCGGACAAGCACATGCTGGCCCTTGAGCAACGCTCTGAAGCGGTGCAGGGCGAGCCGTACTGCCAGCAGCTCGAGGCAATTGATGTGCATGAGGCGCTGGGCCCCCGTCCAGGAGCCGGCGGCTGCATGCCCATTGCACATGGCACCCCAACCCGTGGTAGATGCATCCGTGGAGACGATGAGATGCCTGGAAACTCGCTGAATAGGGACGCCCGTCCGTAAAAAGCTGAGGTTCGACCACGGGAAGAAGGTTCGCCGGCATGTCGGAGTCACTGGGACTCGGAGCGAGCCGCGATGCCATGCCCACCTCGGGACTCGATCGCGAAGCCACAGCTGAAGCGGTCTCATATGAAGCAAACCGAGCGGCGTTGCCGCGGCCGCGGATGCCATATGCCCCAGGAGCCTCTGAAAAAGTTTCAGTGGAACCGCACTCTTGCCCTCGAACTGACGAAGACAAGTCAGCAGTGAGTGCGCGCGCTCGATCGTGAGCTGCGCGGACATGGCGACCGAGTCTATCTCCACGCCGAGAAAAGAGATCCTCTGCACGGGGCAAAGTTTGCTCTTTTCTCGGTTGACCCGAAGGCCCAGACGGGCTAGGTGCCGGAGCACCAAGTCTCTGTGTTCGCAAAGCTGAGCTCGAGAGTGTGCTAGTATCAGCCAGTCGTCGAGATAATTCAGGATGCGAACCCCGTGTTCGCGAAGGGGAACAAGGGCTGCCTCGACGATCTTCGTGAAGACGCGAGGGGACAGAGCTAACCCGAATGGGAGAACGGCGTACTGATATGCCTGGCCCTCGAAGGCAAACCGAAGAAACGGTCTGTGTCGAGGTAAGATGGACACATGGAAGTACGCGTCCTTCAGGTCGATCGCTGCAAACCAATCCTGATACCGAACACATTCGAAAATGCGTTTGGCCGTGAGCATTTTGAACGGTAGTCGATGGAGAGAACGGTTCAAAATGCGCAGGTCCAGGATCGGTCGTAACCCACCGGTCTTCTTGGGGACAATGAAGTAGGGGCTGTAAAACCCGGACCTCACCTCGGCTGGAGGGACCGTCTCGATTGCACCCTTCGCCAGCAGGGTCGCAATCTCCGCTCTCAGGACTGGGGCATTGCCACCGACTATCGTGGAGCGAACTCCCCTGAAGCGGGGAGGAGACCGTGCGAACTGAATCGCGTAGCCGAATCTGATCGTTCTGATGACCCAGCGGGATACCCCGGGAAGCGCTAGCCAGGCTTCCAGGAAGTGAGCCAACGGGGTCATGTGAACCACAGACGTCCCCCCGGAGGGGCAGCGTGGCGGGTCGACTGGCACGCGTGCAGGGGTTACCCCGCTCGGATGCGTCGAAGCCCGCTCCCCGACAGAAGGGACCAGGGAAAGCGGAGCGTTCCACGGGGGTCCGTTCTGCCGGGGGTCTGGCGAGAGAGGGGGAAGGGATTGGTGTAGCCCGGGGACGACACACGCACCCTTCCGCGCCCTCCGAGACAGAGAGGAGTGAGTGGGCCGACACCCTGGGGCATCGGGGGCACTCACTCCAGTCTGTGAGCTCAGTGAGGATGTCAAGTCTTTCTTTAACCAGTTCAGGGTGCTGCCCACCCGTGGGTGAGCAGCGGGGAGCTGAGAACAAAAGATTCTCCCCCGGCCCTCCACCGGGGGAAGGAGGGGGCCTGCTACCGCCTCCTGTGAAAGACTCGAGATCGTCACTGAGCGGCCCGTGTCAGGATCTTCGCTTGGCCTGGCGTTTAGCGGGGCGAGCGGCCTGAGGGGGCTGTGACGCCGGCCTGCGGCCTCCTCGACGCCGGGGCCCGGGTGAAGGCTGCTGCTGGGGCCGGGCGGGAGGGAGGGGAGCCGCAGGGGGGCGTCCTCGGCGGCGAGCAGGGGGAGGCGCCTGTGCCGACGACTGGGTGGAGGCAGCAGCTGGTCGTCGGGGCAGGATGTGTTTGATGGCCTCCGTCTGCTTCTGGGCGGTGGAGAACTGATGGGCGAAGTCCTCGACCGCACCGCCGAAAAGGCCAACCTGGGACAGCGGAGCGTCGAGCAGACGAGTCCGCTCAGCGCTCCGCGTATCCGACAGGTTGAGCCACAGATGACGCTCCTGAACCACGCTAGTGGCCATCACCTGACCAACGGCGCGAGCAGCCACTTTCGTTGCCCGGAGAGCAAGGTCAGTGGCGGACCGCAGTTCTTTGAATGCCGTCGTGTCAGTCCCGCCCTCGTGCATGTCTCTGAGCAACTTCGCTTGGAAGACCTGCAAAGTGGTCATAGCATGCAGAGCGGAGGCCGCCTGTCCCGCCGCTCTGTAGGATCGCGCCGCCATAGCAGACGAGAACCCACAGGCTTTGGATGGGTGCTTAGGAGGACCACGGGTGGAGGCGCTCTGTGGACACAGCTGCATCGCAACAGAGCGCTCCACCGGGGGCATCCCAGTGTACCCACGGGCGGCCCCGCCGTCGAGGGGGGGAAAGGCGGGGGAGAGATCGCGCTCTCGAGTGGACAAAGGAGCCCCCCAAGAGCGCGATAACTCCGCATGCAGCTCGGGGAAAAAAGGTATTGGAGTCGGCCGTGGCTTTGCAGCGGCAGCCTTGTCCAAAAACCAATTATCCATCCGTGAGAGGTCGGGGCAGGATGGAGGTTTCCATTCTAGCCCGATACTCCCAGCGGCTCGAGACAGCATGGCCGTCATCTCGGGATCTGACGCGGACAACGCTGGGACTCCCGAAGGAGGCAACGCAGCCGGATCTTCCTCTCCCGAGGAATCAAGCCCGCCTAGTGATGCTGTGATAGACATCGCATCATCATCTGGGGCGCTGCTCGAAGCAGCCGGTGCCGCCGAAGAGACAACCGACCGAGTCGAACTAGCGCCCGCTGGCTCACGCACTGAGGCGGGAGGTGTGGCCCGAGGAATCGTCGGGGCTTTATCCCACACCGTCACCGTTAGATCGCCCGGTCCCCGGGTCGACGGGCCCCCTCTCGTGAAGGAAGCCGATCGAGTAGGGGGGACCGGGGCTCTCACTCTAGTGAGATCATTGAGCCGCGACCTCAGTGTGGAGATGGTCATGGTCCCACAGAAGGAACATGAGTCATCCACGAACGCTGCTGCTGCATGCTGAATGCCCAAGCAAACAAAGCAGCGTTCGTGACCATCAGATGACGACAGAAATCTACCACATCCAGAAGGGCACGGGCGAGCCATCTTTAAAAAGACGTGCCGCGTGCAGCTCTTTTACAGAGAGGAGAGAAATTCACTCTTTCAGCGCTGAGGCTACCAGGGAGAAGCGCAAAGTCTGGCAAACCACTGCACAGATCGCAGGCAATGCAGAATCTCGCTGGGTACCGCCGTCACACCAACACTGAAGAGGACGCTCGTCTCGAAGAGTCTTGATTCAGCTTTGAGGAGTGAAGAGGTTCTCTTGGCTCCGAAGCGAAAACATACTGCGGTTGCGTTCACTTCCTCCTTTTATACTCACGGAGTAGGGCGGAGTACGCTATGCAAATTTCCGCAGCCCCAAGGCATTGCATGCCATTGGCTCGTGTTTTAATACTCGAAGAGGATTGGCTTTCTATGCGAAACCCCCAATCTCCCAATCTCCGTCACTTCTGACGTAACTCGAAGTGACTACGATAGGGAACACTATTTACACTTAAATAGTTCACACTTTTTTCCCTAAACAAATGCCTTTGATATACATGGATAGATTTGACTTCTCAAGGTAGCTTTTTCTTTTTTTACAATGCATGTTATTCAAACCTTCTTGAATGTAATCCATACACAATGATATAATACAGAAACAACTACACAAATGTTTGCCCATTTTTTAAACAGTGCTGATATCTCTCAAATGTTTTGAGTCATATGTTAGTAGTGGAATGTGTCATGGAGAAGTTCTCCATGCGAATGCGCACCACTTTCTCCACAGGCGGAGGGGAGTAAAAAAAAAAATGGCAAGTGAAGACCTGCTTGCAGGCTTTTCTGAAGTTTTCCGAGAGGAAAGCGTAAAGAATGGGGTTGACACAAGAGTTTCCATAGGCCAGGCAGTGAGAGACGATGCGAAAAGCAAAGGACGCATCATTCAAGGGAAACTGGCCGAACTCCACCCACATAGCAATAATGTGGTGCGGCATCCAGCAGATGAGGAACGCAGCGACAACCAACAACACCGTCTGAGCCGTCTAGGGAACACAGAAAGAGAGAGGAAATTTGGTTGGTTAATCATACTTCAGATGATCTGATTTTTTTTCTCAGGTATAAAGAAACAAACTTTCTTTAAATAATTGACAGAGTTTTTAAAAGTGTTTGCACCTGTGAAAGGTATTCTGTAAAAGGTGCTGGTCTTTTTTAATAGATGACACAATTATTGAGGCTCAACAGACTCTGCTTTAACTGTAACAGACAAGCACCTGTGTACAGTATGTGGGCTGGGAATCAAAGGCTGGCCTGGACATTGAAGAAAGGCAATAGTGCAAGACTGTGGTAGCAGGTGGCATGCATGGGTCTGGTTTTCACTGAATTGAAAGTGGAGGTCCAAGTGGGACGAGTGTGGCATATTCTTCCTTGTTTCTCAACCTGGAGCCAAACTGTTCTTACAAGGCAGATGACACCCAGTTAACCTTTTGTAGGCTTGATAATGCGTACCTCCTCCTGCGACAGATGAAGAAACGCATCCTTTGAGTGGGCAGATGAAGCTCCACACCAAAAGATGATTGATGAGAGCAGAATGAACTCAATTATGAAACTGAAATTAGCAGTAATGTGTATAGCGGCAAGAGATGCATCCTCTAATGGATGTTTCGTAACCTCTCTGTTCAAAATCTATACAACAAATGGTACCTGGCAAAATGAATGAAGCTGGAGGAGAGGCTGGAGAGGAAGGGATGTCAATTTTCAAAATTTTCTTTTTATAATCACTTCCACAATTTTATACAGCAGGTTGTTTTTGCCACACCAGGAAAGCAGATATTCAACCTTCCTCCAATATATGAACTCATTAGCAGAGATAAGACCAGTCTATAGTTGGCACTGGCCATGTGGAGAGCATCTGCCTTACATAAATCACAGCCCACACATTATGATTTGCTTAAGGTTAAGTATTGTTTGTAATAGAATAATTCTGAGTAAAGCAACATTATCAAAGATAGGATAAACAAATGCCAATATAGATTATATCCAGTACATTTGGCAGATTTTGAAATATTTCAGAATCTTCCAATGTAAGGACATCAAAATGAAACAAATACACAAAGTGCTTCAAAAAGATCTGGATATTTGAAACTATGGATGCACCAATACTGGTATCGGGTCAGTACTGTGCTTGTGTACTTAAAATGCTCTGATGCCAACAACCGATACCAGACAGTGCTTGTGACAAAGAAACACTGACAACGGAGCAAGAAGAGAGCAGGATGAATATATCAGAGGAGGGTGTCTATCTATTTAATTAATAGACTGTCAAACAAATTAAATATTTACACATAGTCTATGTAAAGTGGATTGAGAATGCAGCAGCACAGATGCACAAGCTTATCAAGCTCACATACCTTTTTCACAGACATCGCTGGAAAGTTTGTAGTTCGGTTGGACATGTCAATAGCAAAGAAGGTAAAACGAGGCAATGGTTATGTGACGATAAAGAGAGAGAGAGAGCATGCTTCTGTTGCATGCTCTTAATTGCTCATGCAGCACATGTGCCATTTGTGCATGTGTCATAGGCGTTTACAGGATAATAAATTTAATTTGGTAACTCTTTATTTCGATAGTCCACTTTAGACATTCTACTAACTATAAGTATCTTTTCAACTTCATGTCAACTAACTATCATAGAGTATTAGTTGACAGTCAGCTTATCTGCTAACACTTTATTTTGTTGGTCCCCCAACAGACATTCAACTGACTATAAGTAACTTGGCGAATACAAGTAAACTTATTCGCCTAACACCAACCATAACCTAACAGTCTACTGACAGTCTACTATAATATACTAATATTCTAATGAGAGTTAGTTGACACTTAGTTGAAAAGTTACTTATAATTAGTAGAACGTCTAAAGTGACTATCAAAATAAAGTGTAACCATAAATTTACTCAGAAAAGAATTTAAATTTACCCAGAAAGTCACGTCAGTCAGAAAGCCACGATAGTGCTTGAATACAAATACAATTTGTGAATACAATACAATTCGTCAGTTTTGTGTGAAACTGACGAATTCACACAAAATAATTTAAAAATATGTCTTTGTGAGTATCCTAGTTGGTTATGTCTATGTGAACGCAAGCAGTTGAGAAATAAAATGTATGTGTAACAGTATAGTCTATTGGATCCGCACATTCGGTCTTAAAGGGACAGCAGCTTAATAAACCTGCTGCTGTGTTTTTAATGTTATTTAATCAACAAAGGACAAACAAATTACTCACTGCTCTTCAATGAATTACTCAATAAATTTAATAAAGATTCATCTATATTTCATTTATACAGTGAAGACAGTGCAGTGTTATTTTACATCGGATTACTACTTAAATTTACATTAATTAGGCCAGTAGTTTTTTACTGTAGTATTAAAATCGTAATAGTACAGTAAATGAAAGATAAAATATGAGAAAGGAATAGAATGTAGAGCCCTGCGCTATTTCTGACCATTATCGGCCACTCCTGCAACGTGTGTTTTGCATAATATTTTTAACGGAACATTACAAAAACATTAGAGCAATGCAGAGTGTTCAGAATAACAAAGATAAAACATTGCATTTAAATAAACTGACCATAAGATAAAGTAATGCAAGCACCACAAACGACAAACAGAAGTCAGCTTTTATTGGCCTTATAAAACTCTATAATAACAATAATAATAATAATAATATTTTATTTGTAAAGCACTTTTCATTGTTAAAAACAATCCCAAAGTGCTACAGAGTATAAACAAAGTTAAAAACCAGGAAGATAAAATAAAAAGTTAGCAAAAAGAAGAAAATGCTTGCTTAAAAAGTAAGGTTTTTAGTCCTTTTTTAAAAAGAGCCTATGGCTTAAGGACTGAGGAGGCGATTTTTTTTTTGGAGCTATTTAGCTGTAGGAAGTTTGCCTTCATCCATACCTCAATCTCCTCAAGTCAGGAGCTCAATGATGCCAGAGTGGCTGTAGATGGGATGAGGTTGGTTTTTATATAGCTGAGTGTCATCGGCGTGATATTCCATGCCTGTCGATGATGTGTAAGTAAGTAGAAAGTAAGTACAACAGCAAGTAGCTATGAGCTCCCACTGTGCCACCCACACCAGTCTTTCCCCCCAGACCATCAGAGAGTGCTTCCCAGTCAGGACCTCGACTACCAGTCCCGCAACCTTATGACGGTGAGCCCAGCTATTGTAGAGCATTTTTGAACCGTTGTTCTATGCACTTCTCTTTGAAGCCCCAGACTTTTGCACAGAAATATTGCATTTCTGTCAATAGATCCTCAGAAAAATTACACATTGCATATTTAAGGGAGAAGCGGCAACAGACAGTGCCAGCGTCCTCTCGCATCTCTGTAGTTGGGCAGAGAGTAGTCTATCAACTGTTAAAACAAAACATCAGAAGTAGTGGAGCCTAAAACTTATTTAAATATGCATAACAACACACATCACAGAACATATTTGGTAAACTAAAAAGGCACAATATTTCATCGAATTATTATGAAATAATTAAATATTAAGTTATATAAAACAAATTAAAAAAGGAATAAAATCTCAGACATCAGAGTTTTGTCAGGATTAATGTAAATAAACAAGTGAGAAACCAACTGTTTTCTGTTCTCTCCTTTGGCAGTCATTCCATCATACTTTAATCTCTCCCTTCAATGCTCATTATTCACAATCCATTTTATGTCTGAGGTGTTTACCAATGAATCATTCACAACACCACGAAGTGTATTAAAAGGCAATGTTCACTCATAAATCTAAATTTTGTTGTCATTATTTTGTTTGGTTTGGTGTAAGGGATGAGGCAATGTCTCAAATGCAGGTGATGGTGGGCTTTATTCAAATAGAAAAAATGAAAGAATGATATTTCCTCTGATATTAGGAATACGTTATGGGAAGGAATAGGTTTAGGGGAAGGAATAGGGTTAGGACTACATTTTTGGACAGGAACGCTGTTCTAGGATCAACAAAATATGTTGATGCAAGAACATAATTATCTTGAGGGATGGTGTTGGCACAGTGGATAAGACAAATGCCTTTGGTGTGAGAGACTCGGGTTCAAGTCCACTGCGAGACACCAATGTGTCCCTGAGCAAGACACCCTAGTTGCTCCAGAGGCGTGTGACCTCTGACATATATAGCAATTGTAAGTCGCTTTGGATAAAAGCGTCAGCTAAATGAATAAATATAAAATCTTACTTGGCAAAATCACAGTGAGGCTCAAGACCACACTTGAATTTTCTCATTCAAACCACTGACTACTGCTGCTGCTTCTGTTTGCTTTTAGAGGGAATATCTGCACATATAGACCTTCACAGCAGTGGCATCTTTTAACGGTGAGGCTGTAACGGATAGACATGGATCTCTTCAGTCGGTTGTGCTGTTATTCCATGTTTTTTTTTTTTTTTTTTTTTTTGATTGTTCGGTTGATGAAACACTGCAAAAATATCTTTCTAAGAAATTTCAGTAGACAATAAACTCTAGACAACATGAGCTGAGGGAAATTGATTTAAGCTTTAAAGAGTTTTTTAAAGGCATTCAAAATCTCTCACAGCCTGATTTCATTCCTGTCATGGCCTTGCTCTGAATATGGTCTATAACCGGATCAGTTTTCTCAGCAATAACAGCATATTGGCGAAAGGTCTTTATTTACAAGACGTGTTTAAATTAGAATTCATTCACCTCTCAAGAGGAGTCTGGAGTTTTTACCCAGCGCTGAGTTCCACACGCTCGCATTATAATTATAAGTTCTCATTATAAGTTATCTCATTATAAGTTAATTTATAACAAAACAAACTTTAGAAATTACGTAGCCTAAATTAGAGATTCATTGTGCAGTTAGCTTCATTGAGCGGAACTTTGTGAGATTGCAATGAATTGAGATGAATCAAAGCTTTTTAGTATTTGTAAGGGGAGCGTTTTTAGCTTGCTTTCTATAGGTGATACTGTGAATGTATATATTTATAATCCATTCAGAATTTGAATGGATGCTGACTAATAATAACAAACTAATAATAAGACCAACTGGAGAGACAGAACTCTGATAGATGTACTCATCATCATGTCGTTATAGACCTGTATGGCTTTCTTCTGTAGAAAACAAAAGACATTTGAGTGTTTTTGTCCATACAATGGGTGTCAGTGAGGTCCACTGTTGTTTTACTGGACAAAATAACTTCTTTAGTGTTCCTTAGAGAAAGTAAGTCATACAGGTTTGAAGTGACTTAAAGAAAAACTATCATAATTTATAAACCTTCAAGAAAGAAATATGGTCAATTTTAATTTCAGGGTAACTATGTTAAATAGCATATGACACATCCAATATTACTTGCAAATCAAAATTATGGGTCTCTATTGGGTATTCCTTATTCTGATTTAAGAATGATAATATGCTCCATACAACTTGTTTGACATGACAGTGCATGTAAGAGTTGACATTAGAAAAGAATTCAAACATTCATGTTTTACAGTCCGGCGTCGTGTCTCTAAAAGGAAATGTCAAATCAAATACAGTATGGTGAATAAAAAGGTGAACATACATGCTGTCTTATTTCGGAGGCAGCACCCTCTGAATGTCACATTTGTCCACAGCATATGTCATTGAGGATGTTTCATTTCAGAAAAGTAACCATTATATAACTGACCGTTATTTCTTGTGTGGTGTAAAATGATTGTAATTTCTTTCTTATTTTGGAATGTAATGGTTACTTTTCTGAAGTGAGGCAGCCTCAAGTATGCAGCCGACACATGCGAACTTTCAGAGGATGCAGCCTTCAAAATGAGACACAGCCAGAGAGCAGTAAAACAAAACAAAACAAAAAACAACCAGTACTTTAACATTGTAGATGCACAACAATGCACAACACTGCAAACCTGCAACCATGTTTTCTTTTCAGATATTAAAACTTTCTCATTGACATACATAACAACCATAATGACACATATGAAAAAGAAGCTGTGAGCACTAGGGCCATTGCAATGACACATCACCAAAAATATAACAAACATGCTTCATTTTGTGATAGCACCATGGGAAGGCCTAAATATCTTTGTCCACACATCAAACAATGAGCAAAATGTATACACACACTGAGGGGCTTTGTTCTTTCTTACATTTTATGACTGACTTTCCACTGTTTGACAAACAGCAGGTCATAAAATAACATTATGTGTGAATTTGTACATTTCCGATGGTTTTAATGGGCAGCAGAAAATAATGGGTTGCTCATAACGGCTCTTAGACTGATTCAAACATAATTACTGTTATTGCCCCCTGCCACCATCCACAAATCCAACTGTCAGAACCCTGGGCAAAGGAAAACAACTTGTTTATATAGCACGATTTGTGAAGGTAGCATGTTTGTTTGTGGCGGTGGCCAGACACCTGTTGTGATCTCCACTGTTTGCAATTATGTTTCAGTTCTCTTTTCATTGGTCTCTCCCCGGGTCTTCTTTCTTTCTCTTACTAGACTGTTTTGCTTTCAATTATCTTCCCAATTACCCAATCACTTTAGCATTTTTACTTCACCTGCAACACATTTGAGTGTTAAACTTCAATATGCTACTCAATGATAAGACAATAAGTCTATCTGCATAAGATGCATCAGGCTTGTAATCCACTTACATAAAAGTGAGACATTTCTTTGATAACACCTTACTCCAGTTTAGAAGGGCAATTACCGAGTGAATTGGAAAGTGTGAGAGTGAACTATATTGAATAGGACTGCTAACAACTCAAGTACTTTGTAAAATGACTTTCAGATGTACTGTCAAGAGCCCTGTCTTTGAAAAATAGGGTGAGTATCAAAAATCATTAAAGGCCCACTCAAGTGCATTGAAAAACGCAGCATTATTTAATGTGTTGACATAATTTTTTTTAGGTCTTTTCATATATTTTAGGTTTCTCTCTCTGAATTGAGATCGTCAGCTGAACAAAATAATTCATAGTGAATTCAGTTGTGTCATTTAGTCCATTTAGCATGCTTAAAGGAGATTGTTGTAATTAAAATAATTTATAATTCGTACAATAAGGCACAATATTTACTAAAGCCAACTGGATTGTCTGTTTTCTCATGTGTTTGTTATGGATGTATAATTTACAGTAAGATGTCTAATATTTGTTTTGTTTACATTCATTTAGCACTTAAGGGTGTTTCTGGGAATAAAATTCTTTATAAACATCAGTTCATGAGAGTACCTTGCATCTGTTCAGCCGGGAATGCTACAGTGTTCACAACGTGCACAGCGTCAGAGACAGACATACAGTAGAAGAGAAGAAATTGTTGAATAAAGTCATTATTTTTTGTGGGGGTTTTGTGCCCCAAAATTATTCTTGTTGCTTCATAAAGTTAAGGTTGAACCACTGTAGTCACATGAACTATTTTAACAATGTCTTCACCCTTTTTGGCCTTGAAAGTGGCAATTGCTTTGCAGTTTATGGAGGGATCAGAAAGCTAAAGGATTTCATCAGTAATAATCTTATTTTTTGTGTTCCAAAGATGAACAAAGGAATTAAGGGTTTGGAACGACATGAGGCCGGGTAACTTTTGACATGATTTTCATTTTTGGGTAAACTAACCTAGCCTGGTTCTACCAGACTCTCGTACATACATTTCATTTGTACAGAGATTCTGGCCTCCCTCAATTGAGAAACGTTTCCTTCCTTGTAGGCGGGTTCACTATTAAAGTTCAAATCTATTGGATCTGCCCAGACTCACTCACGATCTGCCATAGCCAATCGCTAATGTGTGGTCGTGAGTGACGTATGTCATGCGCCGAAACGGCTGGAACAACCATAGACAGTAAAAGAAACAACAAGTCCGAACTCCGAATGATCAGAGGATTAAATTTACAATAGGATTTCAGTCAACGAGAGCTGCAGGTTTTGTTAATCTAGGAACAATTATTAATTCGAAATGTATATTTGACATGAAGGACAGTGATTATTCAGTCAATGCTGTAAGTTACAGTAAATGATCAGTCTGTCTGCAGATGTGTAATAAACAACAATTTTTCATATTACGTATTTTTGTTTCTTAATTACCTTAATTATGGTCTTTAAAGTATGTGTTTGTACATTTTTATATGGCATTTAGTTGTTTTATTTATTAAAACAAATTAACCATTGACATCTAAAACTGAAAATCAAATATAGTCTCCAAAGTATGGGTTTTCAAATTTTTATTTATGACAATTTTTTTTTTTTAAATCACAACCAATTTGTATGATTTACAACATGTAAAACTGACACACCAACCTCCTGCACGAGTGCACAAAGGGGCTCAAAATGTTCATCACAAGAATCAGTAAATTTACTGTTGGGAATCTGAGCGACTGACATGACTCCTGAGCGGATCTTCAACAATAGTTTAGCAGCCAGGACTCGGGGCTTCCGAACACCGCGAACACCAGGCTAAAGTTCAAAATGTCACGGTCATTGTGCACGAGCTGCCCAGCACAAACTTCCAACCTTTCTGCCTCCTTCACTTGGTCCTCCGTTGTGCAACAAGAGGTGAGACGACAACAATCCGGCTTTAAATTCTGTATATTCGGCAGTTTCTTTTCCAACAACGGACCGAATAGCTTTTCTCACGTCTTTCTCCGCTGCCATTACTGCACTCAAACTGACGCACTACATCAACGTCATCGTTCTCAGCCACTCCCTCTATTCGCTGATTGGTCCTACAAAAAATTGATTTCTGGAAACCTAAGGATATGGAGCGGTCCCAGACGCAGTACTGAAGGAAAATGAAATTGAGCGGAAGTGCGTAGGCGGGCGCAGCCAGGCTAAAACTAACCCTTTAAGCAAATAAAATGTTTGTTTGACATAGGACAATTTTTCTGAAGCTAAAGAAATTTGACGACAAAAATGAATCACTGGCCTCAAACTCAGCACTCCAATCTAAGCTGAAATGCAAATTAAATGTGATGCCTTAAGCAACACACTAAGCAAAGTTTTATTTATACATGGAGCCTCACACACCCAATAATAACAAATACACACCAACTCTATTCATTCTTAAAGAAAAAACTAATAAATATGAAAGACTTAACATTAAACATTTTAGTTCTGTGACTGCAGCAGTGGATTAAATAATTGAAAGATACAATGATTTACAATATGTATTTTTAAAATATTTTAAAAAGCTATGGAACAAACTGCACGTATCTCAAAACATATTTTTTAACTTCTGAACCGTTTTTAAAGTCATCATGAAACGGAAGTTGAGATTGTCCTTTTTTCCATGATGTGTAAAATTTGATTTCATGACTTTAACAACACAAAAGTCTTATCAAGTTTGCTTCAAAATAATACATTCAAAAATCATAGCCTACCGAATTCCACAAATATTTTCTGTTCCAAAAGTTGTTTACTTATTATTTATAGACACTTTCATTTCAGACCATTAGTCACTAAATGAAGGTCCATGAAGGTACTATGAAGACCACAGGCTCAGAAGTGCACCTTTAATTTAACAGAGCTGAGTGCTCATTAAGAACCAACTCACTCACAAATCCTTTCAGGCTTCATTTCTTGTTTGTTTTGTTAGACAATACATTTCCACCAATTTGACTTATTTTATGGAGAAATAGGTGGCTATTATCTATTATCAATCATACCGACAGTGTTATGAGCCAATCACAGTGACATGGAAAGCCATGCCCGGATATTCATAGAATGTCAATAAGAACACAATAAGAGACACTACCTCGCCCTGTTGCAAGCACGACCCAATGCCAACATATTTTTGGGTTGGGTTAAATGTATTAAAACAACACAATCTAATGTGAAAGGAAAGCTAACTCGGTTATTTTATTGTACGGCAAAATTTGATAGCAATTTTAGCTGCCAGTTTGAACGTTTAATTGGCCACATTTCATGCCACATCATGTTTTATTGTTTATTAAATATGTAAAAGCTTTGGCTCACTGCAACCAAAAACCTTTAAGTTGTTTTGATACATCGCACTGCCTTTCCATACAGCATGCTGACTCCTTACCTGCCACATAATGAGAAGACAGTTTCTTTGGCAGGAACATCAATCCATTGATCTCAAAGGAAATGGAATCCTTGCTGTGGTGTGCAACACCAATGTAATGGGTCTCCCTTTGATGTGGCTACTGGCTCAGACTTTTGTCTGTTGAGAAGCGAGTGTCCCTTGTTTCTGCTTTTATTACATTTTGCACTCTAAAACATCATTTGACTTCTCATTCTTAATCTTTAATCAGATTCAAAACAAAGTTATCTAAAGGTGTATCTCTTTTTATGAGTAATATTCAGTATTTACATCAAGTACTGATCAATGTATTAAAACAACACAATGTAAAGTGAACACTAACCAAACTCAGTTATTTTATTGTACGGCCACCTTTTAATAGAAATTTTAGCTGCTTGTTTGTAAGTTTAATTGGCCACATTAACATTATACAGATTCGATCTTAGCAAATCATTAATCTTTAATCACATTAATGGCAATTATATCTGTGAAATACAGAGGAAAGGTAACCGTTTCTCTGCTTTGCCCGCCCAGAAAATTTGGCTCGCCAATGAGAAAATGAGCTTGAAAATACGTACACAATTTGTTTTTTTCCTCAAAGAGATTTCATGGCTTGCAAATGAGTGAAGAATGGCAGTTGATCAGTGTTCGGATGTACAATTGAACACAAAAGTATTTTTTAGTTCCTTCATCCAAGCTTCTGACGAAACAATGGGTTATTTTATTTTCTCTGGAAATGTGCTGACATTCCCAAAGTTCCCAAACTTCACAATGTTGTGTATGATCCAAACATTTCACCGACGACTGTTTCCCAGTTTCCCTGTTTTCTTTTCAGACGTTCGTCAAGACCAGCTCTGTATTGGCCTTGAGTTGAAGCAACAGGAGAGGGGGTTCAGTGAAAAATTGGCAGCTGGCAGCAGGAAGTAACTGACGTCAGCTGTCGCAAATAACCCGAAGTCGGAGGTAGATGTCGCAGTTAGCCAGGCAAATAAGTTATTATGTCAACTTAAATATAAGTTGAATATACTCAAATATATTTATATACTGTTGATAAATAGACCATTTTGCAAGATGTAAACAACACAGGTCCAGAAGCACTTCCTGTTTCAGTTTTTTAACACTACATAAAAGCTGGAATAAAATACAACCAACAGAACATTTAAAACTGAATCAGAAAGTTAAACAAACATCTTTAAGATGTTTTCTTTACATGTGAAATAAAGAAAACAGTTACAAACTGAAACAGGAAGTGTTTCTGGACCAGTGTTGTTTACATCTTGCAAAATGGCCTATATATATATATATATATGAAGAGTTCAGATGCAAAAGCCTCTAAATGCCATTTGAAATTTTCTTCTTTAATGATGATTTTTATCAAACTTGTATATTTAAGTTCAGTAATTTCACTTAAATGGCGATGATAATTACCTATTAATTGTTATTTAAGTAACAATGGCATTTAGAGGCTTTTGCATCTGAACTCTTCATATATATATATATATATATATATATATAATTTAATATATATTTAATTTAAATTAAATACTACTATTAGTAATTATTTTATATTATTTGATTAAAAAGGTTTCAGGTAACAAAGATCATACACATAATTACACGCTGTAAGCTACACAGTAGCTTAATACACATTAATACACAGTAAGCTACATTTAAAGTTATGAATTTGTTTCTGTATAAATATAATTTATGAATGAGTGTATGTGTTTGTTAAATAATTAAATATATACATACAGAAAGAAATACCTTTGTAATCATATTGTATATTTATTAAATATATACATAAACATGATTTAAACTTAAATAATGAAAGAAAATTCTACAAGAAAAAAAAGAACATTGTCTCATTAATGACTTAAATGATACTAAACTTAAATGATAGCAAAGTATGATTTGAAATAAAGGCTTTTAAATTTGTAGTACTACTTTTATACATTTTTGGCTTTGTTTAATAAAACAGCTGCAACATTTGAAACAGGCTTGGTATTTGTTCTGAAATCAGAATAATGAATAGCAATTCTGAACTAGATGGTAATGTTCGTAGATAAATTTTAAGTTGGCTTGAAAAAGCATAGCCAGAAAGTTTTAAAAAGTTTTAAAATTTTCTAGCATGGTTTAACACGATTTACCATGTTTCTAGTATGGTTTACTATCGCTGGCGCCACCATTGGCTGCTGTTGCTTGACTTCCAGTTACATGTGATTAGTTGCTGCTATGTTGGAGATACTGATTGGCTGCCAGGAGGTGACAGGTCCCTCCTAATTTGGTAGAGCTGCTGCCAGTGGCAGCTACTTCCTGCTGTCAGCTGTCGATTTTTTCACTGAACCCCCTCTCCTGTTTCCTCAACTTAGGCCAATACAGAGCTGGCCTTGATGAATGTCTGAAAAGAAATCGATCAAGCTACCAAGCAACAATTTCTGATGTGTAAATTGTTCAAGATCAGACAGGTCTTACTCTCAAAATTGTTCAATACTGTTTATACTCAAGTCAAGCCAGTGACTAAAATATCAACTTCACATTGTTTCTTTTAGTAGGATCAAAATAATCTTATTTAAATTGTGAACAAATTATACAGAAAGCAATCAAATAAAAATATTTCCACACAGCACAAATTTATCTGGACAAATTGTTATGAAATCAATGACATGCACAGCATAAGGCTCTTACTGTATGTACATCACATCACTGTGTTTGCATTGGTGAAAGCATTAGAGAGAGTGCAGAAACTGCATAGTGATAAGTTATTCATTCCCGCGATCAACAGACTATCATCTACTTGCTCAATGCTCATCACAGCAACATTTTAAGTGATGGGAATAGATCTAAATACTTTAAAAACTTCTCATGATTCGTTTATCTTGATAGCTGTAATAGTAAAAAAGTATTATAGCTGTAGAAAAAGTATTTAAGAGAGTTTCACATGTACGTAGCTATTTCCTATGCAAGCTTTTTAGCCAATCACAGCAGTGCCCGGTTACCCTGAATCCTAGAGCAGACACGCCATTTCAAACAGCCTTCAAATCAGAGGCTAAAATCAGCCAAGGAAAAATGCCTTTTATTTCTAAATTATGACTATAAAATTGTATATATGTATAATTGTAAACATCACAGCAACACAGCCTCTTGTGTCTTGCAATCATTAAGACCAGACTTTTGGACACATTTGGATTTAGATTCAATCAACCAATTCAAAGCTGAACGGATGGCAGAACAGGACAAAGAAAAGTTTCAACAAGTATATTTGGCACCAATGCAGGTGAACAAAAAGAGAAGCAAGGTATGAGGTGACATGATCAAAGGCGAGGTCATAATCATATTTCATCACGTCAAACTCACAGAGTTTGAAAAGTACGCCATATGCAAAATATTCTAAGCTGTTCACACAAGCAACAACATTCCGTCTTTTTACCCGTGAGACACAATTCACACATTATCAAAACACTGATTAACTCTGTGATATCAATAATCTGCTTTAGTTTTACTATCTGTCCAATTTGACAAACATTCTCGAGTGTGAGACGCAACGCAATGGTAAAAGACCTCTTAAGACTATTGAGCATCTGTTCTGCTTTGAGAGCTTCAGAGGGGTTTGCCCATCAGAGATTGTGATATGTTTGACAGAGGCGTGGATGTGTTTATTCTGGAGCTTCTGTTCTCAATCATTCTTTTTCTTTAACATGCACACACACATACTCTTATTGTCACAGTCGTGGTCTGCAACATTCTGTCTTCGTCTTCACCACACTTTCCAGAATCCTTTACCTTTCCAGAACCCTCTACTCTACCACTTTACAAATTAAGCACTAGTGATAACCAAAAATCTAAATTTATTATCATATTAACATTTACCTCTTTCACATTGTAAGACCTCAGCTCTCATGGTGTTGAAGAAATATATAGCTCTTTCACAGACCCAATGGGCAACAAAGCGCTTTACATGCCTCACATTCACCCATTCACACACTCATTCATTCACCAATGGCGGTGTCAGCCATGCAAGGAGCCATCCAGCTCGTTGGGAGCAGCTGGGGTTAGGTGCCTTGCTCATGGACACCTCAATATCCTTCATAATGACATTTTCTTGAAACCTCTTTCATGATATGCATGACATATGGCTCTGTCACCAAAATCATAATTAAAATCTTAATTCCCAACACTTTTTCACAGGTAGAAAAAGAATTTAAGTTGAATGGAAGGTTTGACTTTCACAGGTAGAAAAAGAATTTAAGTTGAATGGAAGGTTTGACAGACATCTGTTAAAGGATTTATTATTCAGCGCTGGTGGCCAAATTAAGATAATCTATTATCGTAATTAAAGGATGGCAAACCAATTCCTTTGCTCTGGGAGAGAGGCTTTTTTGTTCCCTTTCTTTTGGAAATTCAGTGAGTCATTAGAGATTCGGTCAAAATGCATATTCATTTACGAACGAAGCAAATGCCCTATTGAATTCAGAACCGCATACTACTCTTACTATTTCTGTCATAGAAAGATGTAGTAAAAGTAGTACATAAAGTATACTAGTATGCAGTTCCGAATTTAGTAATGGTCTTTATGAATGGGTCATTAAATAATTTTCTCAAATGTTTAGATCAAAATTGTAGTTTCATTCAGAAATGAAACACCACTGTGTGTTGTTAAGAAAAATTCGTGGTTTTGTTTGAAACTATTTTTGTTAGTGGAACAGACAATATTTTTTTTCTAAATTTCCTAGGTCTTGCAACCACCGACACAAGTCAGCATCACTACATCTCAGCTAGATTAAACAGTATAATAAAAAACAACAATTTGTTTTTCCAAAATTTTCAGGATGTATGGAAACCCTGTATATCTTTAAAGGGACACTTCACCCATTTGCATTAAGCTTTTTATCTTTAGAAACCCAGTCATATTTTTGAATGGTCATGGTTTATTCTCTTATTTACCCCTGCGATGGGAGAAATAAGGATTTAAGTGTTTTACCTCCTGCGTATTATGATGTAAAAAATCGTCATTTTGCGTCATATTAAGCAGGAAGTCACATTTCATTGAAAAGTGTAGAGACTACAAACTTTAGCTCATTATTATTCAAGGGTGTGGGACCCACTCACGCTACAGACCTATTACAGATCAGTGGGTGGGACTTCACTTGCAGATACTGAATCAATATCAGCCATCTTGTTTGGAAGCTAAGTTAATAAGCGTTGTGGAGATAGGAAGTATGACAATGATAGAAGAAACTAAATATGATATGGAAAGAAGAGAATTTTGAAATTCTGCTGCTCGGATCCGATGTTCGTGGCTATCTTTATGAGCCTCAGTAAAGAGAAGAGCAGCTGAGGCTGATGGAGGAACAGGAGGCGGCTGCCTGTCGCGGTCGAGGAGCCCGGACTGGCTCGAGCTGGGCGGACTACTGGTGCCTTTGCTCTCGCTGTTCGCTACGGACACAGATAGATTCCGTCTGCTGCAGAGAATTTCAACGATGGCAATTTCTCCTGGACGAAATCTCTGAATCAGACGAGCACACAGACGTCTGTGTTGCGTTGTGAACCATCCTAGTTTTGCCTGACTGAACATCCAGGTATCATGCAGTAATTCACAATCATATATAAATAACTACAAACGAGGAGTAGCTAATTCACTAAGGAGTTTGCCAAAGAACGTTAACAGGGTTTGTTGTTGTGGGAAGAAGCGAACATTTAAACATTTTAATAAAAAAATGAACAAATACAAAACGGAAGTATAAGCCAGCAGCCCCTCATTGACGACTGCTGTCCACACACAACAGAAACAAAACACAACATAAAATCAGGCCTGTTTCTCTCTCGATCTGCCGTTGTCACTCCTCATTTTATGCTTCCGCTCATTGTGAGACCTGCGCGTCTCACTTGTGTCTTTCATTATCACTCACGCCCGTTAGTTAGTAAATGAATAAGTAGTACTGCCTTTCTTAAATTCATTTATATTCATTTGGTTGATTTACTGCCTCTTTTGCTCATATTTCAAGTCCCTTAAGTGTCGCGATCTTAGCAACTAGCTTTAATTCCTTAACCGGCTATTTTGTAAAACGGAAAGGTTATTTTCATGGCCAGAAGTTTCCCTTTCCTGCCTCTTAAATTATTCCTGTATGAGAATTAATAATGATCTTATGATTAAGCTTGCTGGATGAGTAGATTGTAAGATCACAATTAATCCACTGGAAAATCGTCAGAGTAAACAAGATAGACCTAATTGACATATTAATGTTTAATTATAATTCGATTTGATTGGATATTGAAACGCAATTGAGCTAATTTTGACCTGTCTGTAAAATGTGATCTGTGTAATTGCAATCAACTTGTGGTTAATTATCAAGATACACATGCATCCAGATGCAGGTAATATGACATATCCTCCCTTATCAGGAGATTTAATAACATGTAAGGCTGATCTGATCCATATAGATGAATGATTATTGTCTGTATGAATAATTATTAATTATCAATTATTAATTATGATATGCAAATTCCCCATACCGATCAGATCCACAGAGTCTTTACAGTTTGTAGATTTTAAAAGCTAAATTCAGTCTCACACAAGGGGATCAAGAGAACTATTGAAAAGGGAGAAAGAGGGGCACCATTATTGCATATAATTTTTGACAAGACTGAGGTCTCCTCTTGCAACAGACTGACTTTTATATACTGTATAATACCTATATAATTAGCTTATAATTATTTGTTAATAACCATATTACTTTATTTCTATTTGTCAACCTTTCACGGTGTGGGTTCATGTCTTTTTCTTGTCTGTCTTGTGCCCTTGTGTGTTCATTCCTGTCCCAGTTTTCCCACTCCTCGTTTGTGTTCATGTTTACCACCTGTGTTCTTAGTTAATTTGCCCAGCGGTGTCTTGTTTCACTTATCTGTTTCTCTGTATTTAAGTCCTGTGTTTTAGTTCAGTCCTTGTGAGGTCTTGATGTTGTTATGTTTGCAATTTCTGTCTTCGTGTTCCTGTTCTGAGTTCCCTCGGGATTACCTGTTTGCTAAATAAAGTGCTTGCGATTGGATTCACTCTCTGCTTCATTCCTGCCAGCAGTAACACCACCACTTTTAGTTTCCAGGTTCTTGAGACAACCCTCTAAAAACAGTTGACAGATATTATGACAGAAAGGATCCCGATTTCCATTACAAAGCTGCACATGGTGCAGTGAACACTAATTAATTAAAAATACCTTAGACCAGCTCCTTATCAATTAATGACAGCATTTTTTTCAGCACATAATATTAGGCTATGTTTACACGGAAAAAATTCTGAAGAGAAAACACAAAAGTGGCGTTGTGTCACCACTTTTTATTCTGCGTTTAGACGAGCGTTTTGTGTGAGAAATCCGCGTGCAAATAGGTGACGCAAACGTGTGTGAAATTCAATGTAGTATGCACTTCAGGCGGCTAGGGTTGCCTACAACACCAAGTCCACGCATCTGCGTACTACCTTCACTGTCAAGCAGACTTTTGCGTTTTTACCGTTTACACGGGAACGCGGCGGTGGAGCGTTTTTAAGATTTCCACTCTGGAGGGTGGTTTCACTTTTTTGTGTTTTTAAGCCTCAAAAACACAGACGCCGTGTAAATGAAAGGCACATCCGCTAAAATATTTTTACGTTTTCACCCGCGAGCGTTCTCGTGTAAACAGGGCCTTAGTCTCAGTTTTTAATGGCAACTCTGTTGTACAGTTGTACAAACCTTTTTCTGCATAACTTGGCCTTAAAACTTGATCTGATTGGTCACAACAATAGACAAACAGGGTTGCATACATTTATTTGTCTTTAATAAATAAATGGATTAAACATTCACAGTAGGCCTACATGATGGGAAAATAATGGACATTGAATTCAATAAATGGAAGCTTTAGCGCAAGTTCTGCCAGGAAGACTAGTTATTGTCTTTCAACTCTGAGTCAATAAAATGAATCTTTTTTCAAACAAGTCATAAGCTGCTTCGAGTTGACGACAAGACGAAACATTAGTATATTGCCCGCCCACGTATTGCACGCGCAGACAATAGGGAAACCTTGAATACTCAAACACTACAGCTGATTCCTGTGGTTACTGGACAGCATCATGTCGAGAAGACGGCACTGTGCTCTATAATCTGAAGGTAAAGCCAGTTTTTTTTTCACTGCCCAAGGACGAGCATGTGAAGAATCAGAGGATAAAATTCATCTTTACCACAATATCACAGCTGTGTAATCCTAAACTTTTGCTGTGTTCCCTTTATTTTACTGACAAATGATGTTTCATTAACAAGGTTCGGGAGGACCAAGTTCTAATGACCAAAAAATCAGATCATTCCAACCAGCTGTCAGCAATCAATAATCAACAGGTCTACTCAATCAGTAAGGCCTATAAATATACGCAGTCGACTCACCCGTATTCCTTGACAGTTTTCAGCATCCCTCCACCACACCATCTCCTCACACTTTCCTGGTTATATTCCTAGGAGTACTCTGGGTTCGGGCCACATTTATGAGCTGGGAGCCCTCCCCCCGGACAGCATGCCAAATACGCATAACCATTTACACTCTGATCATTCATAAATATGAACTCATGAACTACTTCTCAAATCTCTGAGTTCAAAGCAGGATTCGCAAACCTCTTGCTCCTTAAAAAAGATGTTAAAAAACGTAGATTTGAGTTTTATATTGAATAGTACGTCTCCTGCTAACTGATTAACTCACATTACAGTCTTACTGAAATACTTCTGTTGATCAGCTGAGCTTGAGCTGTGGGCCACTATTACCTAACACTGTCTAATGCAGATTGTCTGTCGTTCTCACTACTTTGAGGAAATATTTGTTTTACCAACGTTTATGTTACATCAGATCATTCGCTCTAGCATAGCTGCCAACTCTCATGCATTGGCCGTGAGACACCCGCATTTGATTGGTTTCACACGCTCTCACCCCTGATTCCTCATGCTGAAGTTGGTCAAATGCCTGGTAGATGAGATTTTCTATATATCTACCTATATATTTACCTATTGAGCCACTCGTGATCGAGTAGTTTTGCCGCAAATTAGTCAAATTATCCCGGAATCTAGAGCTAGAGTGCACATGAGACAGAGATTGTGCTCCAAACCTTACAGCAGGTTTACATGCATCAAAGGTCCAAAAACTGTTTCAAACTGCAAAACAACTCCAAAACAGTTAACTCCAGAACAACATTAGCAAACTTTAAAATAGCATAATAGGGGCACTTTAAGGCTATCTTGCATCCCAGGCATGGCTATGTGCCTAAAGTGCCATTTAATGTGGCATGGCCTACGGTTCTGCAGGCTTTTCATCCTCCACCTCACGTGACGACAGATGAAGAAAGACCAGGGGCGGAGTGGGACCAAAAAAAATCAACCAGGAAATTTCATAGACCACTGGCCCTCGTCTCCGGCAGGGCCGGATTAAGAGTTCAAAGGCCCCTGGGCACAATTTCTTGTAGGACCCCTCTTAGGCGGGCCAAAAGTATATTATGTCCAAGGACATTTTAATATGGCATTTACAGTTTTACTAACTTAAAAGTAACTTTGTTGTACTATGCTGGAACAAAGTTCATAAATGGTCCTTCTTTCCCATAGGAATTTGTAAAACTAAGTTGGGTGGACCTCAGTGCCTCTGGGGGGTTTGGGGGCATGCTCCCCCACAAGAAAATTTTATAGATTTTAAGGTTAAACTTAAATGCATCAATCTTGTGCTCTTTAAGAGGCCAAAATTAAGAGCTTTAACCCATGAACTGCTCATTGAACAAAGAAAAAAGTCAAGGGAGAAGGGTGACGCCTTGATTTCGAAGGATCGGGTTACGCCTTGAAAAAGCATTGATTTGTACCAGGACAATAAAGAGGGTAATTATAATAATAATGTATATAATTATTCCTATGACATAAAATCCATATAGCCAAAAGTATATTTTAGCCCACATTACACTATAATATAGGGAAATTAAAATACTTTTGTCCTAATTTCTTCACTTGCAAGAAATAAACCCTTGAGCTTTTATTTAGGAGAAAACACTGGATTGTTCAGGCTGTCTCTCTGTCTCTCATCATGAAAGAATCCAATGTTTTGAGGAGAATGTGCAGCTGTCAGGTGTGGATACTGTCATTCGGAATTAAAGATTCTACTTTTTGGAAGTATGACCAACATAAGAATTTTCACCCCAAAATGTAATGTGAACAATAAGTAACATCCACTTTTGCTCTTCTGACCAACTAACTGGAAAAAAGCATTGCAGTAGCCTAAATCGCGCTGATTAAATCTAACGTCGTTTATCATATCACGTCAAACACGTCAAATTGTTAATGTTAACAACATCAGCATTGCGTGACTACATATACAGCTCTTCATAGATTTATCCCTGTTTTTGCATGGGCCCTGTTGCAGTCTCTTTCCCCCAAACTCTCAGTCCAAGTCTTTTGCAGTTGTCACTGGTGATTGTCGGAGGATTGTTAAACCTTTCTGGATTCGCCATCAGGTTGATAAGTTAAATTATCTCAAGTGCAGTGAGAAAAGGCTATAAATCTCCACCTCCAACATCCTCACACACAATACAGCCTACTAGCCGAGACACCATCTTGACCATTTCACAAGATGTAAACAACACTGGTCCAGAAGCACTTCCTGTTTCAGTTTGTAACTGTTTTCTTTATTTCACATGTAAAGAAAACATCTTAAAGATGTTTGTTTACCTTTTTGATTCAGTTTTAAATGTTCTGTTGGTTGTATTTTATCCCAGCTTTTTTGTAGTGTTAAAAAACTGAAACAGGAAGTGCTTCTGGACCAGTGTTGTTTACATCTTGCAAAATGGTCTATATGTACAGATGTAACATAATGACGCAAAGACATGCTAGAATTTCCCGTGGAAATTCACCAGTACCACTGGAATTAAAAACATTATTACAAGCTTACCGTTTTGAATCGAGCTAAGGCAAAGAGATTGTTTTGAACACTGGCTGGTTACATACTAATTTTTAACCCCAAAAAGTTACAGACTGGAGCTTTGAGATGCTTTGTGCTAAGGGCGTTCCCTCGTGTCGTATCGACGCAGTGACGCATTCCTGTCTGAAAGGGTTACAGTGATAACCCGAGACGTTTACATTTCTTTTTAAACAATGTAAGTGCTATAATGTGAGAACAGGCTTTATTTTACTCATATTGAAATTGAAAAACCCCATTATAAAAACCCATAGGAAAATCTGTAAGGAACCACTGGTGAATTAGTCTTCCTTGTTCTACCGTCCCCCCAGCACCACTCTAATTTGTTGATCCTGCATGGAACAAAATTCCTGTCTGAAAATTTAGCTCTTACCCCATTCCTGCCACTAAACCAAACTTATAACTTAAAACTTATCCCTAAAATCAGAAGGAAAGGATGAGTGAATAACACTGATGTAGAAGCTTACCTGGTGTAAGCCTAAAAAAATTAGGCTCTATTTGTTGTCCCTCAAATATGACAGTGAAGCAGAAGGAAAAATATACAAAAAAAGGCATGGTAACCACAAATAGAGATAGGCTAATTGAAAAATGTTAGCATCTGGCTGTCTAATCCTGCTGTTTGGGGCTCTGTGACAGCACTGACCCTCAATTAGGGTTATAGAGAGCAATAACAACGAAGTCCTCAAACAACCCTGCATGGTATTAGGGGTAGTTTTCTCAGTGCTGATCTCTGTCCACTAGTAAAGTAGGAGAGGAAATTGAAAACACCAGACAGCAGACCAAAGTGCGCTTTTTTTCTGGGGTGCTATTTAAATTTTTGAAAAATTATATATATCACTGTTTGCGCACAGCTTCCCTGTCAATCAAATATATTTATTGAATAGTGTATCTAAATATCAGGTCAGGAGTTCTGAAGCGCCGATCAGAGTAAACGCATCTGCTCTAGTGAGATTGCGCTGCGCTGCCGTTTGCGCGCGCGGTTCAAATGAGTTTCGTTAAACATTATCGAACATTTATCGAACTCGATATTGATATCGAGCTTTGACAATATTGACTCGAAATTGATTTTGTTTTATCAAGAAAAAGGATATTTCAATAATGAATGAATGAGCATATCAATTTAAGACGTGGCTGAATGTAATTTAACCTTGTATGGAAAATCCGACTTTTTTATGACTCACTATGGCCTAAAATTCTTCTTATTAAAGTTAATGACTTACATACATCAAGAGTCTTTCCCCCTGAAATTTAGAAATCGAAATTGGTGAATTTAGAAGAAATCTAGATGCAAACAGATGGAGGATAGGTTTAAAACAAACTCCATCTAAACGTGGATTTTAAAGGTACGTTTTATTTGATGATGATGATGATGATGATGATGATGATACAGTCCTCCCTCAAATGTGAAACTAAGTCCATATGTCATCAGGTGTAGGCCAGTATAGGCTATACTTGATTGAAACTAGTAGTATAGAAAATAGAAAACATGTACATTGTGGCGTGGTTTCATTTGCTGCTATTTAAACCTATGAATACTAAGGAGACTGGTTTCTGTGTGAACTGATTCTTTTGTAGACTTCTTTTGAAAATGAAACAATTGCGTGAGTTTGAGGAAGATAAAATTAATTAACTTAAAAAGTCAGAATTTTACTTAAAAAAGTAAAAAGAACAAAAAAAAATAATTATGAGAAGTGCCCTTTTTTCACTTGAGCCCCTGGCCCTCAAAATATCTGTGCACGTCCCTGAGAAGCAATATCGATAGTAACATTTGATGGGGATACAGACATAGAAATGGGGAAAATCCATAACTTTGACTGTAAATGCTACACGTGGACAAATGAGAACTCTCTGCATGACAGTGTTGTAGCCAGAAACTTTCTCTAGACATTATGCACAACATACGGCTGTAGAAAAAGAGTGGCGGGACATGCAAATTATTGGACATTTAGAGGCAAACACAAAGAAGACCCCGAAAAAGAGAAGTCAAGTGTGCCCGAACGACTTATTTCATTGGAGGCAACGAGATCTGCAAGAATACCTTTCTTTTTCTTATGGGGAGAGAGTTTCCATAAACATCAAAGTTTGTCATTTTTAGTTCATTATAAAAACACGTACGTATCTCACGTTTAATCCATGTTTAGACCTTCCCATACCTACTTGTTATTAGCCATCTAAGGACTGTTGTTTTAATTGTAACGTTAATAGTTAGCATCATATCACTTGCCAAAACCCCCATTACTTTAATCAGTTTTTAGATGGTAATGTGAGCATCTGCTAATAATTTGAATAATGCTTCAATTGCTTGAATTGACTGGTGTTAATGACTTAACCCACGTAACAAAGGCAATAAAATATTCTTATTCTGATTCATACTCCTATACTATATATATATATATATATATATATCAATCACATAACACATCCAGTTTCTGATTTGAACATTCTTTAGAGTTTAGCTTACTGTATCTTTATTTGGTGTACATAGTTACCTATACAGTTTTATCTTTAGATACTAAGAGACATTTATTTATATATTACCTGTTTGCAAACTTCTTTTTTTTCTTTGATGGCACATTTTCCTGACCTTGTTGCTCCCCCCTGTGCTTTACAGCTTTAAATGGGAGCTTTACAGGGAGGTGGCTTATCTAAATGAGATGTAAATGAGCCAATTGTTACTCCCAGCAGTAGACGAAAGGTGAGAACTGCAAAAACTTTAGAGGCCGTTTTTCTCAGCTTGAGCTTTTTTGAGTGCCTACTTTCAAAAGTTTTCAAAACTTGAAATATAAATTATCAGAAAATGCATTTAATATTGAATTTTTTGTTTATATATCCATACCCCCTTAATAAAGGAGTCAAGACTCAAGGAAAATATCAGTTTACACATGCGTTTTATATTTAATGTGAGTAAAATACACATGTGACGTGACCAGTGCCTCAGCTTTGGAGGCGGGCCTTCAAAACAAACACATGCTTATCCACCAACCAAGAGCACCAAAATACTATGAGTTTGTCCACTGGATATAACAATTGTCATTCAACAACTGGATATAACAACTGTATACAGTATAGTTTACCAATTAAGATCTATAGTTTATAGTAAACTATAGTTTACCAATTAAGATCACTATTTACATGTGAGTCACTCCCAACCTCTGAATTTATGAAAGAAGATTCGTTTTGATAAACATGATTCATGAAATGTCTTTTAGCAGGATCATGGCAGACCATGTGCTTGTGCTTGTGTTGTCAGCTTCACCTGTCCTCGTCAATAGTGTTCCCTATTAAATTCCCTTGTGTTTCCTTTGAGTTCATTTTGTAACTTATCTTGTTGTATCTGTGATAGTGTATTATACACTGTGAGAATCTCTGTTGAGCATTGTTATTGTGAGTATTAGTCAATGCTCTGTTGAGCATTGTTATTGTGAGTATTAGTCAACTGTTTTGTCCTGAGAGAAAGTTAGTTCTAGTCTAGTTTTTCATCAGTCCTAGTCTCGCCTTGCCTTTTCTTTTGCTGTTCATGTTTTGCCCCCTCGAGGGTTTTGTTTTCTCTACTTTCTGTTTATAATAAATACAGAGTGAACCAACCTTCTGTCATGAGCGTGCCTGGATTCACCTCCTACCTCATGACAGAAGGTCAGTTCATTCTTTATTTATTATAAACAGAAAGCAGAGAAAACAAAACCCACGAGGGGGCAAAACATGAACAGCAAAAGAAAAGGCAAGGCGAGACTAGGACTGATGAAAAACTAGACTAGAAACTAAGAGTAAACAGGACTTTCCCTCAGGACAAAACAGTTGACTAATACTCACAGCGAATAACAATGATCAACAGAGGTTCTCACACTGTATAATACACCATCACAGATTTAGATTGATCTAGACCATAATAATAATCTGGACCATAATTTTCGTTTTACAATCATAAATACTGTTGCAATATT
This sequence comes from Pimephales promelas, assembly GCF_016745375.1. Next base: position 4,815,230 of record NW_024121333.1, read on the forward strand.
TATTGAAAATAAGTATGCAATCTTAAGCATATGAATAACACACAATTAGAGAAAAAAATTATCTTAAAAATTAAATTATCTTATCAGGTGTTCATCAGTGTCTCAATGGGCTTTATGCACAGCTGCATTACTTCCTGAACTTCAGCCAGCTCCTTTGTTTCCTGTCTGCCATTATTGGACAAACTGATTAATCCAGGTGTGCCTGACCTCAGTAGTCACAACAACAATAATCAGACACACCTGGATTAATCAGTTTGTCCAATAATGGAAGACAGGAAACAAAGGAGCTGGCTGAAGTTCAGGAAGTAGTGCAGCTGTGCATAAAGCCAATTCACTCACTTCTTTTCATTCAAGTGGACCATGTCTCTGTGTGTCTACTGTAAGCGCTGTTAATTCACAGTATATTCATGTAGGCTAGTTTTGTTTTCTACGGCACATTACTGTTTTAAAGAGCCCCTATCATAGCATTTGAAATGTTCCTATTTCTGTTTTAGGAGTTCCCAAAAACTGTTTAACATGCATGCAAGGATGAAAAAAACACTTTATTTGTCTTATAATATGCATTTATTTTTAACTGATTTGCTCACCGACTCCCGAATGATTTGTACAACGACTCATTTTTTCAAACCACTCCTTTGCGTGACGCTAATCGGCGGTGATTGGTCTGATGACAGACCCAGTCAGTTATTGTTTGTTAGCATAATGCATAAACATATTGATAAAGCACTGCAGTACTACAAGACGCTCTATTCTTTATGACAACTCCAATAACAGCGACAAACATTTCACATATTTAAAAAAAATTGACATTGGAGACCTAGAAGCTGCGCTGAGCGTAACTTACACACATACACACAGATACACACGCACACACATACTGCCTTGCGCCCCGACGCAACAAAACCGTTCAAAACCCATAAAAGCAACAATTATTAATAATACTTACAGGTTGTGATTCGAAGGAGGAAGCTGATCCATATACACTGGGTAAGTAAGTTACTGAGCCCTCCTTCAGGAACAACCGCTTGCAAATCCACATTTGAATTAATTTATGTTTTTGAACTAACGTTATTCGTCAATAAAATGCTGAGAACACAATCGGGCTACTGTTGCAAATATGGACTCTAACCACCGATTCTTAACATGCTCCCTGGTAAATGAAAACAAAGTGGCTGAACTATCTTTGCATTGTAGAACACAGCGTCTTCTTGACATGATGCTATTATGAAGTATTTGAATGTGTAGACTTCAAGTTTACACTTCCGTCTGCGCGTGCAGTAACTGCGCGCGGCCAGTATGCATCTATGTCACTACGAACCAGCTAATGACTCGTTTCAAAAACAATTCATTTCATAGACTCAGAGTCGACTCTCACTTTTGAAAGACAATAACTTTTTTATACTTTATATATGTTTTCATTCCCTTAGAGCTATATTCCACACCATATGATCAGTCATTTTCAAAAATCCATGATAGGGGCTCTTTAATGGAAAATGGTATAATATTGTCAGAATTTGGACTTTTTTTTACAGCAAGGGTAACAGTGTACCTAATATGACTATATTTAGTCTATCAAAAAATGGTCATTATCCCAAATAGTGTTTTAGTGTGTTACCATAAATAAATTGCTGAAAGAATTACTAAAAAATTAAACAAATTATTTCTATACAGTGTGGACAAACAAATGTAGCCTATCCAATGACATTATTTGTTTTACACATTACCTGTTGTAGGATCACTGATGAGGTTTCTAAGCCAGCAGCGAGTCAGAAGAACAACAGGGCAAAGAGAGAAAGGAGCAAGAGATTAGTCATGAGGCAGAGCATCAACAGGGCAAGGAGAGTGAAGATCCAGAGAGTGGTTTTGAGGCAGAGCAACTACAAGGCAAAAAGAGTGCAGGGCCAGAGAGTGTTTTTTTCTGAGGTAGAACATCAAGTCAGCAAAGAGAGTGAAGGGCCAGAGAGGAGGCATTAGGTTGAAAGCAAAAGTATTGAGAGAATGGAAGTCATTGAGTCTTGAGGACAATGTCAGACCTGGAACAAAAAGTGAAATAGGAAGCAGCACAGTATCCAAAGCTCAACCTGTTGATCCAACCCAAGTTACAGAGCAGAGGCAGTGCAAAGAGGACCATTTCAAGTCAGAGAAAGTTATGTTTTTCCCAAAAATACAGATAGACAAGCCTTTTCACACAGTCTGTGTTATAGAAAAATGCCTAATGGTGAAAGAGTCAAATGATCCTGTTTGTCATATTCAGAGATGAATGATGCAGTCTTTTGCTACAGCTGCAAACTTTTCTATACCCAAGTAAATAAAGTCCCTGTAAAGGCAATTCTACAAAAAAGTTCTTAACACATTATAAATGTTACATATGTATTGCTAAAACATATTACAAAGACTGTGAACTGTGAAGTACTGAAATGTGGAGTTAGACCGTTAAACAGTTTTTCACCATTGCAATTTTACAGATTGTTTGGGCGGGGGTAAAACAGGGCTCGATGACGCACTGGAGCCCATGAGCTCCTGGACACGCCCCTATTTGATTACGCACTGAGTCTGATCTCTTCCCTAACACACAATAACACTCCCCGAGCACATTCGCATTCACCGCTCAATCGCAATTATTTACTACAACCTACAGTTTGCTAGCTAGCTATGCCTTCGACACAGAACTGCATAGGCTACTACCTGGATGCGATCATGTACAAAACAGATCGGTATCTTCATTTAAATTCTCTAAAAACGATCACATCAACAAGGAGAGGTTTTTAGAGAGCCAACCTTGATGAAGAGCTGAGGATCACCGCCAACACCCGCCTCTAGTGATCATTTTACACTGGATAGTTTTATAAACTTTCCTCAGAGACAACTGGGATTCACTGCATAATCCACTGTTACTGGTGAATCTCCCGCCAGTGTTCATCCTCCCGTCCCGAAAGCAGTATCAGCTAATATCACCGTCGACAGCGTTCCCGCGAGTGGGCGTGGTTTCAGCGCAGCCAGCGGACACACCCCCAGCGTTTGAGAGCAGAGATAACTGCTCATTTTTTCAAGATTTAGATAGCTTATTTTATGTACTTGCCGGCTTTTTTATCATTCAAATTTGGCTGGGTGGCTAATAACACATTTTTCTGTGGTGTGACAAACTCAGAACACAAACTTAATTTTGACTTTACAGGGACTTTAAGCTAATTTAAGGAGGATTGAAAGACTGGAAGAACATCCACACCATCCTGTGGAGTCATGAGAACAGTTCTGAGCATATAAGCACCATGCAGAAGTGGAGGCAATTAGAATTGCAGTCTACAATAGGTAAAACCATAGACCAGAGACATATGACCCTTTTGGAGGAAGAAAGACAGTGGTGGAGGAATGTTCTCATAAGACTTTTAACAATTATACAGTCTCTTGCTAAGAGGAATCTTTGATTTAGGGGATCCACAGACAAACTCAAAGTTTCTGATAATGGTCAAAAGTTTCTGATAATGGTGATTTTCTAAAGGAAGTGGAGCTCCTGGCAAAGTTTGATCTAGTAATGCAGGAGCACTTGGCTAAAATAAAAAATAAAAAATAGAAGTACACACACACACACACACACTACTTGGGGAAAGACATACAAAATGAGCTGCTGAATCTGACAAGTAGTCAACTGACAAAGAAATTGTTACAAAAATTCACACTGAAAAGTACTTTTCTACCATCCTTGATTGTACACCAGACACCTGGAACAGATGTCTATTATTCTATGCATTGTGGAACTACAGCCAGAGCCAGAAATAAAATAATATTTCCTCCAACAAATATTTTGCCTTGGGCCTCCAAATGTCTAGGGCCCTGGTTGTGACACAACAAATATTTAACTTTTAGGTGGCAAAATAGTACCCTGCGCAAAACAAAAGTAGGCCAATGACAGGATAAAGAAGGGTTATATTATTTTTCATTTTATTTTTCGTGATCGTATGAGGGAAAAAAAAACAATGTTAGGGACGTGACAGTTCTCTGTTACTGACATGACAGCTCTGAATGCGACTTTAAAACTTTCACAGATACTTCAGAAAGCACAAAGCCGTTCTTTAAAGTAAATTTAGCTTTTTATTAATTGTATCTTAATTTTAATTAATGCTTCATCAACAAATTGCCTGGATTTAATAGGAATAAGTAGTAGAAAATAGATCATGACACGTGAACTGGACTCTCGTCTCATAAATGAACCGAAACTCAGCGTATAATGTAATTGCCTCACAGAAATAAATAGAAAGCTTGATGTCTACTTTTAAACAGAACATTTAAAAATGAAAAACAGATTGCTCTCTGCTTATGTAATCCGTATGAAATCCGCATTTCTCTCTGGTGCATTACTGTGAATATCGCGAGTCAGCATCGTGAGGACGACACACTGACACAGAAAAACCTTGTTTATTAAAGCGGTGGTAAAATGCCATTTTCACAAGATGTAAAATAAATCTATCTGTAATAAAGATGTAATAAATAAATCTCTGATGTCCCCAGAGTGTGTGTGTGTGAAGTTTTAGCACAAAATACCCCACAGATATTTTTATATGGCATGTTAAAGTTGTCACTTTTTTTAGGATTTGCAAAAATGCACCATTTTCTGTCTGGCCCTTTAAATGCAAATGAACTGCTGCAGAAGGCAGGGTTTCAAGAGCCCGTGCGTGTTAGCAGCTGTGATTACGCAGACACTAAAATTACAGAAACTGTTCAGCCTTTAATGTTGAAACAGATTCAGTCAAAGATGGAGAGACTCAAGAAGAAGTGGAAAAAATGTAGAATGCAACAGGACATCTCTAAATGGTTAGTTGATGAATTTATGTTGCTGATGTGGAGTTAACTTCAGTTAGCATATTCTGTCATGATAATCTACTGTATGCTCGTATAGGAACTGTTGTGAGATGCACACGGAGTGACTTTTAATTGTATGTGAAAAGATGGATGCTAAAGTTTGAGTTGACTCACAAACTTACTCTTATACAACAACTTTTCCTCTTCTTAACATGGACTGTGTGTTCCCGGGGGTGGGGTTTATGTACATTTTAGGGTTGGTGATGTCACTGATGTCACCAGCCATTTGTTGTAGTCCTTTAAAAAACGATTTATTTAAAAGCAAATATCTTCCTTTGCTTTGAACTTTGATCGTTGTAACTTTGATAATGTCGTTTATGTTCAAACAGCAACATTTCACTCTAACTAAAGTTAGAAATGTGAAATCATACTTTAACACCCCTTTAATAAACAATTAAAATCTCCCCTTGCTGTATATTTGACATACTCACAATCATTACTTTTGCCGGTTTTTGGGGCAGCATATACTTTATTGGGAGCGCCACCCTTGTTACATGAACGCTTCACAACATCAGCACCGAAAAAATGATTTAAATTTTTTTTTTTTTTTTCCATCTAAAATAAAAAATCATGATACGAACCGAATTGTAGGTTTGGTCTATCGTTACAGCCCTAGTAAGATGAGAAAGCAGTAGTGTACTCGTTTGTTGTAGTTATCAACGTAATCAATAAATTATCGGAGAGGGTAACAATCATTTTGGAGGATCATTGAAAAATGTATTACTGGCGAAGGGAGGGTCAAGTCTTTTTTGACTACAGATCTCAAAACTCCTAAATAAAATAAAAAACAAACAGTCCCAAAGCTAATATATTCTCCTTTGGTGTACTTCTAGATTTGGTCCTTGTGATGTTGAATTAATAGATCACAGTCAAGTACAGATCACATGTGGTGATGACAAAACAAATAACAGACAGCTCCTACTCTTCAAGAACCTCAGCATAACTGCTCATTAAACACTAACAAGTATCCCCCTTTGCTAAAAAAAAAAACAAAACAAAAACAACACTTAAAATGCAGTCACATGCAAAGGAAGCTGGCAACTAGAAATCCACAGTCCAGTTTAATTGGTCAGAGCAAACTGAACAAGCAACAAAATCATTTATTTGTGTGTGAATGTTCCTATAGTCACAGCTTATAATGTAGTATACATTAGTCAATTTCTGCATTTATTTTGAATGTTATGTAGCATTAGAACTTCACATTGCAGAAATTGTTTCAGATCTATAAAAATAAATATATAAATACAATTAATAAATACCAGTGAAAATTGTTCTCTTCAAGTTGGACTCTCTTGCTGCCTTATATTCATTTCAGTACATTGCAGACACTGAATTTATTTTTTTACCACACAATGGATCATGCGAGATAGCGATCACTCCTTTTCATTGTCTTTATAATTGACCGACATGAAATCCATGTTCTGAAACAACATTTCCCCATAATACTCATGCCTAGATGAAAACATATAATCTACTATAAAAGGATCCAAGTTTACTGATTTGTTGCTATAGATACAGATCTCAGATTTGTAGTTGTGCTGTAACACCAATCTTTCTCACATTAAAGGTCAAATTTACCTCAGCATAAAAATAACTGCATTGAGGTTTAGTGCTTTTTGTGTGTGAGATGAGATCCCAACATAGGTTAGGATAATCTTACTTTCAGCAATGATTAAAAGCCACCCCAGTCACCCCATTACACCCTGCTTGGTCGCCACTGGTTACAAGAGACCACTCTGGAGCGTATTGGCTATTATGGACCATTATCTTAAGTAAGGAGCTAAAACCACAGATGCAATGGTTACATGACATGCATGAATTTGTCAGTTTTAATCAAGCAGTGCATTTAAAATATCGGATTTGAAAGTCAATGTCTGAAATGTTCAGGCTGTGCACTATTAATGTTCTTGAAGGGTTTTACATGTTATACAGGATTATACAGTCACATTATAAAAATACATGAATGTCACTACTTTATTTAAAAAAAAAAAAAACTACTGAATACATATAAAAAAAACTACTGAATACATATAGATATGGATAATACAGAACCACGAAAGATGAGACTTTTTTGTTATATAATGCAGTGACATTCATGTATTTTTATAGAATTAGCCGTAGGTATAATATTGATTGATTAATGTATGTTATAGACTACATAATATGTATTACTTAATAATACTTAATAACACATGGGGCTTTATGCACCATTTTTTTATCTTTCCACAAGGAGTTCTCCTAAGAATTTTGGCTTAAACTGTCAAATACACACAATGGTATGTCAAAAACGTTCACATAAACACAGTCGGTTATGTCTGTGAACGTAAAAAACAAGTAAAGAAATGTCATGTGTATATACGTATATTATAGTAGATATACTTTGTAATACACAGTACTTACTGCTATATATGCTTTTAAAATGAATCAAACAACAAAAGAAAAACAGAAAATCGCTCACTGCTCTTTACTGAAAAACGTTTGCAGCTTTAATAAGAAAACTTTTCTTGCTTGAAAAAGCTGCTGTTAAATACTCTGGGAAGATAAACATGAACTGTGTATAGCTCACTCAGGGCGGGGTCTATGCTAATAGGCCAGATCCCTTCAGCAGTCGTGGGCAGGGCCTGTACAATGTGACTTCATGACTCCATGCTCCACAAGCTTTCATACCCATGCATGAATTTTCAAAATTACTGTGTTAATATCATGCCAGCTTTGCCATCCACTCCGGTCAAAACATTTTTTTACAAACCATAATATTAATGAATGTTGTCAAGACCAGGAAAAGAACACAAAACAAATCTCTTACCTTTCGCTTTGACCGCTCAGACTTCTTGGATATATTTTTCATTTTTTTATGAAGATGATATAATACCTAAAAAAAACAACAAAGCCACATTAATGCCTAAGAGTGTATACCATTACTCATCCACCATTAAACAAGAGTTTACATATTACATTTTTACAATAGGTATGACAAAAAAGTAGTATGACATTTACTTATAATAAATAAGTACAAATCAATTAATAAGGGGGCGCTAGTGAGCAGGCGATGGAATAGAATGCGTTTGGCTGAGATCCTTTCTTAATTTCTAATCTAATTTGTTTTAAAAACAACATATCTTCTGTAATTATCCCCAGCACGATTTATAACGTATTTCTGAACACAGAGTTCACACACACGCAGAGTTCAGCTTCTGACCGTGCCCACACACCAACACCACCATCTGTTGTTAATGAGTTAACTTTAAACTCTCCTGGCCGAACAGGCCCCGTCTACTTATTTAACGTGAGCGCCATTTCATTGTGTAAACTTTTACTATACGGATAATCTCCATTGCCATTGTCCATCAAATTTAGATGATGATGATGATGATGATGACGGCCAGAGTCTGGCTGGCTCGGAGGCTGGCTCTCACACTGGTTTAGAGGCTGCAGCAAGTATCTCTCTTGTCCTGCACCTCTAGCTACTCCGTTTACAGAGGCAGGGAAGAATAAAATGACTGAGGCGAGGATAAACGAATTTCACCTAGCAGTGACTAAGTTTGTAGTAAAGGGTTTGCACCCGTTTGCCTCTGTATTTCAGTAGGTTAATTTGCTGAATTTTGTCCAGCATGTCTTTTCAAATGAAAATAACAAATACATGACCAAAAAGTGCATGTTTTTATGTCAGTATAGTTCTGTTTTATTAATTCCTAGGCCTTCTGTATATTATCTGTAGCAAGATGATGAAGACTCTCAACCCAAAATAAAATGCCCCAAACAGAGACCATTTAACAAATCATCTGATTCCTGCTTGGTATGGGGTTGAAAAGAGCAATCTGATCACAGAGCTGAAACATGTCAAACATGCAGCCATCACAGCAGATGGTTGGACAAGTTTCAGTCAAAACCACTATCTCACCATAACATTGGACTGTGTCAGGGAAGGTTAGATTAAAGAAAAAGTCCTCCAAACCAGAGCAGTGTACAAAGCTCAAAACAGGGATAGCTGTGGCTGAGGAGATTGAGGGGGTCCTGGAGGAGTTTGGAGTTTCACCTTCTGGAGTGAAAGAGAAGGTGGTGGCAGCAACCGTGGATTACGCAGCAAACATGGATGTAGCTGTGAAACGCTAAATATAATCAAGTTTCCATGTTTTGCGCACACACTTAACCCTGGAGCTCAGAAGCTGTACAACTGCAATACAGTTTCCAACTTGGAGCAAGGATCCATTCTGTGATCGTATGGATGAAGAGATCCCACATGGCTAAAGTAGTCCTGAAGGAAAAGCAACAACTCCTCAGTAAGTAGTAATAGGCCTACTGTTTAAATACTGTACTTTAATTCCAAGCTAATGACATACAAATTGTAACATATAAAAAACAGAGATTAGGATCAATTAAAAAATGTATATAAAGTAATGGTAATATTACATTGTTTAATGTAATCTCATAATCTGTTTATGCAGACGCATGCGCGAGAATTGCGATCTGCTTACACCAGCTTACACTACTTCAGATCGCAATTCTCGCGCATGCGTCGTGGAAATCTAAGGAAGTCTTGTTCTGGCCTACAAGGAAGAAAAGAAATAGTCGAATAAACTCGTTATTTTTGTTTGTTTTTTCGCACAAAAAGTATTCGCGTCGCTTGATAAACATATAGTTGAGCCACGGTAGTCACTTGGGATATTTAAACATTTTCTTCATTGACTTTCTGGGCCGTCAAGAGGCAGTCCTTTAGGAGCCAATGTGGTAGTTATACAGCTCTCAAATTTAATCAAAAATATCTTCATTTGTGTTCCGAAGACGAACGAAGGTCTTACGGGGTTGGTACAGCATGGGGGTGAGTAATTAATGACTTAATTTTCATTTTTGGGTGAACTAACCCTTTAAGCATCAAACTGGACCAAAACATGTTATGGTCCAAAATGAGTTATTAACATTTCTGGTCCAAAAGAACAAGTCTGTAATTTTAAAATTTTAAAATGCACATTTGAGCTAAAAGTAGATTGTGTGTTAACATATGACTACAAAGTATAATAGATACTCAAAGCTAACACATATAGACTAAAATCCATATACCCCTATTTTGATTTCATGTTTGGCTAAACCTCAAAGTATTGGTCACAGACCAAGCATGCCGATATTGATTGTTGGTAGTAATTCCACAATTACGGTACCATTATTGAAAACTGATGCACATTAATGATTGTCTACAATGAGGTCACTGCATATGCATCTGCAAATAACTTACAGCTTTGCTAGAAGCAAACAGATTATGAGGAGTTTGGAAAAGATTTATCTTCTTGTGACATTTGGATAATCTTAGGCTACTATTTCATTTGTAGGCAACTTTATCTCCGAATCCAAAGGGAATGAATTATGAAGTGCCCACTGAACCGTCTGTGTGGGCGCATGGCCATCTACTGCATCCTAAATAAACTATGAATGCTCTTGAGCATGATTGTATATATTTACTGATATATTTTCTGCGTTTAGACGAGCGTTTTGGGGGGGAAATCCGTGTGCATATGGTGACGCAAAAGAGTGTGAAATTCAATGTAGTATGCACTCCAGGCGGCTAGGGGGCAATGTGAAGCACTGCCACACAACAACACCAAGTCCGCGCGCCTGCGTACAACCTTCACTGTCAAGCCGACTTTTGCGTTTTTCTGGGTGGAGGGGTTACACTAGCTTATACCTTATGTGAAACTGGGGGATTGTGTTTTTCACCATGATGATGTAGTTCCCGGCGCGTTGCAGATCTGTTCAATCCGAACGATTGAAGTTAAAAAGTATATATAGGCCATATATATATATATATATATATTAATTATTATTATTATTTTTTGGAAAGACGTAGGCCTATCGTTTCACTAGATAAGAGCCTCTTCTTCAGTTGTGATCGTGCACAGCCTGTTAAGTACTTCAAAGACCTTTGAAACTGCATTGATTTGGACTTCAAAACATTAGTGTCCATTGAAGTCCATTATTCGAAGAATAAATGTTTTCCTCAAAAAACTTATTTTCCCTTCCACTGAGGAAAGAAAGACATGGATAACTTGGATGGCATTGGGGTGAGTAAATTATTTGGTAATTTTAATTTTGAGGTGACCTAATCCTTTTATAGTTCTTAAGTTGCAAGTATGCAAACTTGGGACAAAACAACAACAACAACAACAACATAAATAAATAAATAAATAAACAAATAAATAAATAATAAGTTAACAAAAAATTTGAGACAAGGAAAGTTTGACCCCATGACCCCATATTGAATTATTATGGCAATTGTGATAATCATGTTGACACTAGTTAAAGGAAACGCACACAGTAATAAAACACAGTCAGTTCAGAGCAAGCAATCACGCGCCAAGTAGTTTTCATTTTTAAAACGTGTAATAATTTCGTAGACGCTCCAAAAAAAACCATCTCATCCTCACACTTTCATTTTAAACGATAAATCAGCTCCTATGGCTACACCATAAAATGTATTGCTTTGTAACAGGTACAAGTCCTCCCTCGATTGATCTACAAGATAGTGTAATGTCGAATCCTTACCTTGGCATAACAGCATGTGATCAAAACCAGCGGTAACAGATATCCTATCACGAGAATAGTCACTTTATAAGTGTGCTTGGCCACCCGTTGGGTCCAAATCTCCCAGCAGAACGTGCTATTGGGAGCCTTAGGGTGATTCGTCAAAATTTGGTGCTGCGCAACCGGGACCGCAAAGATAAAGGAAAGCATCCAAATAACACAAACGCCAATGAGCGCATTCCTCCGGTTACGAATACACGGGGACTTTTTGGAGAGCACCACGGCAATGTACCTGTCCACGGACATGGCCACGAGCGTGAAAATGCTCACCAGCATGCTGACCGTAACAAAATAGTGCACAAATTTACACAGAAACGCCCCGAAGATCCACTCGGGAAGTGAGTATATGGTGGCCTGAAACGGGACGCAAAACAGGAGGAAAGATAAATCTGCTATGCTGAGATTTATGATGAAAATGTTAGTGGTACTTCTCGAGCGCCTTGACTTTATTTTCCCAATGACAACCATCACTAGAGTATTTCCAATGATTCCCAAGAAAAAAATACATCCAAATATGACGGGCACAATCACTGTCTCCGGACCAAAGGTGTCTGTCGTTTGGTTCGTGTCCATATGCTCCTCTGTCCAGATTACGGTTTCATTTCGGGATAAACCCATGTTTGCAAGGATTCGAGAAGCCCGGTCGAAACAAAAGAACATAAGTCCACTCAGAAGCACAGAACAATCACTCCCCAGTTTGGTTTCTCATTTTCTGAAGTTAGCGCGCGCTGACAAATCCTTGGCTCGGTTGTGGAGTGCTCCAGTTACGCTGGGAAATGCACCGGCTGGGTATGAAGCACTATAGAGAACGTTCATCATTCACTGGCGCGTGTTGTTCTTTCCAGGGAAGACGTTGGAACACTGGCACCAGCTCAGTGGGGAAAGTTTTCGCCCGGAAGCGTTCAAAACATTCTTTGTCGTGATTTCATGAAATATTCAGAATTATTATGGCAGCGCTTATCTGAAGTTTAATTGGCATAATAACTGATACTTGTCATAACGATAACTATGTCGTTGGGTCAAAGAACACTATCATGTTTGTGTATGTCATTATGAACTTGGCTTAGAAAAATTCAGAGGACCTTTACACGCTTGTTCTCACATTATCTAGGTGTCACGATTACAGATAACCAGGCGCAGACTCAGTGACTTGATTGTTTGAATGCTGCATCTGGTCAGCATATAGGCTACTACTACTGATAAGATACTGATTTGTCAAAAAAATTCAAAAAAAGTTTCATTTGTAAGCCTTCTTTCATTAGCCTGTTCTAAGAACCTACTAACACAAGCAGCATTCCACCCACACAAATAACCTTAATAAAATGATGCAAGAGCGTTCAACTCAATAAAAGAAGAAAATCCTTACACTGTTTCCGGGATTTTATAGCAGCTGTTACTGTGCAGTATTAAAATATGTTCCTGAATGCTCCATTTTGTTATGCGAAATAAAATTCTTTGTGAAAATAAAGCAATCTTTGTTAATGTTACTATAGGGAAATATTCTATAACACACCTACTCATTTACAAATCAATTTTAGTAGAAAGGATTCGTGAAAGGGGGAAAAACATAAAAAAGCAGATACAAATAAAGTTTTTTACAGCGTTGTAGGCTTACACCTGTCCTGACATTAATTTATAAAACAAGAAGTAATTGGTAACTATAAAAAGATTTGATTCATATCAAAAGAATCAATGAGCCTTGCACTTTAAGCAAAATCGCAAAGGTGCATGTAAAATATAGCCTAATACTTTTGTCTAAAGCCAAATGAATAGATAATCCATGGAGGTATCTTATTATAATTGCAAAATCAATATGGAAATGAATATTAAGTGTAATACAAAATTGCTTAAAAAATGTGGGAGAATCATTCAAAGTGGAATAAATATATTTTATTGAGTTTGGAGCTCCAAAAACAAAAACAAAAACACCATTAAAGTAGCCCATACCCTTTAGCTCTGTCAGTATAGGCTACATGAGATTTGTGATAGGAAATGAATATGCAGCTTGTGTTTCTGGGATGGTTATTGGAATTCTCAGACTTTTAACAGTCTGACTTCTCAAGGTTGGTTTTAAAAGCTCTGAAACACCTACAAACAGTGGTTGTTCAAGGCATGCATCCTCCACTGTGTTCTTCTGTCCTCATCAGACAACATGTGGCAGATTTCCCATAGAAGACACAAGGGAAATGCCAAACCAGGAGGATTGAAACTGTGGTGTTCATGACTTGTGCCCTATTTCCAGTGTGGTGATGTGCTATGATTATTTAGTGGTCCCAAGGAACTTGATTGACTCAGTCATAACTGCAGCTACACCTATTTTCTAGAGGAGGTGGATTACATTCCAAGAGGAAAAACAAGCACCCGTGAGGCACTCTAGTGCTCAAATAGAATTTAACAGGTTTTAGCCCAGGTGTTGGGATCCACACAAAGATGGTGTTATATTTACTTTAACAGCATCTCTCAGAGCCAAAGTGTATTTGCCACGTGTAGCAGAGGTGTAGCACTGTGCCTCTCTGAAGTAAAAAGGGAAAACGTAATGTGAGGAAAACGTAAGAAAAAAATAGTAATATTAATTGTTTTTATATTCCTAATTTATATTAGGGATTATATTAGGATATATTAGGATTATATGAGGATATGAAAACCTTTGTAAAATACTCCACACAACCAACACAACCAGGTAACGTTATGACACTGGCCATTGTCGATGAGGCACATTTTATACTGTTTCAACATGTACACCATTGCCTACATAGGCAATATATATAGGCCTATATATTAGTGGCGTAGGCTTTATTGTGAAATCGGTGGGGGACATCAATAAAAATATTTTAAGTTTTGATTAAAATTATATATCAGTGTCACTGGATATTGTTAGGGACACCCTTCCCTACTAAAATCTACGACCCTGATATACATATAGATTAGAAGAAAAACAAAAAAATTAAAAAGTAATTCAAATGTATCATCAACTGGCCTGTTCAGCGCTGAATCAGCACTGGTTCTCGTGCCTGAGATGAACTCGCGTTATGCGGGTGAACTTCTAACTTTAGTCCGCCGTCCTGTTTCACTCATAGCCGAAAGATGCTGCGATCGCGCCTGATCCCATAACCTGCCAATAAACAAACAGTGCACAGTTCTGAGGACATTATATCATCTTCTAAATTAATATTCATTATCTTTAGAAAGTCATATATGCATGCAATTCATCATGCATTTCAACTTACCCAATTTCTTAAGAGTGTGTTATATAATATTGATTTGTTTTAAGTAATATTTGTGGTTCTTAAAAACATCAATTTAATTCTAAATTTAACAAATATATGAAGTATAGGCTATTACTAAATAAATAAATAATTGGTTCTGTGCCCAAAAAATATTTTTCTCTGACTGGGAGACAGCGAACTTTTCGCCCAATTGAAAAGATTTTCGAGTAATACGGTCCTGTGTTCTATGAGCTCTGAATGTGATCGAGCTAGAATCAGCCAATCGTCCAAGTAGTTCAAAACTTGCATGCCCCAAAGTTTCAGGGGGTGTGAGAGCTGCGTCCATGCACATTGTAAATGGTTGCTAGGGACAGGCCAAATGGTAGGACTGTGTGTTGATATGCTTGGCTCTTGAAGGCGAATCTCAAGAATCGCCTGTGACTATTTGTATTTGTAAATACGCATCCTTCAGATCTATTAACATTATCTTTGTCGCCGTAAAAACGCCGTTTGTCGGCTCGCTGCAGAATACACTGGAACAGTCTCATTTTCTGGAACTGAACGAGCGAAAAGTTGCGTTGGAAGTCAGGCCGTGGCGAGACTTGAACATGGTTGTTTTCCTATGAGGGCTAGGAAGACTTTGAGGCCTCAGGCTTTATCTCAATCTTCGGCCGGGGCCCACATGGAGGGGGGCACTGGCCGGCAGAGCGAGAGCGTGGTCTCTAGTCCCGGGCTTGACGGCGCTGTGAAGCAGCAAGCAGCAGGCAGAGGCTGTGGCTGGGAGCTTCGAGCAGACGGCTGTTTTGTGTGACCTGCAGCAGAGCCAGAGCGCTTCTGAAGGAAGTGCTTCATAGCTTGTGACGTCTTCTGAACCTCGGCGAATCTATCCGCGAAACCCTTGATGGATGATCCAAAGAGGCCAGCTGGGGAGATGGGCGCGTCGAGGAACACAGAGCGCTCAGAGTCCGGCATCTCAGATAGTGTCAGCCAAGGGTGTCTCTCAGCAACGGTGAGAGAAGCCATGGTCCGGCCAATGGTCTGTGCAGCGGATTTCGCGGCGTGAAGAGCCAGGTCCGTAGCGCTCCTTAAATCTGGCATGCTGATACTGTAGCTTCGGTCCTTCCTCATTCATTTTTCAGAGAAGGTCGGCCTGGAATATCTTCAGTACGACCATCGAATGCAATGCCGACACAGCCTGCCCAGCGGCGGAATAAGTGTGGTTGTGCATGGTGCGTCTTAGCTCGCCGTCCAGCAGAGGGCGGGCAAAGATGGGCCGCTTCAGCTTCTTCCACTGGAGGAAGATAGTGGTATCCTCTGTCTTTCGCACCATCTATCACGGAGAATGCTGCTTAAACAGAAGTGCGCACTCTGGCTAAGAAGGGGAGGTTCCAGGACTTTGCGACTTCTTCATAAGAAAAGGCACGGGCCTAGATGGCAGTGGGGCATGCAAGAAACATCCATCCAGCCAGTTGTGTGCTGGCTGCGCAGACGCCTCCCACTCAAGGACGAGACTTGCCACGGCCAGTGAGAGCAGACACATCAGTTCCGACTCTATGCTGGCCCGCTTCCCTGACGAATCTCGGCAGAGGGGGAGAGGTCCACAGAGCTCGCTCAATCCTCACTGTCCGACACCAGGATAAAACAACTGGCCTCCTCCACAGATGCAGCTGCCTCGTTGTCGTCAATGGCGGAAGCGGTGGCGGATGGCGGCCGTTATCCATCGTTGAGCGACCCGAGAGAAGCTGCCGAAGCTGGCGGGTGAACCGGCGAGCTGTCGCGGGCTGGAGAAGGCTCGGGGACTCGTCATGGGTAATAGCTTGCAGTGATGGCAGCCGCCATCAGTGAGCGCGAGAGCTCCATGATCCTCTCCCAGGCAGGAAATGCAAATAACATGGCGGTCCACTTAAATGCATATTTTGAATATTATCTTCCCACAAGTCTGAATGATTGACATGTGCATGAAAAAAACAAACAAACAATGGTTTTGCCTGTATCACATTGGCATAAATGAAGAAGTACAAATGTAGGTGTTTTTTCTAACAGTACTGATGTCAAAAATGTTAATTTAGGAACATTTCGAAAACACACATACACCACAACAGTAACATTTATACAACATTTATACATTTTGTAGTCCAAACATTTAACAAATCACTTCAAATACTATATTGCAATCCCATTTAAGCTTCTGGCAAAAACTTTAGGCCTAAGTGAAAGACACTGTTTGCACTCCCTGGGAATCAAACCCATGACCTATTAAGGTCAATGTTAAACTATCATCCATCAGTTTAGAATCACTTGAACTCCTTTGTCTGGTTTCATTATCCATAACGGTCAATACTAAGTGCTGAATTTAGTTTAAGTCAAAAAGGAAACCAAGCTTACAGACAGAATAATATCTCTGTTTTGCCGATAGATAGTTTTTACCATATCCCCTTTTTTCATATGTGCATTGCCTAATCATCTGATGTTAGTATGAGATGCATTAATAAAATTATAATAGGTAAACTAAAATAACCAATTAATATAAAACTAAATTTTAAATGAAATATTAGAGCAACAGCATAAATTCTTGCTGCCCACCACCTAAGGACACTCTCTATCACTGGTTTTATAATCACTGAAGCCAGAAGATTTGGGACAGTAATTGTTTGACTAGATTAATGCATAAACACAGCTGGTGTAAACTTATCATGCCTTGCAGCTCATGTTTTGTGTTTTGAGAAGAATTATGGACAGTGTCCTCTATGATACAGCTTAAATTAAGTAGACGTTTTGAGAGAGATAGGTGAAGTGGCAAGGATGAGGCTGGGTAAGAGTGATAATGTTTCCAGCTGCTAGAAAATAGCTGGTGGAAAATTCTCTGCTGGAGAGGCTTGTTCAGTTAAATGCTATTTTAAAGGCGTTTGTTTGTCTTTATTCAAGGTGATCGTTTAGAACATCTGCTTCGAGGGGGTGTGATGAATGCTTTGCCTTCCCTTCAATCAAGGTTTCCAAATGAAATGAAGCCAGTGCAAGTTCTACCAGAAAGACTCAATCGTTCACGTCATGTATTACCTTCTCATTTATCCAATCATATCCTAATAGTCAGTATAAAAGTTTGGTACTTACACATGTCTGAGTTCTCAGATGCTGTCGCTTCAACCACCTCCATCCTCCCCATCCACCACCAGACGGGACCTTCCCTTCCTAACATTCATGTGCTCCCCTCCATCCTTCCCACCACCTCCAGATGGGCTCTCCCCTCTACCCTGAAGGACGTCCTCTCCTCCTTCTACCCCACCACCACCATATGGCACCCTTCCTTACTTCGCAGGGGGTGGGCTGCATGCGCCCCTGCCTTCGTCTTCAGGCAGGATATGCAGATTCCGTACCCTCGGAATGTGAATTACGGATGGGGCCTACGCCAAAGAATTGGATTGTTTGCTGAGCTCAAATAAATGTTCATTGTCACAGTATTAATTCTTAGTAGAACTATTTTTACAACATTATCCCTGCACTCTTTCTGCCATACACTTAATCTTTTTGTTTTGTTGTGTTTAATTTAGAAATCATCTTCTCTAATCCTATTGGATTTACTTGGACTCTCTGGCACACAGAATTTGAAAACTCCTGTTCAAGCTGGTTTTTAATAACCAGAATCAGAAACCAAAATTGTTTTGTTGATTTGTGAGTTGGTTTGTGTTTGTTCATCTCTGTCATTATTCCTATTTGCATTTTGAATGAGTGTCATAGTGTTCTGATACCTAGAATAAGGTTAAGAGCTGTCAACATAATTGATGTTTCCATACTCCTCATTTTGAGCTGTTGAAGTGGCACGTTGCTGAGGTTATGCAACCACACGACCACAGCTGCTGTGTTGCACAGTTCAGTCAATTTTTAAAGCAAAAAAAAAAAGAAAAAATTAAATAACATTCCCATAGGTGCACAATAGACACTAGACTGACCTTAAGGACATCATTCTAAAAGCTTTTAAAAACATTACATTTTTATTGTGGGATTTTGTGGCCTTGTGTTTTTCATCAGTCATATTTTGATTTTGTTATTTGTTGAAATGAGAGGGATTATAGCAATAAACATGTTTGTGCAAACAAAGAGCGGTGATATTGCCAATTCATCATTGCCACCACCAATTCATGAATACTTTTTCTTTTATCTCCAGAAAGCGTTTTCCATTCACTTCAGGAATAATGGGAAAGTATTAAGTGGCTTTAAGTACTATATACTTACATTGAAATGAATAATTTGATACAATGGACCTATTGTGTACATACATGTTTTTACATTGTACTTATATTTTAAAAATACCAGCTATGTAATTACAGCTATAATTACTTCATGTAATTACATTTGTAATTACACAGTTGACCCTCCCCTCACAACTTAACCTACCCTTAAACCGACCATACCTGTCCCTAACCCTACCCGTATCACACCTCAATAGCAGCAAAAGTGTTTTACAATACAACAGGAACACAATAATACATTGTACTTATTGTTCAATATAAGTACATAGTACATAAAGCCACTTAATATAAAGTGGGACCAGTAAATGAAATAGGAATAGAAAATGAGTGGTGGTTTATTTACAGTCCGTATGTTCTTTTCCTCCACACGTCAAATGTGAGACTGACATCATCAGAATAATACATAACACAAATTAGCTACAGTTCTTTCAGTGTCTGATTGAAAAAGGTACAAATGTGTTATCATGACAGACAGTGGTGAGTGAAGGTTTAAAAATAAATATATTCTCCCATGAATCTCTTACCGCAAGTGGTTTATGCAGAGGCAGGCTCAGTGATCCACTGAACCCTCTTAATACTGGAGTGGAGTCAGTAAGGGGAAATCAGCAAGCGCTATATATATATATATATATATATATATATATTATCTTTCAGTCAATCCAGCTGTTCTCATTTGGCCTTGAACTCAAATGATCCTTCTACTAATCTCAAATGTTCAATTCTGGTCTGATCAGCACTGCAAGAACACAAAACTGGATGGGAGATGAAAGGTGGATGACGCAAGCAAACTATGAAAAGCAAAGCTCCACAATTGCTTGGTTTTGATTCAAAGTGACACCTCAAGTCGACATTCACCTTGAATACATACAGCCATGTTTGAAAAATTTAAAGTGTTGTTATTCAACCAACGTCTAACCAAGGGCTGAATACTCCAAGCTTTTAGCAAATCAATTTAAGCTTGAATTTAAAAACTGGTTAATATTGTAATGAATAATTTGTCTCATCCCTTCTCTATCTTTTGTTTTTGTCTTCTATGTCAGTCTGTGAAACAACTCACTCCACTGTTGTAAATGTGTCAAAAGATCATGATGTCGCCATGGAGACACATTGTTTTACCTCATATTTAACAGACTGAAGGCTTGAGACTGAACCTGAACACACCGAAAAATGTAAAGACAAAAACATATTTCAGTTAGGTTTATGTTTGAAATAACCACAAAATAACAGGGGAATTACATTTTTTTTCTAATATAATAAAGCCAATCCTCACTTTGATATTAATTTAAAAGCTCTAGTAAGTAAACTCTGGTAAACTCTAGTAAAAAAATAAATAAAGACTACCTTTTGAAAATGTAAAACTTTTAACTGGTTTTGACAATGCATGCATAGTAGAAAAGAGAGATTGTATTGATGAAAAGAAGTAGCCTGATCTGCCTAAAATATACTGAGTTAGTAAATATGACACTTTGTGTGAGTCTTTAGCGCCCTCCTCTGTCAAATCTGCGTATGACAAGTAAAATCCATCTTGTGTTCTACAGGAAAGTAATTCAACTTGAACTTCACTGTAAAATCTAACATTGTTCTTACTAAGAATTTTTTGCTAACTTTTCCATAAGTGCAATAATTTGTTGAACTTACTTAAAATTTCTTAGTAATCTGTACTGTTTGCATGTGTGCTTTCGTTACTCAGAAAAACCTTGTAAACATTACTTGACTGGTTTGAGTACCATTTTCAATTTGCATTCGCTCATTTTCCAGTCATCTTGAGTGTTATTGTCAATACACCTAAATATTTTTGGGAGAACATCAAAATTCTTTAGTTGACTTGTTGATTTCCCTTTCTCACCATTATTGTGATTGATGTTCCCTTTGGTTAGGCACTTGGAACTTAATTTATATTATTGTTCTCTTCCAATTGTTTGCAGTGATGCAACTTGAAATCATAATTATTTGATTTCAAAGGAAGTGAAGTAAATTATATATATATATATATACACACACAAACACACATACTTAAATTAATTAATAAATTATATATAACATAAATATATTTCATGTATAATAATGATCTTTTAACATTTTATTGCTAACGCTTATGGCATAAATCTTTAATTGGGTTGATATAATCCCTCTATATTTGTAACAATATCTTGCAATTTTGGTTGAGTCACACACAGACTTCAACATTCAGCATGCAAACCACAACAGTGGTAACATTTTTAAAAAATCATTTAATTAATTAGACATTACAATTTTATTTGTCTCTTTTCAGTATAACCCCAATAACGATAGCAAATAAAATTGTAATAAAGCCAAAAACAGTAAAATAAAGCAATTAATTTATTCATGCCGCAATGCACTCTTGGAGTACGCTTCCTCGGTTCACAGATACTGGAAAGTAAAAGATCAAGTATAGTATAGAAATTATTTTAAGTTACTGGAACTCTCTTGTAAGTGTACACTACTAGGCATGCACTTGTTAGTACTACATATTATTTCTATTTCACTTTACTCAGTTTTTTGAGTGCAATCGGTTTGCATGCTTTTTTCAAGTAAGGTGTACTAATTGGATTTTACAGTGTTGTACCCATTTGCTGATTTCTAACACCATGAAAATGAATGAATAAATAAGGTGTAGATTTTGCTGAATATTTCTGAGAAACAAAAAAAACAAAACATATATGTTGTATGAATTTATTTACAGACATCCTGTAAAAGCAATAAGCCTTTCATAGCATTAGTCTTACCACAGTGATTGTTTTAAGATGTATATATTGTTTTGTTAGCTGCTGTTTAGGAATTTTGAGGGATCTACTTTTTTTGTGTTTAGTTGGAAGCCAGAATCTGATCCACCCAGTCGCGGAGCTCAGTGACACGGGCGTACACACCAGGTATACTGGTGTCACAACGACTGCTTCCCCAGGACACTATACCCACCAGTGTCCAGACATCACCCTTCTGACACACCAGAGGACCACCAGAGTCACCCTAAACAGACAGACGGTCAAGAGAGTGATGGTGAGAGAGTTATATAGAGAGAAATTGAGGAAGTGAGGAAGAGAATATTCTTACCATGCAAGAGGAGGCACCAGCAGCACCAGCACAAATCATGACATCATGGATGTTGCTTCCCCAGTAGCTTATACAGTCCTGGTTGGACAACAGAGGCAAAGCAACCTGCTGGAGCTCATTAGGGGTGAACAGAGCTACACGGAGAGAGAGAGAGAGAGAGAGAGAGAGATCATAAAACATGTTGCAAATATATTATAAATGTATGCTACCATTCAAAAGTTTGGGGTCAGTAAGATTTTCTTTCTTTTCGTTTGAAGTAATTCATACTTCAGCAAGGACACGTTGGTCAAAAGAGACAGTAAAGACATTTATAATGTCATGAAAAATGTATATTTCAAATGCTGTTCGTTTGAACTTCCTATTCAGCATAGAATCCTGAAAAAATTGTTTTTCACTAACATATTAAGCAGCACAAATGTTTTGCTAGCTTTGCCATAACAGGAGTAAGTTACATTTTAAAATTTATTAAATGAGAAAACAGTTCTTTTCAATTGTAATTGTATTTCACAATATTATGTATTTTTGATTAAATAAATGTAGTCTTGGTGAGAGACGTCTCTCAAAAAATCTTACTGACCCCAAACTTTTGAATGGTAATATAATTAGAGATCAATTGGCATATCTATTATTAGCATTATATCAATTGCATAGCCATTATAGAATAATAATTATAATATATTTCAATAATATAATGATGTATTATTTGTATTATTTTTTTGATGTAGAAATATATGAAGAGTTCAGATGCAAAAGCCTCTAAGTGCCATTTGAAATTTTCTTCTAGAATGATAATTTTTATCAAGCTTGTATATTTAAGTTCAGTGATTTCACTTAAATGGCAATGATAATTACCTATTAATTGTTTTTTAAGTGAAATTACTGAACTTAAATATACAAGTTTGATAAAAATCATCATTAAAGAAGAAAATTTCAAATGGCATTTAGAGGCTTTTGCATCTGAACTCTTCATATTCCGAATATTCTAATCAGACTTGAATGAATATCACATTTTTAAAGATATTTCTATTGATCTAGAAACAAAAGCAAGTAGGCCTATGTATTATAGACTGTGATGTTTTAGATAGACCAACCATTGTGATTGGTCACTCCCCAGCCAGAAGTCACACATGTCATTCCAGGAGCAAATTCGTCTGAGGTCTCAGCAAGACAAACAGGAGACACATGGTCATTCAGTGAGACGGGGGAGGTCAGCTTGATCAAGGCAATGTCATTCTCGATGGTATTGGAGTTCCACTGAGGGTGGGTGAACACCTGTAATTGTGATTAAATCAAAAATCCCATGTCAAAACAGAAAAATCAGTAAATAAATAATGAGGAGAGATAAACATAACACTTTACAATATGGGTGCACTAATAATGCACAGATAATACTGAATTAATGTGTAACTAATGATTATTTAAGCTATTCAGTAATGATTACCACATTAGGAACTAATTAAAAGTCTGTAAGGTTAATGTATTAGTTCATACATAAATTGTTATTAATTAAATATGTGATTGTGGGTTAATTCCATAATAACTTATTTTTTTAACCAATAGTGTTAATTAATATATGTTAATTTCCAGAATGAGCCAAAGTCTTGTATTTCAACTTCCAGATAATATGACAGGTACACTAATATGCATTAATACATGATTAATTACTATATTGTTAGTGCAAATTAATGTGTAAATTACTACAATTATTAAATGAATAGTTAATAATGATGTGCCCCAACAAGTAAAGTCATAACATAATGATACATTTGCAAATCATTAGCTAATGATTTATTAAAGCAGACAACTGGAAGTTGAAGTGCATTGACTAATTGTGGTAATTAACACATTAATTTACACTTTTAGTTAATATAATATGTTATTAAGGAATTAATACACAATTACACATTGAATTAATAGAAATTCATATATTACGTAATCTATTAATAATACACTGTAAAAAATGATGCAGGTGGGTGTTAAATACAACCTCTGCAAATCAGTTATATTTTACTTAAGTATATTAGTTAGCAAGTAAAATATATAAAAATGGGTACATTCTAACTACACTACCTATTTATTAACAGTAATATCTGGATCATTAAAAAATAAGTAAAACATACCCCATTATATTAGTTCAGTCATTGCAAATTGCGTATGCGTCAACTTCAACGTCCAGGCGGGAATCGCGGAATTCAAATTCAACGTCTTCAGAAGGACCACGAAGTGTTGAGCTCCAGGTAAGATGTTTTTTGTTGTTTTTTTTATCATGTTGTTATCATATAACCCAAATATTAACTTATTTAATGGTAAGATTCATAAAAAGATTTGTAATTTGCTCGCTTATGTCGGTGCCACAGCCAGCTGACAGGTTCGAATTTCAGGCTGGTCGATTTAGCTTTGATAATGTTAGTGTTATACTGGGTCTTATACTGGCAAATGCGAGTAAAAATCTACATTGATAATTAAAATATTAGCTGCCATTTGTGTCATGCACATTGCTGAAATTAGTGAACAGCTTAGCGAAGGTGCAGCTGTGTGATAAGGGTTTGTTCACGCCGACAGCGTTTTTATTTGATAGCCTATACGGTTGACGATGTCCTGAGGTTAGAAAAGTTTAAGTCGTTTTTTTTATGTGATTATTGTCATCATTGTTTTAATCAATGCTTGTGACAAATATTCTGGGTTGCTGTTTCAAATTAATAGGATTATTGTTGCTGGACGCGTATGTGTGTGTGTGCCGCACGCACGTGCAGTTCAGAGAGAGTTCTCGAGTCGACTCTCTTCACTTTTCGAAGCGACGGCGAAGAAGCATCGCCTCTGAATGATAGGGATGGGGGTCGATTCAAAAAAGAATCGATTCCGAGGCGTTGGGAATTGAGAGTCGATTCCAAAGGTTCAAAATGCAAAGGTTGGGATCGATTCCATTAAGGGGAATTATCTTACTCGACTCGTAGTTTAGGATAAGTAAATCTGATTTATGAAATCAATCGACAAAAACAATCAAATTATTTTTTAAGTCATTAAATTCAAGTTCAAAAAATCTAAATGTTCACCCATATAATCAGGTAGTGGCAACTCTATTATTCCTTTGTTCTATGTGGACATTTATTTCCTGAATGTTCCAGCATGACAATCTATTCCAATCCTTACAAGATATTTCCATCTAAAGTAAAGGATTAGATTGCTAATTGTTTTATTATGGGATACTGGGGTCAAGAATTCAAGTATTTCTTTCGATTTTTTTTTACCTGTTGAAATTGAAGTGCTGATTAATACAGAAACCCTGCTTTGTCTTGAAATAAATGACGTAAATAAAAAAGACAACTGTTTTGGAACAACGTGTTGTTAATATGCTTAAACTAACTTGAAAAAATGATATGCTTTTCCTTTTTCTTTTTAACAGGAGGACGAACTTGAGGGCCACACAAACCAAATAATGAAAGTTTTGGTGATTCATAATCCCACAGCCGAGGAGGACCCATCAGATGTGTTGGTTGTTATAGAGGGCAACAGAGTACTGACTGGATGTGGAAACAAAACCACAGCATGCATTCTGTTGATGGGGCTGATGTATGCCCTCAACCTGGAGTACCCCAAAACCCTTAAATACACTTTTGACATGTTCCAGAAACTTTCAGTGTCACTTTCACTTTCAGCAGTTCGTGTCTGCTGTTAAAGTGGGGGAGTGAGGATGTGTGAAGACAAGCGAGGTTCTTTATGTGCATGACATCGAAGACCATGATTAATAAGAGTCTCAGACCATCATCAGAATGACCACAAAAATGCAAGTTGGTCAACAGATTTGTCTTTGTCTGTTTTTGTATTAGTTTTAAGAAGTTGTTAATGATATGTTGTGTCACTTGTAATTAAAGTCCCCGTGAACCGGAAGTCGCAAACGATTTTTCTCCAGTGCTGTGACGTATTTCCAAGTGAAACAGAATGTTTTATTTTTTTAAATTTTTTTAAATGAAATGTTTTTTATCCATAGTATTTGGTCAATAAAGAGTAATTTGTTACTGTTAAACTGTGTCCTGTGTCTGGCCATTTTTAAGTAAATTTAACCATCTCTGAATAAGTAATGTTTAATTATTTCTATTCACTTATTATCATTAATAATAATTACTGTTTTCTGCTAATAATAGAGTAATTATTACTCAATTTGTATAAGTAATTAGCTGTGTAATGTATTGAGAAATATTAGGTAGAATATTTACCTAATTTCGTTTAGTATATCATAGCTGTTAAAGTCCGGTACTCCTTACTCAAAAATATAGAATGAAATCTACCCAAACAAAATGAGTGCAAATTGTTACCTCACTTTTATTGAGTAGATTCTATAGGTTTGTTTTTACAGTGTATAGACTCTTTATTAATTGCTGATGCAGTAATCATTAATTAATGGTTTAGTTCTTCATGAGTTATACATTAACTCATGATCATCTGTGCATTATTTAAGTATGAATTAATGCATATTAGTGCACCCATATTGTAAAGTATTACTATAAACATAAACGAGCATATATACAGAGTAAACGTTGTACCTAAAAAGCATTGTCATGAATCATGATGCATTATCATGTTGAATGATTATTAAGTGGACATTTAAGTGTCCAACTCTTGTTTGTTATTGAGGAATATGTTTGAAGTTTTAAGCCTCACGTTTGACACTTTCATAGTCTGCGTTTCCTCCTGAGTGTTGACGCTTCCCTTGTTATGCTCTCCCAGGATCACACGGTGACTAGTTCTGGAGATAAGCAACAAAGGTTTATTAATCCTCATCTACCTCAGGATTCATGCATAGTACTGTGATTAGTCTATAGCCTCACCTCACACTGCAGTGTGCAGCAGTCACAACCCAGTACTCACTGATCAGAGAGCCACCGCAAAAGTGGAAGCCAGTGAAGTCCTGTCATTTAAACAACACAATGGCAAACGAGAGAGAGAGAGAGAGAGAGAGAGAGAGAGAGAGAGAGAGAGAGAGAGAGAGAGAGAGAGAGAGAGAGAGAGAGAAGCAAATTACACTTTGTATAAACAGTGTAGTATAATCTACCATTTGCTATAATACTAGTATACCTGCAAGGAAACCTGCCAGGGCCAGGAGTGAGGCAGTGCCTCTTCACCATTCACAATGCGGGCATAGCCACTGACAACAGGAGGAATGGCAGGAACACCACAGCCTAAAGAAAAAGGAAGAACAAGAGATCAAAGAATAATAAAAATGTAATGGAATTTGATAGTATAATGTAAATTGACCAATGTTTTCGTAAATACAAACAATAAATTTTTTTAACATCGGGTGCTGGTGACTATACTGATCTTTTCAGTAACTATGAGTATGACAGTAAAAAAAAAAACGTCCTCACCATAGGCTGCACCAATGAAGGCAACACAGGACAGCAGCCACAGGAAAGACATTGTGCAGAAGACAGTATTATTGACAGCAGAAAGTCCTATTTAACACCAAACCATGATTCCACACATACCAATAAGGGCATGGCAACCTGATGTCATGGTCAAAAATTAACCCTGAGAGTCTGCATCAGCTGGTCTACACCTGTGCTGAATCCCATGATTTTATCAAACAGTACTTGTACATTGCCATGATTAGCAAAGTACAGTGCATTTTTTTTTTGCATAAACCAGGTAGCTTAATAAATGTGCTATAAAACATTTCTGTTTGATTGCTTTTAAATTACTTTATTGAAAAAAATCTTATTGTTTAATTAATTTATATGTTTTATTTGTTGATCAGGTTTGCATTTCAGAAAAATATTAATTTAAAAAAACATAAACAACTAAATCAGTTGCCAACTAATCCTTCACTGGAAGGTTCACATTTAATTTGAATCTCTTTTTTGAAATATGAATCGTGTCATCTGTTCCAACTTCCAACCAAAACGGTTTGGTTAATATTTCTGATTGGCAAAAGCATTATAACTTCTTATTCGTAGATTCCATTACAAAAAGACATTTGCAACTGAAGAATAAAATAATAATAATAAATAAACAAACAAACAATTTGAACTACTGAATATTTATATTATTTTTATAATTACATATTATACATTTTATTATATTATTTATATTATATCACACATTACATTTTGAAATATACATATTATATTATTGAATTATATCAAAAATAATTATATTGAAATATGGATTTTGTTTGGCAAATTAATAATCACAGAACATATTATAGAAGTGGTAATAGAGAAGAAGGGGACTAGGGATTTTTCAGGCATCTGGAAAATACACATAATTAAAAAAGTTATAATTATTTAATGATAAGTTAACAGGTTATATGATGCCTTTATATGGGGTTTCTGGAATACTTACAATATTGATAGTTTAACTATTAATTATTATTATAATAATTCAAAGTAAATGTGTCAGCAATTTATGTTTGCGAAATGTGTGGGAAGGACTGGTATATAAACCCTCAAACGTTAGTGAGACGGCCCTGATTCATCATGGCTTTCGTTTGGATTCTGTCGTGTCTTGCTTTCATTGGAACAGCCTATGGTTTGTTGCTGTTATTTCCTCTGTAAAACAGATTTAAAAATTTGAAAAAAAAGTCTAGTTTTAATAGGCTACATACCCATCAAGGGAAGAATGCTTGGATTTGCATGAACATTTCTACAAATGGTTTTTTCTTTCACTCTCAAGGCTGTGGTGTTCCTGCTATCCCTCCCGTTATCACTGGCTATGCCAGAATTGTGAATGGTGAGGAGGCAGTTCGTCATTCCTGGCCCTGGCAGGTGTCTCTGCAGGTACAAACAGACATCATTTTAACAGATGACATATGGATAAAATTAACACATTTAACAAAACAAACATTAATATTGGCTAAAATAAATAAATTAATCTAATGTCTCATTGCAGGACTCCACTGGCTTCCACTTCTGCGGTGGCTCCCTGATCAACGAGTTGTGGGTTGTGACTGCTGCTCACTGCAATGTCAGGTGAGAAAGTATTAAAAGTATAATCAGTATAAATTATTATTATTTTTTTTGCCAACTATTATTTCAGAATAAGTATGTTTCGTTAATGAGTAAAAGAAATCGATGCATTTTTTTTTTATTAGGACCTCTCACCGTGTCGTCCTGGGTGAGCATGATCGTTCCTCGAACGCTGAGGCCATTCAGACCATGACTGTTGACATGGTGTGTAGACTCTATATGTTCTGTATCACACCTAATGCACTGAGACAAGGTTTAAACAGAGAGATGAAGAAATTTCTGCCACTAAATATGAGAATATCTTTAGTGAATGCTGACGTATCTATATCCTCTTCCCAAAGGTTTTCAAGCACCCTAACTACAACAGCTTCACCATCAACAACGACATCCTCCTGATCAAGCTGGCCTCTCCTGCTCAGATCAACACTCATGTGTCTCCCGTGTGTCTCGCTGAAACCACTGACGACTTCCCTGGAGGCATGAAGTGTGTGACCTCTGGATGGGGTCTGACCAGGTACAATGGTGAGTTTCAGAATCTCTTTTCAATTCAGCATTTTTAGCATTTTTACATATATTTAAAAAAATATTTACATTTATAATGATGAAAGTTTGATTTTATTTTTCTTATAGCATTTGTTCAGCTTTTATGGTTTAAGAAGGCAAAACTTGAGTTTGAGCTCTGTCCTGACTTGTTTTCTATGCTGAAAGCTTCTAAAATGCTGGCAATCTGTCGTTTCAGCCGCTGATACCCCTCCCCTGCTCCAGCAGGCCGCTCTGCCCCTGCTGACCAATGATGACTGCAAGCGTTACTGGGGAACCAACATCACTGATCTGATGATCTGTGCCGGAGCCTCTGGTGCCTCATCTTGCATGGTGAGTCTCTCTTGATTTTCCATCTTACCTTTCTATTTTCCAAGCTCTTGAAGATTGTGAAGATCTGACTAACCTGTGTGTTTTACAGGGAGATTCTGGTGGTCCTTTGGTCTGTGAGAAGAATGGAGTCTGGACTCTTGTTGGTATCGTGTCCTGGGGAAGTAGCACCTGCTCAACCAGCTCGCCTGGTGTGTACGCCCGTGTCACCAAACTCCGTGCCTGGGTTGACCAGACCATTGCTGCTAACTAAAGCACAATGTTTATACAGTAGTTTGTGCTCATAATGTTCATCAATAAAGTTTCACTTTGAAACAAAACAAACTGTTTGTATTTTTTTTCTGTAGAAAAAAAAAATTTGTAATCCAATAACTTTGTTTACAGTGGACAATGGACTTTCTATATGTTTGAGTGAATTTTTCTTATTACATTACTTTGATAATTGCAAATTCAACAGAAGATTAATTATTTGAAACTGCTATAAATCTTCTGCAAAACCAGATGAGATGACAAATGTGTATGTAATAATACAAAGTAATAATAACAACTAGTAGATCATCTCGAAATCACAATAAATCATGTTCCCAATCATGTTTTCTATTATAGCTATCATGCCTGGAGCTCTTTTAAATGAACTTTGTGAATAGAAGACTATGTAAAAAAAAATAAAAAAAAAGTGAACAGGAAAGAAAATGAATAACATTATTTCTTATTTGAATGTTAAATATACTCACAAGTTGTTGTTTTAGTTACCTGCCATTCATTTGTAATCTATAATAATATATAAATAAAATACTTTGTTTTGTTTAATATAGGCCTATTTTAATAATATTATGATAAAATTCTTGAAAGAAGTTTTATAAATGCTAAGAATATAAAAGCACAGAATAATATAATGAATACAAAAAATAAACAAACACACACACACACACACACACACACTGTTACCATTCTAACACATTTCAAACACAATGGGCCCTATTTTAACGATCTAAAACGCAAGTGTCAAAGCGCAATGCGCAAGTAACTTTTTTTCGGCGGATCCCGGCGCTGTTGCTGTTTTCCCGGCGGGATAAATGCCTCTTGCGCCATGGCGCAAATCTAAAAGGGGTTGGTCTGGAGAGTAGCTTCATTATTCATACGTGTGGTTTTTAGGCGTAACGGAAATAAACCATAAATAAGAGCGTCAAATCACATTCCCTTTAAGAGCGTGATCACAATCGGTTCACAGCCGAGGAGATCGATGTTCTCGTCAGGGCCGTAAAAGAACAGCCCATTCTCACCCCCAAGGCGTCACTTAACTGACGCCTTGGGAAGCATTTGGACATGCTTCAATATCTGACGCTTTAGGCGCCCTTTAGCGTCAGTTAGATGACGCCCTAGGATCGCGTGTACCCTACCCCCACCCCACACCTAAACCTAACCGCGTCCTCTAACTGACGCTTTCCTTTAGCGTCAGTTAGATGACGCCGTAGGATCGCGTCATGTAAGTGACGCTAAAGGGCGCCTAAAACGTCAAATATTGAAGCATGGTCAAAGGTGACGCCTTGGGGTGAGAATGCGTTGAAAAGAAAGAGAAGGGACATTGGGGATGGGACAAACCCACCCAAATTAGCTTCGGTTAAATACAATAACTTGGGTAAATGTGTAAGTTTTATGCCTATTCTTCCCATCATCATGGACACAACAATGATTTCCCTCATGTTTATATATTTTTTCTTAATGAGTTCAGATGCAAAAGCCTCTAAATGCCATTTGAAATTTTCTTCTTTAATGATAATTTTTATCAAACTTGTATATTTAAGTTCAATAATTTCACTTAAATGGCAATGATAATTACCTAGCTATTAATTGTTATTTAAGTGAAATTACTGAAGTTACAAGTTTGATAAAAATCATCATTAAAGAAGAAAATTTAAAATGGCATTTAGAGGCTTTTGCATCTGAACTCTTCTTATAATAATGTATCATTTGCAAAAAGTAAAATGCTTCTGTGTAGATGAGAGAATCATCTACTGTGTGTGCTGTGCGCGTTGTTCACTCTCTGTATTATGGCCAAGCAGGCGCGCTTAGCATTATGAACAAAGCGCAACGCGCCACTGACTTTAGACCAGGTTTTTTTTCTGGTCATTGACGCAATTGTTTTCTGGAACTGCAAAATAGCACTAGGAATTGTTTGCGCCGACACACGCCTCATTTTTGTGCCAACCCGCCCAGGGAGCGCAAGTTCATTTCCTATAGCCTAGTTTACCGACGTGCGTCTGTGGAGGTAAAAAAAAAAAAAAAAACGCTTTGCGCGCGTTCAAAATAATGATAAATGCGTCAGTGTATAAAGTCATTTGCGCCGGGTGCAAGATAGAGCCCAATAGCTCTGGACAACCCCAAATTTCACACTTTATCATAAGGTTGTTGTCATGAGGATTTATACATTTTTGCTGTGCAATTGTGAATATCAGCCCAATTAAGTCATTTACATGAACACAGTTAATGTTAACTGTTAATCCATTAACTTTTGCTACTGGAAAGGTACTTCTTGTTGTTGAACTATTTCGCACTCTCCTTT
Source organism: Pimephales promelas (assembly GCF_016745375.1). The sequence goes on from NW_024121333.1 coordinate 4,847,580, forward strand.
TTAACTCTTACTTTTCTAATAAGTAATATTGCATACTTCCTTAGAATCACTAATGTTGCTGCATTTTCAATCCCATTCAGAACTCTTTGGATAAAAATGAGTACCACAAGAATAAATATAGGGCTGAATTCAGGTTGATTGGGCCACTTTTTTTGCCATTGATGACTGAATAATCTTTGAATGAAATCTCATAATATTCGCATTTTGGAATATTTGATCTTAGGTATATCAGTGCAAAGTAAATTGGTTGCAGTATGTAAATAATGCAATTATGTACATTTGCAGCTTACATACAGCTGAACTGACTTAAAAAAAATATGTGGAATAGGTTACCTAAATGAGCTGGGAATCAGTGCAGATGTGGACACAGAGGCCTTGAAACCAGGAACACAGCATTATCAGTGCGTATGAAAATATAGTTATCTAGGTCAGGGTTATTGCAGTCAACACAATGACTTGAAAAATGTATGTTACGCAACAAAAGTAGTAAAATTAAGAAATTTTTTCAATAATCTCATTTGATAAATGCAAAATATCAAATCCTCTCATCAAACTTATAGGAAGCTTTTGTGCAGTTTATTTAACAGAGAATATTACACAAAATAAAAAATAAAATAAAATAACAGTCACATGTGAAATATGCCATAGCCATTTTCACCACACAGATGTTATTAACTAATATAACATGGAGGTTATCACTTTTCTGAGTACAGCTTTCCTAAAAAATGTGTTGCATGAAACTGAGAAATTGAAGATAATATTAGAGCAATTTTCAATCATTGTGAATCAGTGAAAGTTAAAGGCATTCTTTCGTGGTTAATTGGGTGGATTTCTGTAGCTCCAACAGTATAGAGCAACAAGGTGTTAGAAATGCCATGGTTGAGGGTTTAACAAACAGGGGATGCACAAACTGATAAAATGATTACCTCAATGCAGTTTAAGTCTGTCAAATGCATAAATATCAATGTAATTCAATAATGAACGATTTACAGCCGATTTAAAGCAAGCGGAAGGAGGGGGCATTATCTTTTGCAGGGGTGGAAAAAACTCTCCTTTGCAAGGTGCACAATATCCCACAGTGGAGCGATAAGATGTCCAGCATATGAATGAGGACTGAATATATAAAGCCCTCAGAGGAGCAAACAATATTCAAGTGCAGCAATGGCCTTCTTGTGGATACTCTCCTGTCTCGCCTTCTTTGGTGCAGCCTATGGTACAATCCTGTTTTTCTTAACATAAGATACCATTATACAAGTCTTTTAAATAGTGCTCAGGATGTATGAATCTGTTAAATTTCTTTGTGCAATTTTTTGATCTGTTAGGCTGTGGCGTTCCTGCCATTCCTCCTGTTATCACTGGCTACGCCAGGATTGTGAATGGTGAGGAGGCAAGGACTCACTCCTGGCCCTGGCAGGTGTCTCTGCAGGTAAAACTGGTGTGAATAACAATGCAAACTCAAAAAAAAAAAAAACTTTATCATTTATTTCATCATTTTTAATTTTTTTCGCAGGACTCCACTGGCTTCCACTTCTGCGGTGGCTCCCTGATCAACGAGTGGTGGGTTGTGACTGCTGCTCACTGCAATGTCCGGTAAGACAGTATTAAACAGTAAACCTTAATGCCTATAAGGATCAATGGGAAATAAGTTTGAATTTCAGTTATCATTATATTTCATTTGGTATTTATAGCCTATTGTCCTGCAACCAAAGATTTGGGGTTAAACCATTTTGATTATCTATATCTATAATTACAGGACCTCTCACCGCGTCGTCCTTGGTGAGCATGATCGTTCATCCAATGCTGAGGCCATTCAGACCATTGCCGTTGGACTGGTGTGTAGACCCTCAATATCTATTTTATTGAGTATCGCAGTATTTCCTACAGAATTCTGTTTTGCCTTGGGAAGTCCCTGTCCAAATTCAATACATAAACGTAAAGCACAATTGCTTCATTTATTACAAATATACCTATACGAGTGACGATGCTCATGCAAAACAATCTTCATGCATTTGACATCACTGAAAATACTCAAAACTACTATTCAGGACTACCTCTATCTGTGTAACAAATTTCATGGTTTAACTATGTAAGGTTCAAAGGGATGCCTGTTCGAGAAAAAAAAAAACCATGATTAATATTGTTAAAATAAAAACAAAATAACAATTACTGTATATTAGGGGCTACATCATTCAGTGCTTAATGGCCCCTAATAACGACAACTTGCAGCTCAGTAAATGAGTCCGTTGTTGATTCACTAATTGATCTGGGGTGCGTTTCCCAAAGCCAACGACCTTACATTCAATACAAATTGCAAACACACAATCACAACCTAGGTAATATGATTGTTTTTCACAAGATTCGGCAGCAATGGCACAGATTCCCCATTGTTGAAAAGCACTAACATATATCCTGCATGAACCACTGTTATGAGATAGTATTTTAATAGAAACCTGAAGAGAGCATTTCTACTGATTGCTACCTTAAAATTAGAATGCTAACATGTCTGTATCCTCTTCCCAAAGTCCATCAAGCACCCTAACTACAACAGCTTCACCATCAACAACGACATCCTCCTGATCAAGCTGGCCACTCCTGCTCAGATCAACACTCATGTGTCTCCCGTGTGTCTCGCTGAAACCACTGACGACTTCCCTGGAGGCATGAAGTGTGTGACCTCTGGATGGGGCCTGACCAGGTACAATGGTGAGTTTCAGAATCTCTTTTCAATTCAGCATTTTTACATATATTTAAAAAAAATATTTACATTTACAATGATGAAAGTTTGATTTGATTTTTATATATCATATAGCATTTCTCAGCTTTTATGGTTTAAGAAGGTAAAACTTACTGTCCTGACTTGTTTTCTATGCTGAAAGCTTCTAAAAATGCTGGCAATCTGTCGTTTCAGCCGCTGATACCCCTCCCCTGCTCCAGCAGGCCGCTCTGCCCCTGCTGACCAATGATGACTGCAAGCGTTACTGGGGAACCAACATCACTGATCTGATGATCTGTGCCGGAGCCGATGGTGCCTCATCTTGCATGGTGAGTCTCTCTTGATTTTCCACCTTACCTTTCTATTTGCCAAGCTCTTGAAGATTGTGATGAACACTGACTTACCTGACTTATCTCTGTTTTACAGGGAGATTCTGGTGGTCCTTTGGTCTGTGAGAAGAATGGAGTCTGGACTCTTGTTGGTATCGTGTCCTGGGGAAGTAGCACCTGCTCAACCAGCACACCTGCTGTGTACGCCCGTGTCACCAAACTCCGTGCCTGGGTTGACCAGACAATTGCTGCTAACTAAAGCAGCCATGATAATTGTCTTTATTTTCTTTAATAAAGATGTATGACATGACCTTTTATTCGTCTTTCTTGGATTAATTATTATAAAGACTATTTATTGTATATATATATATATATATATATATATATATATATATATATATATATGAAGAGTTCAGATGCAAAAGCCTCTAAATGCCATTTGAAATTTTCTTCTTTAATGATGATTTTTATCAAGCTTGTATATTTAAGTTCAGTGATTTCACTTAAATTGCAATGATAATTACCTATTAATTGTTATTTAAGTGAAATTACTGAACTTAAATATCTAAGTTTGATAAAAATCATCATTAAAGAAGAAAATTTCAAATGGCATTTAGAGGCTTTTGCATCTGAACTCTTCATATATATATATATATATATATATATATATATATATATATATATATATATATATATATATATATATATATAACATTTTTTCAGATATAATTTATACTCCTGCTCATTCCTTATTATTATTATTAAAAATGGCGGGGTTATTCTGCATACTCCATCTGGCTCGTGCAATGATGACGGAGTGAATGGTGACAAAGCTCTCTGACCAATCACATTTTAGTATTGATTCAGCTCGCCTCATATATATATATATATATATATATATATATATATATATATATATATATATAAACCAACGTCACAATAGGATTTACAGCTGCAACCATATACACGTGAATGAATCAATGTAAGTTACATAACACTCATGATGTTGTGCACAATGTAACAAACATACATCACTTATAACTGTGTGTGAATAAATAAACTTACATTCAATCACACACATTACCACCTGAGGATATGGTGGAGCAAATGGCTGCTGAAAGTTAAAGTAAACACAATAGAGGAACAACATTCCGTCAGATGACGACGAATGGGATTTTCGCTTAGAAAGTCTATCAGCTTCAACCAATATAAAACGATCCAATGGCAAAGAAATGCCATGGGTCTGCGGATTTTGAATTGCATAACTCCGCCTCACCTCGTGGCTATACATTCTATGAATTTTTGTGTTTTTGTCAATTTCCCATTCATTTCCTAAGAGCACAAAAGGCACTATTTTTATGACCACTTAGCCTGCTTAGATCATGACCTCAATTTTTTTTGTGTGTGTGTTCACATACCTAATGGCATAAAAGTTACCAATATGGCATGCATAAATAATACAACATTTTTATTTATTTATCATTTTTGCGGATCCATGTGAACAGGGATCATTTTGACAACGTTGTCATCTATACACAAAAAAAGCAAAAGAAAACCGTTTCCATACATACAGTTTCCATGGTTTTTAATTGATTGATTAAGTTGTTTCACCTGTTTCTTGTTTCTTTGATTGGTTTGGATTTGTATTTACCGCTCACTTGCACTCACTCGTTGTCTGGACTTGTTGTTGTTGAAATGTTTCATGGACTCACCTTCTTTGCTGAGAATGTTAATTCTCTTAACTTTAAGAACTTAACTTTGTGTTTTGGGATTCCTGTGGGCTACTTTAAATGAATTATGGAATTTGAAGTATAACCTGTTTTACTCCAGCTGCAAAATGCAAAACTGCAAAATACTCCAGCAAGTTCATCTTCTGTGTTGTTGGGTTGTTGCACATGTGTTTTTTTTTTTTTTGGTTACCTTTTTTTAAACCATGATAATTACTAATTACTGATGATTACTGATAATTTCCCCTCAGTTTTTCTTCTGCCTCTCAGTGTATGTGTGCTGTCTGTGCAGTTGTATATGGTTAAAGTTGTTTTTTGTTCCCCTTTTAGTTAATACTCTTTACATCTGCAATAAGAGTTTATTGAATTCATATATACAAAATATTTCAGGCAATGAGCAGATATTGACCTTAAAATTGCCATAAAATTACACCTTAAACTGCAGCATTAAAAGGGTTAAGAGCAAATGTGCACTCTATGCTTTGTGCAGCTGTATTAACACATTATTAATCATTATATTTGGTCTATATTAAACGTCTCTGTGGATAGTGTATGGCTGTATGTTTGCGCTATCCACATACTGTACATGCTATAGCTGTATAAACTGTAAATGTTAAGCCACCATAGCCATTTCAGGGTAGAATTTGGCTCTATGCATATTAGTTTTTGCAAGTGTGGTCCATGCTACGGCAGTAACAGAAGGCTTTAAAGAAACGGCAGTAACACGTATCGCAGGGGTTGCAGCAGGGCAGGTGGTGGCCCAGGCAGGACTGCTGATGAGGGATACAGCGGCTGGGGGAACGGGTGCCTCTTCTCTGAAGCCGTGCAGCTTTACCCAGATCCTGTGGTTATGGCAACAAAAGAAAAATACACAGAGAAAAATGTTATAGTGCTCAAACTTTTCAGACCAAGTTTCATGTTAAATTATATCAGAACATCCAAGTCATCACCTTAAAGGGACTCTATGTAAGATTTACTCCCATCTTGCATTGAAATTGTATTTTGCATTCAAACGAATTGTGCTCTCCAGCGCCTTGCTTTTTCAAATGCGTGTTTGCATCTACGGTAGCCGTTATGTACCAAAAAACTATGACAGGAAGGATGTCTTCTAATAGCACTTCGTCGAGTTTTCCTTCAGGTGAACCGGTTTGTAATTTCAAACAAACTGCAACTTGACACAGCGAATAAACAAATGCTACAGAATGAATTACTGACTTGCGATTAGTATTTATGCCACTGTAATAAATTACCGTTAGGTTTTACAAAAGAAAGAGGACACTCTTCTTCAGTCACGTCTGTTTCTGTTTATTTGGTAACTTATTAACAGGACTTATTTATAAATGTGATATAAATATGTGTATCGGAAGCTTTACCACTCTCTCGACTCCCTGTAGGCAACAGGTATTTTCAATCAGAGAAAAAGAGGAAGCTCCCGAAAAAAAATGTTGCTTTATTTTACGGTAGAAAAAAATAAAGAGACGAGACGTAGGCTATCTGACAGATAAAATAAAAACATGATTGTGATAGCCTTTCTTCAAATGTTCACCATGTATTTTTTTTACTGTGTGCAAAGTTGCAAGAACACAATCATATGCCCTATTAAAATATATTATTATTGAATTTTTATCACCTTTTTAGCACCTTCTCTACTTTACTCATTAGCTGCTAATGTTATAATCAAATAGTCTGTTTAACTTTGCACTATAAATGTTCTACTGTCTATATTATAAAATACACAACCAAGCAAAGAAAAAAATGCATGTAATTAAGACTGTAACATTGACTTATCTGTCGAGGAGAAAGCAGGCAACTTCAACAGCTCTTTTGAAATCTTTCTCCTTCAAATCATTTACTCTTGTTTTTTGTACTCTGCGGTCACGTTTCCTTTTTCGTTCAATTTGGGACTTTGGCGACGAGGATTTCTTCTCCTGTGGCTCGGCATTAGTATGATCCACCATAGAAAATAAAATTGCAATTCAGCTTTTTAAAATGGCCGGGTTTAGACCGCCTATGGTTTAGACAAGCGCCTCTCAACTGCTCTGCTCGTCTGGTTCTGCTGCTTGTGGAAACGCGTTGGCCTAGTACTTTTTGATCCTCTCTGCTATAGTTTTTCAAGCCTCCGTGGACTTACCCGTCCCATGTATGTAAATACAATAAATTATTTGTTTTACGAGGATAAATTGGCAGAGGTATTTGTGCACAACTGAGGACATATTATGAATAAAAATATTGATTTTAGATAATAAATGACATAAAAAGTTACACACAGTTATACACACAGTCCCTTTAACCATTCAAACAATGCACTGCTTACGAATGTGGGCTATACCTCAGAGTAAAAGCTAACCAATATTCAAATTGTAAATAGAATTGTAAAAAGGACAATAATGTAATAATAATATTAAAAGTAAAACATGAAAAAAAGGAAAATTTAAATAGAAGGAACTTTTTGAAATATTTTTAGCACTGTCATTTGGCGTACCAAGTGGAGGTACATAGCCTACCACTGGTGGTACATGTAAATTCTGTAAGCCAAATGTAAATTAACCACCTCATCATAGGATCCAAGGTCTTCTAGCAGTTTTTCTTCTGCAGAGTTTCTTTCTAGGTGCTCCAGTATAGGTAGTACGTCTGTGACATACAAAACACAAATGTGCCAAATATATATATATATATATATATATTAAAGGGATACTCCACCGTTTTTTCATATTAAACTATATTCCCTTAACTAAGACGAGTTGATACATACCTCTCTCGTCTCAGTGTGTGCACGCAATCGCTCTGGTGTGCGAAACACTATTTGATAGCACTTAACTAGCCCAGTTCATTCAATATGGGCCAAGCAGAGAAGCGACCAAACACCTCCAAGTTTTCTCTATTTAAATACAGTTACACGAGTAGTGTAACTCGATCAAGAATGGTGACACAAAATACAACGTTGCAATTTTCTAAACGTGTAAAGAGTATAACTATAATCTATGGCGGAATAGCACAGCAAGTGCTTGGGAGCGCTTCGACTCAGCATAGTAATATCATCACTTGTGAAAAATCCTCTCCAGAGTGATAATAATACTGCGCCGAGTCCATAGATATATATCCGCCGAGTCGAAGTGCTCCCAATCACTTGCTGTGGTATTTCACCATTCATTACAGTTATACGCTTAGAAAAGTGCAACTTTTTATTTTGTGTCACCAATCTTGATCGAGTTACACTACTTGTGTAACTGTGTCGTGTAACTTGGTCCCTATTGAATGAACTTGGCTAAGTTGAGTGCGATCAACGTGTCTAGCGTGCCAGAGCGATTGAGTGCATGCACTGAGACGAGAGATATGTTTCAACTTTTCTTAGGGTATCAATAACAGTTTCATATGAAAAACAAAAAAAACAAAAAAAGGTGGAGTATTCCTTTAAAGCAGTCCACGGTATTTGAAATTCACCTAATGTTAACTGGGATTTACACAATGAAGTACTGAGAATTTTTGCAAAAATCTTTTATACTCTCCATACTGATCAAAATTTAAAGATAATGCCCTGTCAAAATAGAGTCCACATTAAGAACTGAAATTATTTTCTTTATCAAAACACATTAAATGCATACACATACATGTATAAAACATAATACGTTTGGACAAACCTACCAAATTATTTTAAGTCTTTTTAACATTTTAGAATAAAAAAGTCTGGTAAAATATCCTATATAGGATATGTGTGAACATTTGTAGTGTATGAAAACCACATTAAAATGTAAACAATAACAAAAATCTTAATCTCCAAAAAGATCAACAGAAAAAGATACACACCACGTTTTTTTTTTTTTAAATAAATAAATAAAATAAATAACATCAGTCTAGAAACCTTACCTGTGTCAGAAAGAGCAAAAGAGTGTTCACTACGCCTTAGGTGTGAATGTGATGCCATCACCACAACATTAATCAAAAACCAGCTGAAGATGGCTGTGTTCAGCATCATAATCGTTTAAACTCAAAAACAAGATGACCTTCTGGCACACTTTTAGTGATCTGGTTATATTCACTGAAAAAAGAGATAGCCGTCAAGAAAATACATATCGAAAAGTCTTGTGTACATGTTTTCTATTTGCACTATGTTTTGCCCTACACTATGTATGTGGATCTATGTAGGCTATGTTTGCACAAGTTATGCATGTTTGCCCTACCTGCAGCGTTCCACGTCCCAGGCTGAGTGTCTGCACAAGACTCCTTGATAAGGCTTTATAAGGCTGCTTGAGGTGGGAGGTGAGGGACACATGGTGCTGATCAGTGGATGGAGGTGTGGTCTCTTGTGCCTGGCACAACCACTTCCACACAAACACACACATACAGTACTGTAAACTCACGCAGTCAGAAAAAAATAAACAAACAGAATATCCTGGATGATGGTGTCTGATGGAATATTTCTGTAATGAGTTAAAGGTGCATTGCACAACATTTTATGTTAAAAATAGACGTTTTCTAACTCATACATGCTTAAACAATCGCCTGATGGGCTGAATGAGCCCTTCTCCGATCACTGCGATCTCCTCTATAATCCTAGAGTGAAATAATTAAGAGGGATTCGGGCTCGAACGTGAGACCTGGCGTGACGTCATGCGGGTTCACGCTCGCCTGGCTATGACTGACTGGTAGGTTAGGTTTGTATATTCGCCGCTATTCTCCGTATCAGAGAAGACAACTCGAACGACACAACTTTAGTCAACTTTCCACAAAAGTAGACGATGGATTCAAAGGGGCTGTTTTCACCTGGTCACTTCATGCATTTTCTGTGACCGGATAGCTATTCGATCGTGAAAAGACCAGGTTGCCCTCCGAAACGCATTTGACGAATTTGAACGAATTTGAATCCGATCGCTCAAACCACTTGAGGACGTGGTCTGGGCCGCATTCCAGACGAAACTGGACAAGTGTAAATGGTTGTTGAAACCAGGCTATATGTCATGTTATTTTACTCAGGTATGACGATGCGCATCACCTCAGATGAGCAGCTGAGCGCCTATTCATCAAGCCAGCGCGCCACAATCTATAGCAAATCAAAGTGAAAGTAAGTCACAGACGCTTAACACTACCATCTTCATTAAAAGTAAAGAAATGAAATGATCTTACCAGGGCTGTTGCCGCTCTCTCTTATTGCTGTCTTTTCTGATTTTGAAATTAGCCGATGATCAATAAAATGCAGCAAACTTCACGTAGCACAAAGAAAATACAACTTCTGTCTGTCTAGTGCCAGACGTCGGAATAAGACAAGAGTCAACATCGGGAAGGCTTTCAACAAACGGAGAGGTCTCCGGTCTGCTCTAGGGCTCAAACGGGTCCTATACAAAGTAATAACTTATATTGTTCATGAACAATATAATACAATTATATATATAATACTCCAAACAATATATATAATATAATAATAGTCCAAACAATTTAATAATAATAATTTCCATAATAATAAAATCATGGATACAGTATGCACATAAAACAGTTCAACATGGAGATAGATGGAAATAAAACCTTTCTACTACCCCTGTTTTCCCCTCACACCCACATAAGTGTGTAATTTACTCAAATGCCTTTCCTTTCATATATTTTAAATGACTTGCAGATTTATAACTGTATAACCTCATTATGACTGTAACAAAAGATGTGTGCCGCACAGTGTGCGGCTGATGCTCCTTTGGTTATGAACAGCTCGTGCAAACGTGCGTGTGTGTGTGTGTTCCATGAGCGCGCACACCTCTAGTTGCAGTTTCGCTTGTCGCCAGAGGGGGCGTAGTTCTGCAAAAACTCAGATACTTGCGTTTTGCACCTTTAAATGTACACAATTTTATGTATTCAGTAGCCTACATATTATGAATTATTAAATTATTATTTGGCTTAATCTTGTGATGTTTCTCATCATTTTCTTTGACACTGTTTGACATAATCACAGTTTTAATGATCTTTAGCTTAATTTTGTGATTTTGCTCATAATTGTTGCTTATCCCTGATAAAAAAATGTTTGGTAATATTTGAACTAGGCACTGAATTTGTACTTCAGATTAACTACATTTTTGTTTTTCATGCTCATATTATAGCTAACGCTCAGTACTGACCAGTAAACACTTCATCATGAAGCTAATACATCTATAATCAGCTGATGACTCCATCCTGCTGATTTACTGCTAATGACGCAATACAGCATCCATTTGAGTGGAAATAAATTGTTTATGAGAAAAAAAAATCAGTACTTATACTTGTAAGGTCAGATTGGTCTGAATTGTTTATATGTGGAAAATGAAACGTGCAATAAACAAAAACATTATTATTCAAATAATTTTGTATAAACAAACAGGCCACGTCAGAATTGTTAGTCTATTTATTGAAAGATGGGGCTATGAGGATTAGGATGAAGTAGACACAAATGTATGGTAAATCTCTATTTTTTAAAAACAAACAAACAAACAAATAAATAAGTAAGTACATCATGTGTATATGTAATGCTTAACTCAGACAACTTATCATCAACAAATGTTTGTTGCTATTTTATACCATGGCATGCTTTTAGCAAACTAATATTGAATTAAGATGATTTCAGTTCATATCCTGTGCTCTGGAAAAAATAAACCACATATTTGAAGAAATAATAGACTGAGTGTTTCCGTTAACAGGTAATTTATCCGCATTTAAGTTTGCAGAAAAAATAATTTATCAGGGGGCAATGATGAGTTCACAGAAATCTGTTCATTTTCCAAAATGTTCATAAAATAATCTTCCGGTGAACACCATCATACAAATCTCTCTACTTATCTTATAGGATGGCTACATGCAATATTCAGTGTACTTCTCTTTGAGAAGCTGGTCTGAGTGTACCATAGCCTATATAACATATTAGTTGATTTGTAATGATGGAGGATGGATGGATACTGGGAATTTAATAAATATAATAATAATAATAAAAGAGTTTTGCTGAAGGACAACCAAAACATTTACATCCAAACATTAATTTAAAGAAACAAACAATAAATGTGAAATCTTTTTTGAGATTGATGTCCAGCTCAGCCTAGATTGTAGGAAGGCTGGCACACACAGCACCTAACCATAACACACCTAATCAACACAAAACTCTGGTAACAAAAGGCACAATATAGGACTATTTCATTGAATTAGGCTACTTAGGCTATAGCATAAATACATATTAATCAAATATAAAACAAATTAAATAGGAAATGTAGCTAGGCTATGTTTCTGTAGCTAACTAATTAGTATTATGATATGAAAATGAAAATTAATTATTAATTAATGACTTGGCCAAGCACTAGCTTAACGTTACATAGAGGAAGAGATTGTTATGATCGAATGCGGTGAACTTCATTTGTTGACTCTTTTCTTGTTAAAAAGAGAAAAACAATCTGTGAGGACGAGACCCGTGCCGTAGTTTTTAACCGTCCACTAAAGGTGTAAAACCCCACCCGCGGGACCCCCAATGTCTATGTGTAGGGATGGTCTGAGTCTGAGATCGTAGGTCTGATGGTCAGATGCTCAGTCACATGAGATTGTGTGTGTGTGTGTGTGTGTGTGTGTCAGTGTGTGTCTGTGTTCATCCGGGTATTCGCAACTTTGGAAGTCGGACTCAATTCCACGAATCGGTTCTTTTGAATCGTTAGATTCTTGCTTTAAAACGATTCTCAAGTGTTGTATTCTATCTGTTGCTATTTTTACTTACTATTTTACAATTAAATTCTACTGATCGTTTATTATTATGTACGCAGTTAGGATTCAGCTCATAATACAAAAAGTCATTTCGAAATAACAAATTGCATTTATAAACTTTTTTTTCGGGTGAAAAAATAGAGATTTTACTAAAAACCGGAATCGTATGTTTGTTGATTAAACTGACATACAATCAAGTTGTAAACAATTTAGTATTTGTAGAAATTCTGATATTCGACTCACTGAATCATTCAGAGCTGGTTTTTGAATCTGTTCAAATGGTTCATTAAAGAGATTCGACTCAGAAGAACAAATTGTTCACTGTCTGTCACTCAGGACTGCGGAGCTACGTCTTGCTTTTTCTGTAGATAGTACACAGTTAGTCTTATTTTTTTCACCATGCCTTTCTCTGAATTATATTTTAATGTGGATAATGGTTATCTGGAGGGGCTGGTGAGAGGTTTTAAGGCTGGTATTTTATCTCAGGCGGATTATTTGAACCTTGTTCAATGTGAAACTCTGGAAGGTGAGTCAAATGTGTGTGTATACTGCTAGCTTGTCTGATTTCGACATTTCCACATGCAATTGCTTGTCGTTTTTGACATGTTTTGACGTTTAAAGATGCAGAACGGGTTTTTTTATTTTATCATTTATGTGCCATCTCGCGCATAAATCGTCATAAAACAACAGCACAGCTAATGTCAGTTAGCTTGTTTCTTTAGCCAGCACAGATCCTCCGATCGTTTAAATCCCCTTCAGCTGGCGAAGTTCAGTTTTTACATATATTTCCCATGTTCCTCTGCCCTGATATTAAGTAAACAAATGAAGCCTACTGAACATTATATTATGTTACTTTTTAATTCAAGTGCAATAAATATACATGCTAACATATTCATTGTATTAGCTAGTATTTTCTAATCTGTATATTATTTACGTATTTATTTTACATGATCGTACGCAAATGTTTAAACCGCGGCTCTATTTTAAACATGCAGTGTAATGTAAGTTACAGTATTCATTTTAAAGGCCTGCGTTTAACCTGACGGTCTGATGGTCCGGAACATCTTCTGGTGTGATTTCAACGTCGTATTTAAATCATTAAGACCAGCCAGTAATTGATTTTGACTCGTTTAAAGTAATTATCGTGATAAATAGTAAATATGTGTTTGTATTTTATTTATTTATTTTTATATATAAACGAAAGATACAGGTCTCATTTGAGTAATGATAGTTGATGGTGCTAGTCATGTGATACAGTCTGTCATCATGACGTCAGTTCTGTAGGATTGGCATATTCTCATTCAACCTGTGCTGATGGCAGTATACTTGTTTTTTATGACATTACTTGTCTAGCAATTTACTTCCACTTAATTTATTTGATCAATTCAATCAGATAGATTCCATTTGGGACAGTTTAAATCTAAAAAAAAAAAATATCCTTCAACCTGTGCAGCATTGCTGCCTAATATTTCACAGTTTACAATAAAATAACTTTTAAAATAACCCCCAAAATGAATGCAATGTTTTTAGAAACTGAATACATTGAAGCTAATTTTGTCTTCCACTTTAAGAATCAATGGGAAGTGACTCACTTGGAATTTTTGCTTTTGCTTTAGGGAACTGGAAACTGTGTAAAAACATTTCCGAGATGAATGTATATAGAAATCACTTCGAGCACAACCCTTTAGCATTGATGAATGAGAATTTGGGTTTACAGATAAATTCATCATCATCATCATCATCATCATCTTCATCTTTAAAAACAACAACAAAACAAACAAAAAAACAACAATTAAAGTTTTCACTTGTATTTTTCCTCAGACCTGAAGCTTCATTTGCAGAGCACTGACTATGGAAGTTTCCTGGCCAATGAAGCCTCCCCCCTCACTGTCTCCGTCATTGATGACAAACTAAAAGAGAAGATGGTGGTTGAGTTCCGCCATATGAGGAACCAGTCTTATGAGCCTTTGGCTAGCTTCATGGATTTCATCACGTGAGTGCAGTCAGATATTAAAAAGCATAAGGAAGCCATGCTGCCAATTCACAACATGGGGTGTCAAATATAATGCTGTATTTTACAAATTTATTGTATTTAGTGAATATTCATCAGCAAGACATTTCTTTTTATAGCTTTATCTGCTGGATTTTAAACTAATCACTATGTTATATGAAGCTATTTTCCAACGTTTTTTTCTGGTATTTGCTGCTTTTTCAGATACAGCTATATGATTGACAACGTCATCCTGCTTATCACTGGAACTCTGCATCAGCGGGCCATTTCTGAGCTGGTGCCTAAGTGCCATCCGCTTGGCAGCTTCGAACAGATGGAGGCCGTTAACATTGCCCAGACTCCAGCAGAGCTCTATAATGCCATCCTGGTGGATACACCACTTGGTAGGACAATCTTGACATGAAAAAATGAACACGTGAATTACGTTCACTTTAGTTTTGTGGCTAGAGGAAGTCACTGAGTTACAAATCTTGTAATTTGTTATCTGGATTTTTTTAAAATTTATTTCTGTATTTTGTTCATCCCCACATCACAGTTAAAGGCTGTTTCTGTTTGTTTCAGCTGCTTTCTTTCAGGACTGCATCTCTGAGCAGGATTTGGATGAGATGAACATTGAAATAATTCGGAACACCCTTTACAAGGTCAGCTTTATGATGGAAAATACAGGGACGTAAATTTTAAACATTCATTAGGAATTTTCTCATGACATAAAAAATATGCATAATTAAACACAGAAACTCACTGGTTTTGTCTGGATATTATGTGCGGGTAGTGATCTAACTTTGACACTGTATGTAGGGGTGGGCCGGGGCTAGTTGTCACCATATTTACGCCTCGGAATATTTTTCAGGGTAGGTTGATTTCTGTATAGGCATATACCAAGACCTTATTGAACACCAGTGTTGTTGAGCAGAAAAAAAAATGAAACAGTAGGTTAAACACTTGTTTTGTTTTAAGTTTAAGTTAAGTTAATTTGTCCAGAATACAACTTGCAGTGAAATGTAAACCTGGTCAGCTGCTTAGACTGTCCATTAACATTTTTGTATACATAGTTGATAAAAAAGGTAAGATAAGATTAACACAAGAAATAATGGTGGAAAAACGTGTGATGACGACAAAATAGCAATAAAGTCAGTAGGATTAAAAAATGCTGGGCATGTTACCTGTAAAATATGACCGTATTCTGTCTGGCCTTTAACCTTGAAACCATGAGCTGTGTTTGATCTCTCCTGTCTGTGTCTCCAGGCGTATCTCGAAGCTTTCTACAAGTTCTGTTCCTCACTGGGGGGGACAACCGCAGACACCATGTGTCCAATTCTGGAGGTGAGTAATGCGAGTACAATGAAAAAGATTCTGATAGGATTTTTTTAATTGTTATTGACACATTTCAGTCTTTTAGTAAGTAAAGCAAAGCTTTGTTTGTGTATCAGTTTGAGGCAGACAGAAGGGCTTTCATCATTACCATTAACTCCTTTGGTACGGAGCTCTCCAAAGAAGACAGAGCAAAACTATTCCCTCACTGTGGCAAGCTCTACCCAGAGGGTCTAGCACAGCTAGCCCGCGCAGATGATTACGAGCAGGTCAAAGCCGTCGCTGAATACTACCCTGTAGGTATCTGTGTACACCGAAATGGCTTCAAACTAACACTTCATAGACAGCATGATTAAATAAAGACAGAATGTTCAGAATTTTTGGTTGAACTGTTCTTTTAATTCTATAAGAGTTATTTTGATCTGAAGCTCACGTTGCGTGTCTTTGCTATTTTTGGCCACCAAAATGATTTGAGGATTAACATGGAATTCTTCCTTCTCCAGGAATACAAGCTTCTCTTTGAGGGTGCTGGCAGCAACCCAGGAGACAAAACCCTTGAGGATCGCTTTTTTGAACACGAGGTCAGCATTACAGAGAGAATGCTACTACATTGTTTTTATTTTTGACGTTGGCAAATGTGTTCTTTCGAAAGTCCTCTGCTAATGGGAAAATGTTGGTTATGTGTTTGCAGGTGAAACTTAATAAGCTGGCCTTCCTGAATCAGTTTCATTTCAGCGTGTTCTATGCCTATGTCAAATTGAAGGAACAAGAGTGCCGGAACATTGTGTGGATTGCAGAGTGTATCGCCCAAAGGCACCGGGCTAAGATTGACAACTACATCCCCATATTCTAATGGTACATAATATCAGTCTTGAAAAATGATCCACATGGCATGTATTAACTGTTATGTTAAGGTCTGAAAATGATGATTCTGTCTCCTCCCTGTTTCTTGCACTATGCCACTCTTACCTTTCATTGTGATTGTCTTTATTAGAGTAAATTATCGTTTATTTTTGTTTGACCGACAAAGTAATGCAGTTTGCATTCCATCTCAAAACTTAGGATTTTTTTTAAATGAAAAGTTTTATAAAAGTAGTCAATGTTATTTTGCTTCATAATGTTATGACTGTGTAACAATGTCACCTAGAAACCAGTCACAGCCCATTGCAAGTAAATAAATGCAGGGAGTTAGAGGACAACAGGAGAGTTTATGTTGTAGTGAAACATAACTAAAGAGAATTCTGATGTCATACTCTTCCTGTGTAAGGCTAAGAAAACATGCATTCCATCATTATTGTTTATGCATTGAATACTTTTTCAATTAATGTACATTTTCAGATTATAAACTCCCTGAACTCTGGATCTTAGAGGACCCAGTATCCACATCTGATGAGGCCACTGCTAATCTAGACAGCTGTCCTTATTCATGAAACAAACAGAATGAATTTCAGTATAAATTTGATATACAACCTTTTTTTGTGTAAATTGAAGGATTCAATGCAACAACTCGGTTTACGTAAGCATGGATTTATAATCGATTTACAGAGAAATTGTTTTCCATGTGTTTCACAAATATGGAACTGTAGGATTATCCTTATAAAAAAGAGAAATGTGGGGGATTTACACAAAAATGTTTTTTTTTTATGTGTGTGTGTATAGATTCTTCATAATGTATGTTTGTTAAAATGAGAATTGTGTGCTTGCCATTTGTAAATTAGTGCTAAAATGTGTGCTGACATAATTTATGGAGTAGATCATATTTCATGATTGACAGCTGAATTGGTGAGGTCTAATGGATCTAGTATTAAGAAAGACCTTGCCCTCTTGCAATGTAAAATCTATTGTACTGTTGTAACCATAATGTTTGTGTTTTAAGTGATCTAAATGAAGTCTATAAATATATATTATGGTCCATATATATATATATATATATATATATATACACACACACTAAATATACAGTAATTCTGTGTTTGTATGTTTTATTCTATCTTTAAGAAAGAAAAAGAGGATTGAAAAACAGCTACTATTGCATTTTGTGGAGATGTCTAGCTTGATTTAGCAGTAGTTACATTAGCCACCACCAGATGGTGCAAAGAGCCCAAAAATCCTTCATCTACATGTGCAGATTGGCTTGGACTTGGCTTGGTAGTTAGCTACAGTATGCGCTTTAACACTTAAAAATAAAAAGAAATCACTACAAACATGCAGCTGAACACAAAGGATTTACTGTACCTTCCAACCCAACCTGAAGAGATTCTTTATAAAGATAATTAGCCTGGTGTATATAGTACGATTGTGTTGAGATGTTTAAGCATGTGTGTTGTAGTTGACAGGAAGATGTCTGTCTGCCAAAACCCACATGAGGCCTCTGGGGCTAATGATGCCATGTTTGCATTGACAATGTGTTTCTGTACTCTGCCAAAAGTTAAGCTATACCTAAACTTGAAGGATGTGCCAACCTCTTACTGACAGAGCTTCAGTCTTTTGTAAATACCAGATGTGGTTAGAACATGTAGTTGAATGGCTGAAATCTGTGTTTTAAAACACTGTATAAAAAATTGTCCTAGGGCTTAGTGATGTTCAGAACACCCACGCAGTACATTGAGTTTTGTATTTCGGTTTGGATGAACATACTTTTTTTTTTTTTTTTTTGAGGGGGCTTTGGATCACTCTCTGGCTTTGGATCACACTCCCCATCTTCATTCTTTCTACGTGCTAAAACATTATGGTCCAGGCCTCATTAAAAACGCGTAATTGCTGCAAACAATCACAGCCTTTTAGTTCCACAGTGCTCTGGACCTATTGCAGATCAGAAGGCCGAAAATGGCTTGGACTCCAACAATCTTTATGAATGCAAATTATCTTAGCAGCCACGTCACCGCAGCCAAGACAAGATCACTAAAAGTTTAAACAGGTCATCCTCTTGTTGCCACACAACTCCTGGAAAATGCATAAATCTTTCAGATGTCGCAAGCCATTTTCATTCAGTAGAGTTATGCAATGTATCTGTTTTGACCAATGTTAATTTGGTATTCCTGTTTATCTTGTTCAGCAAATAGAGCTGGTTTGGTTTAGCCAGGTCCAATCCAGTTTGATGTATACGAAGAAAGTCCCAGACTTGACTAAAATAGTGGAGGTAAATTTATGGAACATTATAGGATTTATGGTCATTTTGATTAGGTGATACATGTACAAAGTTTCTGTTGGATCATCACCTTTGCATTGTAGGAACAGCATCTACTTTTTACTAATGTCATTCCAAACCTGAATGGCTTTCTTTCTTCTGTATATATTTTGTGAACTGTTTCCATGTGTTTCTTTTTTTGTCCATTCAATGCTCACTAAAACAGTTTGGTTACCAACATTCTTCAAAATATGCTTTTTATGTTCTGTTGAAGAAAGAAATGCATGCAGGTTTGGAACAACATAAATAACAAGATTTTCATTTTTGGGTGAACCACCCCTTTAAGTTCATGCAATGCAATGTCTTTACTATTCTATTGAAGAGTAGTAAACACAGTAGAGTAACAAGTGCACCTACATCTTACATCTTCTGTCAGAGAGCCTTTAAGAGCATGTTTACTATTCTCTAATTGGATTACGAATTCCTACAATTCAGCAGGATGATGCCCTCTGCTCTTCACCCACTGATGTTAAGATGTTCAGAGAGATGCCTTTGGTTATTTTTTGCTGATACTAGGAAACAGTTTTAGCGTTTCTGTGGAAGTCACAGTGTTCCCAGTGCCCAGGAGGACAAACATTTGTTTAGCCTTTAAATATTGAAATAAAGATATTTTGAGAATATGGGAGGCAACTGTGATCCACTGTCACCTGCTATACAGGATAAACCATCACACTGCAAATTTAGGTTCAAATATAAAGTCTTTTTTTTACATTTATCTTTGTATACTTCCTGGTGAAGAAAGGAAGATGCATAGAAAAATGAGTATGCATCAAACGCAGGGTTCAGACACAGCTAAACGTTCATTTTATAGTATAGTTACTATAAGTACGTGGCCTGTGTGTTCCTTTGCACTTGCAGGAAACGGTTCTCTGGTTGCACAACACTCACTGATGCCCTGGGATTTGACTGGCATTATTACAAGCACATTGGGCAGCTTCTTCTCCATGGGCTTTTTCTTTTTTCTTTGACAAGAAGATCTCTGTTGGAAACCAGATGAGCAAAAATGGCCTGCTAATGATGTTTTTGTGGGCCCTTGTCAAGCAGTGAATGAGAGAAGTCAAGGACTGATGTATGCAGACTTGTACCCATTGACCGCTACTTCCAAACAGTTACAAACAGACTGAGAAGACAGAAACAAAAGCAACGTATATAGGCACCCGTAAAACGCTGCAGTCTTTGTATCTCTACTGCTTTACAGTCACTGCACATTAAATGATGTTACACAGTCCTATGCTTCTGCAAAAGCTTGCATCAGAAGCTGGGTGGCATTCTGCGAAAGTGAACATGAAGAATAGCGTAATTTAGATTTGTTTTAAGTACTTGGAAAAAAGGCCAATTCCGAATCGTGACCTTGTTTCCAATAAACCATTGGGAGAACCTATGTGAGACGCCATTATAATTGTGCTGCGGTTGCCAAACTGTTAATTATTTGTGTGGATGAAATTAATGACGTGTAGCCACAGTTGCCCCAGATCATTCTCTACTCATTAACACAGCCTAAACATTAAGACCCCATCAATGTAGTTCGAACAAAGGCTGCATGCATAAGATGGGCATGTGTGTCCTGTGGTGTCCCCTCTGTGTCCCTCTTCTTGCTTTGCTATCTGACAAATGCCCCGGTGACTCAGCCCCATCTCTTAGTGGCAAGTGCTGGGAACAAATGCACTGTACATTGTTTACAGTGTAATTGTGTCCCACAGTCCAGGAAGAAAACAAACAAACAGAGGGAACGTAGGGAGCATATGGTTACATAAGCTTTGGCACTGTATGGATGACCAAGTGTCCTTCCTGTCTGCCTGCAGCGCTGTCTTATGTGTCTAACATTACGGACATTGCAGTTTATCGCTCTGGCCACTTTTGAAGGCCTCAAGCCTCCCTGCAGCAGGACAATGGCATGTTCACATAGGTGAGCACGGAGTAGGGGTCTCTTTAGTGTCCTAAATTATTGACACTGTGCCCTTAATTCTTCCCACAAATGAAGGTCTAGATAGATTAGATGGTAAGCCAACACTCAGTTTTCATAATCAATGTTTTGGGTGCAGGAGAAATGGACAGGAATAAAGATCTGAGTGACTTAGACAAGGGCCAAATTATGGTTTTGAATCTACTTTTTCAGCCTAGTGTGTCTGGCCTGCACAAACCATACCATTTTCCATCCAAGTATGCTCAGTGTTAAGAACTTAGTATGTTGATGTTGGCAAGTGTCCTGTTCTGGATTTTAACATCTGCAGCCCCGAGACAGTGTGCAACACTCCTCACTCCTGAGGGGAATTGGCAAGTGAGAACCGTTGCCTGTGGCACACCTGCAAAATGCTAAGCTTAAGCAGACTGAAATGTGTTGCTAGCAGGCCAGACACTCACTAAAGTTAATCACTAACAGTGTTGTTCCCTATTTTGAATGGCACAATCCCCTTTGTCCTTAACACCTCACCACAACCCAAGAGTTGACTTGTGTGTGAAACATTTTTTGTTTCTTTTCCATTTAAAAAAAAAATAAATAATAATTTTTCTCTTTGGAGTTGGCTGAACTCTTGCATCAGGACACCACTAGCATTATTAATCTGAACCCTTTCTCAGAATTGTCTTTGCTTTTCTCTCTGCTATGCCAGATTTCTCAACTCTTGGACATACAGTATTTTGTTTAACTTGGTCCTTTTTGCCACGTTAGCTATCAGTGGCAGTGTAAGGAACAGTAATTGATGGTTAGATTTGAATTACTGTGTACATGAACACCACATCCCAACATGTCAGAGCATATGTCTTATAAACATAATATCTTGGAAGTAGTGCTTTATGTGTAAAAGAAAATTAACATTGACACACTGTAAACTGTATACTTTCAGTTCATCACAGTAAAACATTTCTTACTTTGTTTTAAAAACAAATTTCCCTTTTATAGTGATTCCCCTTAAATAGCGTTGTTCCCTTTTTGTGGTTTGTGTCCTAAACAACGTCCCAACCATTTAGTTGATGAAACTTCTATGTTTCTGTTTTTCTAGAATTGGCTGAACTTTTTCCCCAGGACACCACCAGCATTGTTAATCTCGTCTCTTTCTCAGAATATTCTGAGGGGGAACAGGATTTGGCAAATGATGCAAGATCGGACTTGAACTTGCATCACCCATAACAACACACAGAAAACACACATGACAGCTTGTACAGAGAATGAAAAAAATGAAAATACTTTAAAAATGAATGAATCCTATAGCCACTTAACAATAAGTTGATGGTTGGTAAAATAAATGATGTATGAGTACAAGTAAAGTCATAATGATACTTTTGCAAATCATTAGCTAATGATTAATTAAAGGGGTGGTATAATGCCCTTTTCACAAAATGTAAAATAAATCTCTGATGAATGTGTATGTGAAGTTTTAGCTCAAAATACCCCACAGATATTTTTATATAGCATGGTAAAGTTGTCACTTTTTGAGGGTTAGCAAAAACGCACCGTTTTGTGTCTGGCCCTTTAAATGCAAATGAGTGGCTGGAGCTTCAAGAGTGTGTGTGTTATCAGCTCTGATTACCTCACACAGACACGTGCTAAAATGTCAGAAATGTCAGTTCTGCATTTTATGTTAAACAGGAGTCAAAGATGGAGAGACTAAGAAGAAGTGACAATATTTAGAATGCAACAGGATGTCTGTGAATGGTTCGTTGATGAATTTATGTTGCTGATGTGGAGTTAACTATCTTCAATTAGCATATTTTATGAGGATAATCTATAAATTGCTTGAATAGGAACTGTTGTGAGATGCACACATAGTGACTACAACAGCTCCTCCTCTTCTCAACATGGACTGCGTGTTCCCGAGGGCGAGGTTTATGTAAATTGTAGGGTCAGTGATGTCACTAACCCGGGAGGAGGCTTGTGTAGTTCCTACCTGCCGTTTTTTGTAGTCCTTAAAAAAAACAAAGCAAATATCTCCCTTTGCTTCGAACTTTGAGCGTTGTAACTTTGCAGATGTTGTTATACACTAACTAAAGTTGGAAAAGTGAAATCATAATCAACCACCCCTTTAAAGCAGATAACTGGAAGTTGAAGTGCATATAACTAATTGTAATTAATATATTCATGTACACTATTAGTTATTAAAATACGTTTTTAAGGAATTAATTGACGATGATACGTTTAATGAATTCATTTATTACATAATTTATCATATAGACTCTTTATTAGTTGCTAATGCAGTAATGATTAATTAATGGTTTAGTTCTTCATGAATCATACATTAAATCATGACTATCTGTGCATTAGTTAAGTATGAATTGATGCATATTAGTGCACCTCTTTTGTAAAGTGTTACCCCCCTTCTTTTTTTTCTTTTTTTTTATAATCACACAAATTGCTACAAACTGCAATTGCTCAATTGACTGTGAGAGAGGCTAAACATACGTTTCTCTGTTTATTACACAAGTGCCACTCATATTTACAGTGTTTACTGGCAGGGACACTTTGCATTGTTTGGGTTCTCATCAATTATGGACCAAGCGCTGCTAATCACAGTTCCCATGTGGTGTGTGACAATGTGTCCCATTTATTCCTTATTGTGTTTCAGCTATCAAAGAATGTCCTCACTGCGCTTTCCAAAAACATTAAATGCAGTTAATGAGATAAACATGATTACCAATAAATCTTCTGGGATTTTGACCTTGCTACAATGGCTAAGCTTCTTAACTGCGGGTGTTTTGACCCCGTTCCCTTGCTTTTTGAATGTCTGGTTCCTGATTCCATGAAATTAGAGAATGGCTTAGCTCTTGCTATAACTTTTACCAGGAACTGAGCCTTTCTGGTCTGGTCAAAAAGCTTTGTAAATCATTATATTTAAATGTGTAAGGTATGGCTTATAGTTCATAAGGGGACACAGATCGCTATTTACACAGTGTCAAAGATTGAGACTGAAGCCATTGTAGATCTGCTCACATGCGACTGAATCCTCTTTTCAGTGTCCATAGCTCTCGAGTAGAGATCATGATGGTCAGAGTGGCTATCATCCTATTTTTACTCTTCCCTCTCCTGTGTGGTTTATTCGTATTTACTTCCCCTACAGCAGATCAAATTTACTGCATTTCACAACAGTGTTACCTAAGATGTGTTTGTTAACTGTTTTAAAAACATGAACTCTGGCTTTGAGGAATTAATGTTTCAAGACTCATTCCCCAGTATTCAGACTAGTGGTTTAGCCATATGGGGTTTTCAGTGATTTATTCTTAAATGAAAACTTTAAAAGTTTGAGGTTGGAAAGATATTTTAATGTTTCTGAAAGAAGTATCTTATATGATATCTCCTAGTATCAAGACCAATTTATTTGATCAGAAATATAGTAAAAACAGTAATATTGTGAAATATTATTTCAATTTAAAATGATTGTTTTCTATTTTAATGTATTTTAAAACATAATTTATTCATGTGATGCAAAGCAAAACATTTTAGCAGCCATGATTCAGTCTTCAGTGTCACATGACTGATTTGCTGCTAAAGAAACATTTCTTATTATCAATGATTAAAACAGTTCTGTTACTTAATATTTTTGTGAAAAAAATAACTCTTTTGTAAAATATGTTACTGTGTCTTTTGATTAATTTAATGTATCAAAATTAAAATAATGCTAAATAAAAGTAGGCCTATATATTTTTAAAGAAAAACTATTGCAATGAAAGATCAAAATGTTTTTTCTTCTGTTAAATCTGGCTTGTAAGACTCTGGCTTCATTACACAAACTGACATTTTCAATTAGCATCTACAGCCAATTGCTAATTAACACAGCCGTGGGTGGCTGGGTCTCAGAGTGGTCATTTAGCATACACAAGGATCTTTGACCAGCAATAGGGAGCCATTGTTCATGTTCTCTGACAGGACATAAAATAAAAATAAAAAATAAATAAATAAAAGAAAATCACCTTTAATATAGTCTACGAATGACCAGGTGAACAATTTATAGTTTTTTCTGTTTTTATTTTTCATATTTGTATAAAATTCACAGTTTAAGTGATTTATTGAGAACAAAATGGCATAAATATGCCAGAAATATGACATTGAAGAAAAAAAAAAATAACAAATGCAAAACTATGGAGTAAAATACATTTAATAAAAAGGACTTCTGAAGCACTTCAGCCCATTGGTCACTAGTCTACAAAAAACAACTAAACAATAACAAACCCACAATATTCACTTGATGTTGCACTCTGACTATATTTGACCCTGCTGAAAAATGTAACATTATCATCAGCCTCTCAGTGCAGTCCAGAAAAAGACAGCCGTGTCAGTTTAATGACCATACATGCCTTGAGTGAAATAAAAAGCGCATCATTTGAGGCTCGTTCACACCAAGAATGATAACTATAACTATACTATCATCCACTCCATATCAGTGGACGATTTAGTCCTGTTTATTCTAAGCGCACACTGCAGTTATGTCATCTGTCACTTTAAATGCTCCAGCTCTTTAAAGTTTGGTGAATTCTGATTGGCTGTAATTTTTTTAATCGTTCATCAGCTGCAGTCTAGCAATATAATTTTTTTCTGTGCCATTATCGACTCTCGACCTTTAGAAATATCTTCATCATTATCCATATAGTTATTGTCCTTCGTGTTAACAGGCTTTTAAAGTCCCTGTAAAGTCAAAATTAAGTATGTGTTCTGAGTTTGTCACACCACAGAAAAAATATGCTATTAACCACCCAGCCAAATTTAAATGATAAAAAAGCTGGCAAGTACATAAAATAAGCTATCAAAATCTTGAAAAAAAATTAGCATTATTCTCTGCTCTCAAACGCTGGGGGCGTGCGCTGAGGGCTGCGCGTCCGCTGGCTGTGCTGAAACCACGCCGATGAAGGACGATGAAGGTCGAGGCGGGAGATAGGCGTTTTAGCCCCATTCACAGTGGATTATCAGTGAATCCCAGTTGTCTCCGACGAAAGTTTATAAAAATATCCCGTGTAAAATGAACACTGCAGATGCGGGTGTTGGCGGTGATCCTCAGCTCTCCATCAAGGTTGGCTCTTCACAAAATTAATCCACCTCTTCTTGATGTGATTGTTTTTAGGAAAATCAAACAAAGACACTGATCTGTTTTGTACATGATCGCATACAGGGAGTAGCCTACGCATTTCATGTCTAAGGCATAGCTAGCTAACAAACTGTATGCTGTAGTAACTAACAGTACTGACCCTAACTTGCGATTGAGCGCCAAACAGATTCAAACGTGCTCTATTGTTAGAGGACGGGCCATCCTCAGTGGCCTCAGTGGCCCCGTTTTAGCCCCGCCCAAGAAATCAGGAACATAGCAATGGTGAAAAACTGTCGCTCTAAAAAACGGTCTAACTCCACAATTCAGTACTTCACAGGTCTTTGTAATATGTTCTAGCAATACTTTTCTAACATTTATAATGTGTTTAGAATTTCTTTTTCGATTTGTCTTTACAGGGACTTTAACGTGTATCCATAGCAAATACCCAGAGTTGATGCATTCTGCAAAATAAATAAACCATACATTTTGTATCTGTTTGGATTTTGCCTCACCTGAGAACTTGTATTGGCTATAAAAATGGCCTGTAGGCTATTTTTCTTCTTCTTATTATTATTATTATATTAATGATGCTTAAGAGTGTCTTCCTTCTAAGCACTGGGTTTACTATAGATGATTTGGTGCAATTCAGTGATCCCCTCAAAATATTACACAATAATATACAACAAAACAAGACAAGAGAAAAGAAAAGTAATGTATACACAATGGAAACAAATCTCTATAAGTAGATCACATTAGTGGTGCTAAAGGATATTTTACACTTTTTACCAGAACTAATCTATACTTTTTGTGAAGCTGTTATTGTTATTCATGTTCTTCTTTATGCTGTTGTTGTTGTCGTTGAGGCGCAGGTCTTGCTGTTTCCTAAGGCCGTGAGGCATTACATTCTTCTGTACAAATAGTTTCTGGAGGAACCAGTCACTGATGCTCAAAGGGAAGTAGCTGCAGATGAAGTACATGAGCGTTAAACCCGTCCCGGCGTAGTATCGTGCCTGAGGTTGAGGAGAGAGGAGTGCGTCCACAATGGTGTTGATGACAGGACTCAGATCTTCATTAGCTGTTTTTGCGTAACTCTGAAAGAGTTCCTTGGTCTCCAGCATATATTCTTCCCCATATTCTTCAAGAAGGCTTGGTGGCAAGTTCTGGATCAGGTTCTTGTACTCTTTCTCCCAGTACTCTGTGTTACTGCTCTGCCCTGCAAGGTAAGAAAAAGAGCAGAAAGCATGATGTAACAGGCTAACAAAGGTGGGGGACATGGAAAAATCCACCCTGAACAGACTGGAGATGTAAACAGAGGTCTGGGGAAACTTTATTAAGTTATTTAAATTGTATTTCTAGACCTTCATTTGGCTGGACTATCTGTTCAGTGGGCGTGAAAAAGAGGACTCAAAACCTGATGGATCCTTCAGATGTGAATATACAGCTAAAATGAGAACTTTTTCCTCTCAAGATGTGATACATATCTGATGGGGCAATTCACTAGGAAAAAGCAGCGCTGTCTTAATTTAATTAGCTTGTTTTGTTATGTTGTGTCCGATATCAACACAAAGAGGAATACGTTTAGAAATGGAAGAAAATAATATCTACAAACCAGTTCATTCAATACTGTAGATGTTAAAAAGGTGGTTGGTGATTGAACAGTGTGTGTTTTACAATAAAGGAATGCCTAATTTGATCAAATTACAACCACTGTGATGAGACTGCAAAGAATGGCAATATACAAACAAGTGAATCATCACACTGGAGGCATACAGTGCGTGTAACTCGATTTCACATTGTAAAAATGTTAATCACCTGTCTTAAAGGAAGAGGGTAAGATAGTGGAGACTTTGACACCCCATGGCTCCAGCTCATGACGAAGTGTGTTGATAAAAAGATTCAGGGCAGCTTTTGAAGCCCCGTACGACGCCAAACAAGGGAAGGGATGCTCACCTGCAGGATTACAAAGAGAAAGAATGATTATATGACACAGATATCTTAATGACAACTTACAGCACTGCACATCCTTGAACATTTTAATAAGTATGATTTACAGTAGTTAGCGCATTACTGTTTAACCCAGCATTATTGTTTTGTTTTGTTTTTTTGTCTGTTAAATTGGCAGAGAGCCGGTGCAATGATGGAATTTATGGAAATTATGGAATTTTATTTTATTTTATTTTTTTTTAGGGGGATTGTCATTCATTGTTGGTGTAATAAAGATCTGTATTGAACCTGGGAAGCCTGTGGAGGTTAATTGCAGTTTGTGACTGTTTATAAAACATGTGGTTTTGCCTCAAGCCTTTGACATATGAAAGAGCTTGACAGGAGGCCTCCTGTAAGTCCTCAGAGGGAATGACTGTTCATCTCTATTGAGACAGTAGCATCTGCTGCCCATGACATCTAAACCATTTTGTTTCCTTCAGCAGTGAGACTGCACTGATGGAGACATCTTTATTTAAAAGGGCTCTGCGCCAATGTTTACGGAGAACTCAACGGTGTCCTGCGCCAAGCTGTTACTCATACTATCACACTGTTTTGGCACAATGGAGGTAAACAAATGGAGAAAAAATATGGGGAGTCAGGAAAAGCTAAAAAAATATGCTGATTTCTCCTGCTGACTGAATTCTAGCATGAGCTTAAGCAGAGAGTTGCTCTCTGTTGAGATTGTTAGTGGACACTTGAGAAGAAAAGAAAACAGGTGGGTTATAGTTTGGGCTTGGAATAGTGTTTGGTGATGAAGCCAGATGGACGGCATAAAATAAACATCTGATGGACAGAGATACATTTATAAGCACTGGCAGCTTTATGTGCATGGCAGAGAGAGAGAGCGAGGGGGACTCCTAATTAGATTTAGCACTGAAACAAGAACCTAAAAACACTCATAAACATGTCATCATATGTATAATTTAATTTACTCTTTATTTTCTTTCTCTTTTATTAGCGGTGAAGTCTGAGTCGGGTAACTTAATATGTGTATAAGTGCATTAACTACACTGGTTCTCACATGTATGTATATCTGTACCTGAAGGGCTGGAGATTGTCACAATCCGGCCTTTAGCCTGTCTGAGAAGGGGCAGGAAGGTTCTGGTGACATGGAGCGTTCCAAAGAAGTTGACTTCCATGCATCCTCTGTAGTTGGACATGAGGGAGAGCTCAGCATCCCCAACATTCACACACAATCCAGCGTTATTTACAAGCCCCCACAAATCTGGAGGAAAAAAAATCATGCCAGAATTTTATTCATGTAAAAATGATGAAAATACAAAGGTCGAAAAACCTTTTTTTAACACAATATTCAAAGGCTCCCCAAAAATGCTTGCTTTAAAACTTATTAACAGAAACTGTGAGTATTGAAATATTTGATAAATTAAACACGATTAATTTTCTGGTTTTTTTTAAATAATTTTAATTTGTATTGAAGATTATTTTTTAAGTATTTGGTTTTACTTTATTTTGATGGTCCCTTTAACACACTGTTGACTATAAGTAATGATGCACCTCTCATTAGAGTGTTAGTAGACTGGTAGGGTTAGGTTTAGAATAAGTTGACATATGCTTGCAAAGTAACTTATAGTCAGTAGAATGTCTGTTGTTGGGGAACCATCCCAATAAAATGTTAGCAGATATTAAGCAGACCGTCTGGTAACACTTTAGAATACGGTTCCTTCGTTAATGAATAACTACACAAGAACTAATGAGTAACACAATATTAACAATCTAGTAACTATTATTAACTAACAAGAAACTCTGATTAACGAACTAGTAAGTAATAGCGCACAGACGAAAGTGGTAGTTCCCTATTAAGTAATCAATAACTACTATTTTTTAATACTTCCCAGAGAACTACTGAAAAAGTTTATTAACAATCTAGTAACTACTATTAACTAAAATAAACTCTTATTAATGAATTAGTAAGTAATAGTTCACAGATGAAAGTGTTACTAGATACTTCTGTGGGAATTACTAATTATTTGGATTCGTATTATAAAGTGAAGATCATTGGAACTAACTAGTAATTACTCAAGTGTTACTACATGATCTAGTCATGATTTGTGCAAATGTTTGAGATTTTTGGTGAACTTTAGTAACTTTTAGAAAATGTCTTTAGTAACACTTGAGTAATTACTAGTTAGTTCCAATGATCTTCACTTTATAATACGGATCCAAATAATTAGTAAGTAATAGCTCATAGATGAAAGTGTTACTAGATACTTCTGTGGGAATTACTAATTATTTGGATCCGTATTATAAAGTGAAGATCATTGGAACTAACTAGTAATTACTCAAGTGTTACTACATGATCTAGTCATGATTTGTGCAAATGTTTGAGATTTTTTGGTGAACTTTAGTAACTTTTAGAAAATGTCTTTAGTAATACTTGACTAATTACTAGTTAGTTCCAATGATCTTCACTTTATAATACGAATCCAAATAATTAGTAATTCCCACAGAAGTATCTAGTAACACTTTCATCTGTGAGCTATTACTTATTAATTCGTTAATAAGAGTTTATTTTAGTTAATAGTACTTACTAGATTGTTAATAAACTTTTTCAGTAGTTCTCTGGGAAGTAAAAAAAGTAAAAAAATAGTAGTTATTGATTACTTAATAGTGAACTACCACTTTCGTCTGTGCGCTATTACTTACTAGTTTGTTAATCAGAGTTTCTTGTTAGTTAATAATAGTTACTAGATTGTTAATATTGTGTTACTCATTAGTTCTTGTGTAGTTATTCATTAACGAAGGAACCGTATTCTAAAGTGTTACCGACCGTCTAATAATCTAATAACTGCTAGTTGACCTGTAGGTACAAAGTAACTTATAGTTAACAGAATGTTCAAAAGGGACCATCAAAATAAAGTGTTAACAAATATTTATAATACTTTATTAATTTAAATACTTTTAATCTATCTTGTGAACCACTTGGACGGTTTGCATGCTGAGAACCATCAGTCTAAAGGGCTCTAAGGTTACTGGAGGAACACTGCAAGAGTGTCATCCATTGTGTTGGTCATCACCTCATAAAAACACCCACATTGCTCTGTCAGTGTTTTATAGCTGGTTTAAGTATGTTTATTCAGAGATAATAGTTATATTCACTCCCATCCTAAATTAGGGAAATTATTAGCAGAATAAGGAAACCACTGCCTTAACACAGAAGGGAAAGAAGCAGGGAGAATAAAGAAGAAAGGAAGCCTGAAACAGTTAGTTAAAAACAATTCACTCTTAGAAATAAAGATTCTTTATTGGGATGATTTTATGAAGATCATTTGACATTCATGGAACCATTCTATTGTACTAAAGGTTCTTTGTAAAAAAATCTTCTTAGGGGAACCAAAAATGGAATCAAATTGTTTTCCATGCCTGGGAAAACTAGCCTGGGTTTCCCGATTCTGCCTTGCCGCAGCGCGATTTAATTCGCTCTGCTCGGCAGTCTGGATACCATGAACCAAATTTTCCCCTGAAAAAGGGAACCAATCACAGAACGGGGAGGGAGCACAGGCGCATTTGATAGACGTACAGGCGCATTTGTAGCACCCAATAATACGACTCTGGGCATTCGTAAACCACGCCTCAAATACGAGAAATTGAATGTGTGGTTTCCAGACCACGTTTCATTCTCAATGATATGTGGTCTGGCGTTAGCCAAGCTATGGGAAAACCTTCTTTTTAGGAAACTTTATGTGTAAACAAGAATCTTCAAAAATGTTAGCATTTGAATATGTCCCCACTTTTGCCTGCTCAGCATCTAAATTGTGGAGGGTAAAATATTTTCTATGCCCCACCCAGGTTTTGAGAAAGGAAGCATGGAAAAATAGTTACTTTTTTCTTTTGGTCCAGAAGCCATATGCTGCTGTGGTGTGTGATGTTTGAAAATAAAATAGCCCCTTGATGTACTGCCAAATTACGCACCCCCCTTCCACCCCATCCCCTCCTATTCCCAACACTTTCTCTACACATTCTTTTTTAAGCTCAGAGAAAGAAAAAAACATGCTCACACACTATACACATGTACACCCAACTATGCTGAATCGCTTGTAAAATAAACAAACGTTGGACCACAGAGCACGAATGAATTGATTTATTTGACCTACTTTAAAGGTTAATTCGATGAGGTGTTTTGTTGATAGCATAGTTTCAAGATTGGGTTCAATAGAAATGTTAATGAAAACCACAAGCTGGTTAAAA
Organism: Pimephales promelas; assembly: GCF_016745375.1. The sequence continues at coordinate 4,879,752 of NW_024121333.1, forward strand.
TTTATTAGGGGTAACCAAAACCCCATTGGCAGTTATAAATATAACATTCTTACAGGAGTATTTTAGGTTCACTGTGTTCAAACATGTGGGTGTGAGATTATGTGTGTGTGTATTTTCTGGCAGAGTGTGAAAGTAAATCCTCACCTCTCATGCCAAGTTTGGCCTTGGTGTCGAGGAGGGCTTGTTGTACCTGCTGAGGCTGGGTGATGTCTACCTGCAGGAGGGTAAGGCGTGATGAACAGACTCTGCGCAAGTGATTGGCTCCCTCCCCATCCAGGTTCAATACGGTAGCGAACACTTCAAACCCCATTGCATCTAACCGCTTTGCTGTAGCGTTACCAAACCCTGAATCACAGCCTGCAAAGAAAGGGGAGGTTAACATGAATGTTCTGCCAATATATTAGACATCAAAACACTAACTACTTCTAAATACTCACATTTTGGCAATATTTGACAGTAATTACTCTTATATGGCATGCTATGCAACACCAAAGCAACATTGCTATTACCATAATAGCTGTTTTGGATGCATCATTTAGAACACTTCAGCCAATGTCAGAAACCTTTCTTACGTTAAAAAAACGATCGAAAGCTAGGCACGAAACACCATCAGCACTGGTGAGATGTAATCTCACTTCTATGACCTCTGAACATCAATAAAGTTCAACAAAACAAAAGCACAATTACATAAAGTCTTCATCCCACATCAAGTTGCATGACAGTGTGACGCATCAATCTCTGAAACATGACTCTTATCTCTTTACAAAATTACACAACTGAAAGAGATAGTAAAGTTGGTGTCCTTGAAAGGTTTGAGGACAATGCCTTTACCATCCCAAGGGAGATTGTGGTTTTAGAGCTGAATTACTAAAATGTTAAAATGCATGGTCATGGTTGGTATCTGGGATGCACACACATTTACAGAAATGGTGGCAGAGAACGACAACTTTATGATCTTTATGAGGGTCATTTGAGTACGGATATGGACTTTCTTTTCATTTGTATCCCTGATGTGCAAATTGTTCTTGGAAATGAACGGCAGTACACTACAGATTATGTAAATAAAAGTGACATGAATATATACACAGACATGAATGAATGAATTTCTATAATCTTTGTTATTTTACAATTGATTATTTGGAATTCTGTTTCCATCCAAAACAACTTATTCCATTCTTTATCCTTTTTGTTTGGCAGGCAAGTAATTCCCCTGATTCCCCGTGTAGTTGTAAAGCTACAAAATAATAATAATAAATAAAAAATAATAAAACTGATGCATGTTAAGGAAAAAAAATTAGAATGACTCAAGTGTATTAGAGGTCAGTGGCCTCACTTTTCACTTCGAATTTGTGAATGTGTTGGCAAACAATTATACACCAGTTATGATAACAGCAGTTACACAAAACCCCAATCTCACCATCTGCATTTTATCTCAAGGTCCTCTGAGGACACACACATATCTGTCAGTGCACTAGCTGGGCGCTTTCTTTGTCAGTGTGTTATCGGTCAACAAAATATTCCTCACTAAACATGCAAGCCTGCAGAAGGGAAGGTCTTGGGATGGGAGAGTTAAAAATCCATAAATCAAGACTAACATACTTTATTATGTTTATTATGATTATTAATAATAATAAATAATGCAACTTCAGGTTTATCTTGCATTATAACTGTTTATTATCACTCTATTGTCGTCACTTAAATTAAACGTGGATGATCTTCTTTTTAATTATTGCCATTACACAGATAAGTTATTCCCAGCCAGGTGGACGTGTTCTCCAGCAAGTAGTACTTAAGAAGGCTCTGGGAAATTCTAATTCTGGTCATTCTAATTCTGTGGTAATGCTGTGGGAACTACATGGAAAAAATATATACTTTCCATTTGAAATAAATGAGTGAAAGTGAAAAAGAGGATCACACAGGGAAATCTGTGTATTGGTTCTGAAAGTTTTTTTTCCCAACTAAAGTCAGAACTGCTGTCAAAGGCATCCGAATAAGCACCAGTGGGAAGAGAAGAGAGAGCGCAGACGACAGACCCAACAGACCCAACATCCACAGAGACAGGCGTGATCTTCACTTGCAGTAATTGCAACGGAACTATGAATGAAAGGTTTTTCAAGAATCAGGCTCTACTGCCACAGCAGACGCTGTAACTTACCAAATGCCTAGAGACCGCAAGGTACAGATTCCTTTGTCTTTCGAGACAGATGGATGCCAATGTAAAATGATGATATATAGTGAGAGAGGTCAGACTGCACTTCATTTGTGCATCTGTGCCAAGTAAATCCTCTCTAAACTCTAGGCCCACGATGCCACACTTAAACCTTGCTTATCCATTTAACCTCTTCACCTGGCTTGGACATCTAAGCATAGCGGGAATGCCATAGGTGCCCCTCCCCTACATTTTTCCCCAAATATGTTCAGTGTACTGTTATGTAACATTGATATGGGTATTATTAGGCACCTTGGGTCGAGCATATCTCATCCCATGCTCAATTGTTCTGCATTCTGGAGGGACATTGGGTAAGGAAAAGACCTGCCAGAGCCCTGATGAGCCACATCTGATTTCCCACACACAAAGGGTTTGGAGGACAGTCGGTACTGCGACACTTAATGTCTGAATGTCATTAAACACAAAACACTAAATATCAAAGCAAGTAGCATCTGCAAACGGACAATACTAGACTTAAACAGAAAAAATATATATATATTTAAAAAAAAGATTTGACAACCAGAAAGAATCTAAATAGTTTTTTTTTTATTTAGCTATTAATAATAATAAAATGTCTAATATATTTAAGATAATTAAAATTACATCTATATATTTCAAAGTGTAGCTTAAGTGTCTAAACAATATTTGGGACCAAGATGAATGCATCTTTGGCCCCACTCGCTTGTGATTTCACGTGCATATAGGGGCTAGCTCTGAATGATGTGGGATTAATAGTGCTTCCTCCTGCTGTCCTCAGCATGTGAACACAATGAATGTGTCTCATGCCACCTGATCAGATTTCCTCACTGCCCTTCATAACACATGCAGACTAATGTCACCTGGTACTTAGTAGTCCATATAGAGATCCGGATTGACGTCATGCATTTCACTAGTTGATCCTGACAAAAAAAAAATCTCCATATCTCAAGTCGGGAGAGTCAAAATAAATCAGTTCTGGCAGGTCACGTTAGTCAAGCTCTCATTAGCTGACACTCAGCTGATTAACGTCTACCTATAAGAATTAGATGTCTATCACTGTATGTATATAAAAGCTCCTAACAGCAGCTACGTGCGTTTCTCAGGAGATCATTACCCTCCCCCATCCCCAGCTCCTCCTCTCACCCAGTCAGGATTGGGTATGTTGTACTTTAAAATGTTTAATGAATTATATCAATGTTGATTCTGTTCTGTTACCCTATCCATGCTAGGTTACATGGATACACAGGGAGTTCTCGCCCAGAACAGAACCATACCACCGATCCTAACTGCATGCTAATTGTCAATCGTATTAAACAATAGTGGTCCTGACAGAAGTAATAATTAAGAGTCAAGATTGCAGAAGTTTACATTCTGGTTCTTGAACATAGCTGGTGATTAACATGTAGGCTACATGGTGTACTGGCCTTACAGTCTATAGACGTTTTTTCCAGCTTGACTCTAGCCAGACTAATGGCTTTAGGTTGCTTAGTCAGCCAATTCTGTAACCTTAACCCCCTGTCTCACAGCAATTCAAGCCCTGAATGTGCCTTTCAGCTGGCTTTGTAAGAGGTTTACAGGTTTTCCACTTTCACTTGGTTTTTGGCATGGGAGTGACTTACAGCTTTGAGAACGGTAATTTAAGAAAATATGCTGATCAAAATTACTCAAAAGTACTGTATATTGATATGCTAGCTCTGGTACAAAAGACAAAAGAAACAAAAACAAGAAAATGATGAAAACTAAAATCAAGTGGCGTGCTCTGTGCCAAACTCAGAAGCTCACGCTGGTTGTGTGTGCATGTATTAAAGCAAGCAATGAAATAGGTTGACTGAGTTGATGGTTACCATGCCAATAGACGACAGACAGCTTTGGGGGATTTAAGGAACCCATATGAGTTATTTCTGAGAAACCCATGTCCATCAAATGATTATAAGCTTCCTTGGAGTAACTGATTGAACTTAACAGCTTGCCCTTTTAAGTGTATAACAGACATGCCAGTTAGTTTGCAATGACAGCTCATGGAGAAAAACTTGACAAGTCAAAAAGTAAGTAACATCACTATCAAAAAAAGAAAAAGAAAAACTCCCATTTGGAACTCTGTCCCTCAGAACATCAGAGAACTCACCACATACTCTCTATTCAAAAAACATCTGAAAAACTGGATCATAAGACATCAGACACGTGAGCATTAATAAGACTAGGTATCGTCACTTAATCCAACGGTACTGCGACCTGTGTCTATGCTGGGTCAGTTTGTAGTATAATTTTTATAAATTGGTATCAATTTTAACAATGTCTATTATAGCAAGTGTGTACACTGTATTTATTAGGACTGAAGAAATATATCTGTTTTACGGCTTTTTATATTTGTATTGTTCATTGTAATCTTTTATTGTTGTTCATTTTAGGTAGACCATTTTAAGATCTGTCCAGGGACAACAGATGAAAAATAGCCTTTTGGCTAATTCTGGTGCATTTACAGTAATGTCAATTAATGTACATTGTCTCTGTCAAATAACTAACTAAATAAAATAAAAATTTAGCTGTTTGCACACCTGCCAAACATTCACATAAATTTTACATTTTCATTCTGAATGTCCAGGCTAATGCTATAATATGCAGGTGTAGTGTGATAGTTATTTTTCATACATACATATACAGTAGTGCATGAGTTACTCAATCTATCCAGGGTTCATGTACTGTTCTTGTGCTTACACCTCCCAGTTTTATATAAAAAAAATGTGGTTTGCCATATGAATAGTAAGCAAAAAAGTTAGCAAGAAAATGTTTGTAAAGTAGGTGTTTAGAGCTGCTTTGGGCTTTAAAGGATAACATATTTCTGAACAGTAAAGGTACGTGCTCAAATAAAGTACAACATGGCTACTGAAGGAGTTCATGATCCAGATTAAAAAGGAGTTCTAAAACTGCTTAACAGTAAAAAAGAATCATCACATAATTACCTTTATTCCTCAAGGTCTGAGCCAGGAATTACACAGTGTTGTTGAGATTCTTTTTAAGAGCTGCTTTGAGCTATAGTATAATTTTCTATCTTCCATGCCTAAAACTAACCCCCACATAAAACTTTATTCATTTGTAGGGTATTATTTTAAACATTGTTTTTATGTTTATAAAGATATTTTCTCTTTGGGACAGTGCCTGTGTGTGCCTAAACAGTGCCTAAACCTGTATGACATGAGTATGAGAAAATCATGACATCATTTTTGGGTGAACTATCCCTTTAAAGCAATACACTCAATACAACTACAGAAGTCTCCAAAGAGCACTTAAAGAAACAGTGCATAAAGGTGCAGATGGAGAAATACAGCTATAATTTGAAAATGAGTTGAGTGTAAACCACCAGGTACAACACGGCAGCTCTTTGATTTGATTTATGGCTTACACTGCATTTATGTCAAGATCATTTAACTTAGGATCAGATTTGCTCAGCCAATTAAGAAAAAGCCAAATCACCTTATAGTACTCTCATCCAGCAGGGAACAATTGAGGTTAACACACAACACGTACAAAGTACAACACAATCAGAACGTACCTTACAAATACCGCTCAAACTTGGCATACCTTGAATAGAAAGGCACATGACCAATATCATTTGATTCATGCCGCATGTTTTCCTCATTGCCATAAAATATGGGTCAATACAGTTAGTGATTAATTATCACACTGAGCTAAACATTAGATTCTCTTCAGCTTGATATGATCTAGAGAAAGTTGTTATACAAACATAGTACAGGGTGTTCTGGATCAGGACCAAGTCTGTATTCAAAAAGCATAACATGTTCTGACAAGGGGGGTACAGAACTGCGACTCATTCAGTCATACAGGTGGAAAATGTTCAAACTTTACCTCTAAAAGTTACTGAATCACCAAATAGAGAAACAACAGCAATCATAATGATAATTGTGGCAAATTTGCACAAAAAAACCTCACCCAGCATGACCTACATTTCCCAGCTGTTTGTACAATCTGTGCTAATCAATTCACGTGCATTTCAGGTCAACACATAATGATCCTTCCAGTCAGCCATGAATCACAAAAAGAAAACAAAACTGTCATCAAGCACTGCATATAAACACAGTCCGAACAATGACAAACACGGTCACACAGTTTATTCTGTGATTTAGTTTCAGTTCGGTCCTTTTTGTTTCTGTTCTTACCTGTGATGAAGACTGCCTTGCCCTCAACTGGCAGGGAAGGTTTGGGGGTGGCCCACGTAAAGTACAGCCAGCAGGACACACAGAGGACCAACCTTGCCAGCACAGCGGGCATGCAGAGGGCACACATTCTCTCCACCAGCAGAGTGGCACCCAGCCATGCCACCACTGAGGGCATGGCACCGATATGGAATGCCAGAAACTTCTTCACAGCTCCACCAACAAAGATTAACATTACTCCGAAGTAAATCCAGAAAGACACTGAACAGTCTTCCATTGTACCAGAGGTGAAAATGCTTTGCACTCTCTCCTTGCTTCTTTTTTCTTTTTCTTTATTTCTGTCTCTCTTTTACTGATACTGGCACCTTTCCCTCTTTTTCTCTCTCCCTCTCCCTCTCACTCACTTTGTCACTGTCTCTTTCTCAAGTGGGATCACACTTACAAATGAGCAACCATGTGCCTGCTCGGTTCCCTACAATCTCAAGCTCTCACACATCTCACACGTTCCAACTCAGAGTAGGCGAGTAAGAGCTAGTGAGCAGATTTGTCTGACTGCATGTGTGTATATATAGTGTACTCTCCAGGAGAGGGGAGGGACTATGCTCAAGCAGATGTAATCAAAGCCCAATAGGCAAAGCTTCACAACCCCCCATACCCCCAACATGCATATGTTTGTCTTCTTTCCAACAAACATGTGATCTGTTTCTCTGTTTTACTAATTTCTCTGGCTTCAACAATCAATTGTGAAAACTTTCTTCTGCAAGTTACTGGAATTGTGAGTGAGAAGCGAGAAGTCTTTTTTTAATAGTGCTAAATGGGGACCTTACACAATTTGAGCTGCTCTAAGACGGTGTGTACTGCAAAAATTAAAACTCACTTGACTTGAATTACAGGTGTCAGTGAGACACTGTGACTTTCCCTTTGTGGCTGGTTGTACAACATACGTTGTGCTTCGTTATGTGCACGTGTGGTGAATGTCTTTCCTCTGTGATTAATACACATTAATACACCTTTGGTGTGTTTTGGCATCAGTGTATATATGTGTTATCAACCCGACAGGTCTAATTTGCTGGTCCTTTCAAAGTTACATTAAACAAAATTTTATTCACGGGAACATACAAAAGTAAGCAAAACCAGGACAAAAAGTGCTGCTGTCAAATTTAAAAAAAAAGGTGTTTGTATGTGTGCAATGAGGAAAGTAAGCTCTCATTTACAGGGTCTTTATTTTTTTATTTTTTTCTTAATGCATGTTTTGCATGTCTTCACAAACATATGATAAAAAGTCCAAGAAGATACATGTAATATCAACAAAACATTTGAAATATTAAAGATCATATATACATATTAATCTCCTTTTGGTGACACCTGTATATTCATGCTTCCCCTGAGCACACATTGAGAGCTGTATAACAAAGATACCAAGAGTACTATAAATCCTAAGAGCAATAATCTGAGCTTTACATTGCGAAAAGGTGAAGCATCAAAGAATAAGTAATGAGGAACCGAGGGAGGAAGGGGGGCACACGGTGGATGTGAGGCACCTAACAGACAATGACCTCATTCCCTCATCAGGTGTTATTTCATCCTGCACCTCTTGTCATTATTACTCTATGTCATTTACACACATCTTTCTTTAAAACGTGTATGAAGTAGATTCTCTGTTTGTTTCTTTTCATATCTCCTTTTTTAAAATTGTATCCCTCCCTCGGCAGCTATTCATGCTGAGTTTGTCTAACTACTGTACACATGACAGTACAGTACACAACAAGAAATTACACAGCTCCTCCTTCACCCAGCTCAGACAAAACAAACTCCAAACCCCATTATTCACCTCTAAGCCTTAATAGTAGTTAAAACGTTTTTTGGACATAATTTCTTTGGTGCTGTGTTGGACACATTGTTCCTTGGCCTTGAGGTGAATGACCTTTAGAGGTCATAGAACATACTGCCATTCATCAATATCACCACTGGTCAATCCTGTGCCACACACGCTCCACGACATTGCCATACGGTGATCACATTGCATGATACTCATTCTTATGTAAGCCTTTGGCACAAGGACTAACTTTTATCATTTTGATGGGTTCAATGTTTTCCACTTGAGTTCATAAAAGAGAATGATTATAGGTAAAGAATGCTTAATAAGATAGTATTATATTAGTTTATGATTACAATTTGCGTGTGAGTTCTGCACTTTAAATGTGGAAAAAATAGTGTCAATACTTAGGCATAAATGGGGAAATTAGTTCTAAACATGCATCTGCACGAACAAGTGCAGTGTCGATATGCTTTTACATATGAGGTACAAGGGCACAGTAGTGATATTCCTCCTCAAGTCTATCACTGTTTGTCCATGGGGGGCGATAGAGAGCTGTAAAAATATCACTCCTAGAAGAACAAACCTTCTGGAGAAAATGTTCTGGCCAGAGCACACAACAGACTGAATGCCTTCACAAAACAGAACATATTTTAGAAAGAGCTATAAAAATTAATAATAACAGAAGTATATATGATTTGCTTAAAGTAGCTGCATGATTTTTTTTTTTGACATTTGATTGGAGGAGTTTGACATTATCATGTTGTTAATGAACACTTTTACATTTGTTTAGAGTTCATATGGAATCATTATCAACCAAGAACATCAAAACATCAAGAGTGATTGCCAGGGAAAGCTAATATGGCGGCTTCTGTCCGCTATAGACTTTAACAAATTTGAAATCGGTCATTTAAATATATTTTAAATTTCATTTTTTCTCTCATTTTTCTTTTCAACTTTCATTTTTGTACTTTCACATTTTCCCTATTCAAAACTGGAATATATCATCATAAAACCTGGATCATCTCGAAGAATATATCGGCGCGCACCACAACAGATTCTGCCGTACCATGAACAGGGATAAATCAGACCACAACAAAAATTGTATAGGTAACCCCAACTCCAAACTCCAAGAGACCTTGTCCAGATTCACTTACTGTACTGTCCAAGTTCAACACCATCCACATCACCTAAACTGCTGCTGGGGTAAGCGACATTCTAATCTCAATTTAAAATTAAAGCTGCAAGCAGCATTTATCGGTGTTCAAGCAGTTTAGGCCTTTAAGGCCTTAAAGCACAAAAGCATCAAAAGGCATTCAATTTTATTAAACATACATTTATCCAGTGACATAATAGATGGAAAACACCATTTACAGCCAATACAGGCAATTAACCATTGCAAATACATGGTTTTAATGCTTTTTAACAGATATATCACCATCTATGGTCTGATCTCCATGAAACTGTGCATGCTTCTTTTACATGTTATGACACATATGCTCATCATTTTTTTTGAAGTTGTGAGTTTTCCTTTAGGATTTATATACTTTTGGGTGCATTTTGTCACCTACATCTTGGATACCCTTGGGGTAAGCTAAAACATACGAAAAATTAATTTCAAAGTGAACTATCCCTTTATCTCCATTATGCTTGCTTACACCAGCAGGGTGCATTACTGTATCTCCTCATTGGCCTTCCTAAAAATACCATAAGACAGTTGCAGCTCATACAGAACGCTGCTGCCAGGAGTCTGAGCAGGACCAGAAAATATGAGCAGATCACACCAGTCCTCAGGTCTTTACACTGGCTCCCAGTTACATTTAGGATTGATTTCAAAGTATTATTACTGGTATATAAATCATTTAATGGGTTAGGACCTCAATATATTACAGATATGCTCACTGAATATAAACCTAACAGATCACTCAGAATTATCTCATTCACTCATTAGAATCACATGAGCTAGATGTGACAGTTGTCAAAGTAAATGTGACAGTTGTCATAGTAATTTTGGTAAATGGACAGCATTTATATAGCACATTCATAGACCTAATGGTCACCAAAGCGCTTTACATATTGCCTCACATTCACCCATTCACACACTGACAGCGGTGTCAGCCATACATGGCACCATTCAGCTCGTCGGGAGCAGCTGGGGTTAGGTGTCTTGCTCATGGACACCTCGACACTTGGTCAGGCTGAACCGGGGATCGAACCACCAACCTTTCGGTTTGTAGACAACCTACATGAACCACTGAGCCACTGCCGCCCCTACCCTTTTTGACTAAATTATTGTGATTATGTGATTATTGTTAAACTAGTGAATTGATAAAGTCATAATATGAATTATAGTTGAGTAGTCATGACAAATGACAATTTTGAACAGCAGGGGGCAGTAAAACTCCACTTATTGGCTTAATAGACCATCATGTTGATATCATGTTCACCTTTTTAACTGTTGTATAGGCATAATTTGTCCGATCTGTCTGAAAATGTTCATGATGTTTTAATGTCACGTGTTCTAACTTGTGTTTAACATCTGAGCATTCATTTCAAGGCTACATGTTGAAGCCATCGATTATAGGCATTCACATGAAGTAGTTCAACTTTTTCTTATAATAATTGATCAAGAGAGTTCAGAGAATTGTACTGCACTGGCTAACATTATAGGGTTAGGTGTCTTGCTCATAGACACCTCGACACTTGGTCAGGTGGAACCGGGGATCGAACCACCAACCTTTCGGTTTGTAGACAACCTACATGAACCACTGAGCCACTGCCGCCCCTACCCTTTTGGACTAAATTATTGTGATTATGTGATTATTGTTAAACTATTGAATTGATAAAGACATAATATGAATTATATATTATGTCTACGGTTCGATCTCCATGAAACTTTGCATGCTTCTTCAGCATGTTATGTCACATATGCTCATCAATTTTTGTGAAGTTCTGAGTTTTCCTTTAGGATTTATAGGCTTTTTGGTTCATTATGCCACACCCCTTTTCAAAATAACCCTTTTAATACCATGCAAAAAATTAAAAAGTTCAACTTTTTTTCAATAATTATTTATCTAGAGACTCCAGAGATTTGTCCTAGACTGGTTTGGTTTTGATTAGACAAAAAACCAGGGACTAGTTCGCAAAAGTAGGTTTTCAACATATTTGTGAATATTTAATGAACGATTCAATTGACAGCAATGGTTCTAGAGGCAAAGTTGTTCATCATGAGGAGATCTATCAAATGATATTCATTTTGTGTGGATGTGTGCAACACCACGTGATTACAGAGCCATAAAACTCTTTAGCGCCAACTAGTGGCCGATTTCTATGAAAATTCTTACAGACCTCTAGTGCCACAAGTCGAATATGCCCCTCGAGTTTCGTTCCGATCAGCCTCCGTTAACCTCGTCTAATAGGTGCTCAAACTTCATTGGTTGATGGCGGCCATGTTTTTTGAGATATGCCAATATCCTTTTAGACATACATGGTAACTTGCACCAAGACACTGCATACCAAATTTCAAGTCAATTGGACAAATGGTCAGATGGTTTTAGCCAATTATATGTTTATTTAATGTTATAGCGCCACCATGTGACCAATCGATGCAGTATTTTTACAGTGACCGCAAACTGTCCTCATACACATGTCTATTGAGTTTGGTGAAGATATCTTATTTACTTCTTGAGTTATAGCCATTTTAGTAAAATTGCCTAATTTCAAAATGTTCATTTTGCACCCCCTATCGACCTTGAATCGAAAATACAACTTTTTTTCGATAATTATTGGTATTCAGACTCCAGAGAACATTTCTGCACTGGTTTGGTTCCGATCGGGCAAAAATCCAGGGACTAGTTCGCAAAAGTAGGTTTTAGATAAAATTCAAAATGGCGGACAAATTTGCATATAAAATTAAAAATCCGAGATATACGTTTTGTCCTTCAGGCATCCAGCTTTCCAGTGATATAAGACACTTGAGTCTACAACTTACATTCTAGGAGATATGAGCAGTTTCGCGCAATTGATTATTATAGCGCCACCTATGGGCCAATATGGCTCATAATTTGATAACCTCTCCTCGATTTTTGTACTACCAGCTGTCAAAGTTTCAAAGATCCAGCTCTTACAGTTTGGGCTGCACGATGCGTTTTACGGCGGAATAATAATAATAATAATAATAATTAAAGCTGCAAGCAGCATTTATCGGTGTTCAAGCAGTTCAGACCTTTAAGGCCTTTAAGCACAACAGCATCAAAAGGCATTCAGTTTTATATAACACACATTTATCCACTGACATAATAGATGGAAAACACCATTTACAGCCAATATAGGCAATTTACCATTGGAAATACATGGTTTTTATGCTTTTTAACAGTTATAGCGCCACCTATGGTCCGATCTCCATGAAACTGTTCATGCTTCTTCAGCATGTTATGACACATATGCTCATCAATTTTTGTGAAGTTCTGAGTTTTCCTTTAGGATTTATAGGCTTTTGGGTGCATTTTGTCCCGCCTATTTGGTAAACGACCCTGTTATAGCAAAACAAATGTAAAATCTCAACATTTTTTTGATAACTATTGATTTAGAGAGTCCAGAGAATAGGCCTAGACTGGTTTGGTTCCGATTGGACGAAAAACCAGGGACTAGTTTGCAAATGTAGGTTTTTAACATATTCGTGAATATTTAATGAACGATTTGATTGACAGCAATGGTTCTATTGGCAAAGTGGTTCAGTATGAGGAGATCTATCCAATTATATGCATTTCGTGGGCATGGGTGCAACTCCACGTGATTACAGAGCCAATAAACTCGTTAGCGCCAACTAGTGGCCAATTTCTTTCAAAACTCTTACAGACCTCTTAGGCCATGAGTCTAACACGCCCATCGAGTTTCGTTCCAATCGGCCACCGTTAACCTTGTTTCATTGGTGCTCAAATTTCATTGGCCAATGGCGGCCATGTTTTTTGAGATACACCAATGTCCTCACACACATAGATGGGGCCTTGGACCACGACACTGCATACCAATTTTCAAGTCAATCGGACAAACGGTCAGTTGAATTTATGTTTATTTCACTTTATAGCGCCAATTAGTGTTCAATCGTCACCATTGTTTTTGTGTGACCTCAAATTGACCTCCTACACATGTGTACCGAGTTTGGTGAAGATATCTTATTTACTTCTCGAGTTATAGCCATTTTAGTAAAATAGGCTCCTCCCACAACGTTTATTTTGCGTCCCCTAGCGACCGGAAATAGAAATTTCTACTTTTTTTCAATAATTATTGATCTTCAGACTCCAGAGAACATTTCTGCACTGGTTTGGTTCCGATCGGGTAAAAAACCAGGGACTAGTTCGCAAAAGTAGTTTTTCGACAAAATTCAAAATGGCGAAAAATCTATCCAGGCGGAAATGAAATCGGAGATATACGTTTTTTTCGTCAGGTGACCAGCTTTCCAATGATATAAGATACTTGAGTGTACGACTTACGGTTTAGGAGTTATGAACCGTTTCGCGCAATTGGTTGTTATAGCGCCACCTATGGGCCAAATCGGGCTCATAATCTAATAACCTCTCCTTGATTTTTGTACTACCATCTGACAAAGTTTCAGAGCTCCAGCACTTACGGTTTGGTCTGCACGATGTGTTTTACGGCAGAATAATAAAAAGTTTAAAAAAGTCTAATGCTGCTGCTCCATCTAGTGGACAACAGTGCTATTATCATCTACACAAACTCATACTTTAGACATTTTGAAAAGGATCCAAAGTGACTCAATTGTTACTTCAATAGATGATTCATGCTTCATGCTTACACACACACACACACACACGTTTGGGATAGTTTATTTGTTATTTGAACTATAAGCATATTCATTCACATATTTATTTGTAATCTTATGATCTAAAACTATATTAAAACCAGTGACAACAGTGGAATTACAGCCTTCATATACAATATGTCATATTATTAATATCATTTATCTACAACAGAATGAGAGTGTGTAGATTACACATTTTTTAAATTCAGGACCTAATGTGAGTTGTCATATTAATATTTGACTAAATGTGATTGCAAATGTTAAATTAGTGAATTAATAAAGTCATAGTATGAATTATAGTTGAGTAGTGTGACAATGACTATTTTGAACAGCAGAGGGCAGTAAAACACCACTTATTGGCTTAATAGACCATCATATTAATATCATTTTCACCTTTTTAACTGTTATATAGGCATATTTTGTCCGATCTGTCTGAAAATGTTCATGATTATTTAATGTCACGTGTTCTGACTTGTTTATTGAAGAGATCAATGCTTTCAGGGACACTGGGAGTGTAGTAATAGATGGCTTCAACACAGTAATTGTGTTGACGTATGTTTTACTGTGTGTACACAGTATGTTTTTTTCATGTTATAGCACCACCTAGTGTTCAATCGTCATTCAATGTACTTGAATATTTTACATGGCATTTTTACCCCCTTTTTTGAATGAGTGTATATTCAAAACTAATTGATGTATTCTGTATAGTTTTAAATTGTTTAATGCAAGTTTTTCACATTGACAAGTTTAAGGTTGACATTTATAATTTTTTGTATTGAATAAAATTATGTAGATTTTTTGTTAATTGTTTTTCTTTTTGTTTATTGCACTTTTGAGATATTTATCTTCTTTCTATTGATTTTTTTTTTACAAACATAGCCTTCAAATTGGGAGAGTAAGGATAATTTTGATGTGTGGCATTTGAAAATGCTCAAAAGAATGACAGCACAGCATGTAAAAATGCAAAGATATACTCTAGTGAAATTGTTCTATGGCAGGTCATAAAGGGTTAACATAATATTAATTATTATAAATATTATTTCCAACATAATAAATAGATTTGAGCATTTGTTTGTTAGCCAGTGCTGGAAACTGGTTAAAAAAGATTAAAAATAAACCAATGCTGTTGCTCTCTCTAGTGGACAACATTGGTTTTACAACCTACATAAACTGTTGAAATGAATGACGGGAAATTTGTTTTTTTAACTTATGTCTCGGGAATGATAAAGTGAAAAAATCTGAAACTCAGACCTTAGTGTTCAATGAGCCCTCTTGAACACCCATCCTGGTGTTGCTGAGTAATTGAGCTGGGAGTTGAAAGTTGAAATGCATATCTTTGTGTGCTGCGTTTAGAAGATTCAACATGGATTTCAATGTGATTCTGGTAATATAGTACAGCTATTTACCACGTTAATAGCAATTAGGTGAAAACTCAGAACAACTGAAGTGATAAACTCTGACAAAATATGATAGTGAATTGATAAAGTAATAATATGAATTATAGTTGAGTAGTGTAAAAATGACTATTTAGAACAGCAGAGGGCATTAAAACACTACTTATTTTCTTAATAGACCATCATGTTGATTTCATTTTCATCTTTTTAACTGTTATATAGGCATATTTTGTCCAATCTGTCTGAAAATGTTAATGATTATTTAATGGCATGTGTTCTGACTTGTTTTTAACAAGTCTTGTGATCTGAGCATTCATTTTAAGGCTACATGTTGAAGCCATCGATTATAGCCATCCACATGAAGTAGTTCAACTTTTTCTTATAATTATTGATCTAGAGAGTCCAGAGAATTGTACTGCACTGGTTTTAACATTATGATATGATCAGAGATGTACACACACACACCTTTGGGATATTTCTTTGTAATCTAATGTTATAAAAACTATGTTAAAAACAGTGACAACAGTGGTAGTTACTCTTATCATTTATCTACAACTGAATGAGTGTGTGTAGATTTTAATTCAATATGACAGTTGTCATAGTACTTTTTGACTAAATGTGATTGTAAATGTTAAATTAGTGAATTGATAGTCATAATATAAATTATACATGACAACTTACTATTTTGAACAGCAGGGGGCAGTAAAACTCCACTTATTGGCTTAACAGACCATCATTTTCACCTTTTTAACTGTTCTACAGGCATATTTTGTCCGATCTGTCTGAAAATGTTCATGATTATTTAATGTCACGTGTTCTGACTTGTTTATTGAAGAGATCAACGCTTTCAGGGACACTGAAAGTGTAGTAGTAGATGGCTTCAACACAGTACATGTTGAAGCCATCCACATGAAGCAGTTCAACTTTTTCTTATAATTATTGATCTAGAGAGTCCAGAGAATTGTACTGCACTGGTTTTAACATTATGATATGATCAGAGATGGAAAACACCATTTACAGCCAATACTGGCAATTCACCATAGGAAATACATGGTTTTAAAGCTTTTTAACAGTTATAGCGCCACCTATGGTCCGATCTCCATGAAACTTTGCATGCTTGTTAATGATGTGATGACACATATGCTCATCAATTTTTGGGATGTTCTGAGTTTTCCTTTAGGATTTATAGGCTTTGGGTGCATTTTGTCACGCCTACTTTTGTAAATGACCCTGTTATAGCAAAACAAATGTCAAAGTTCCACTTCTTTTTGATAGTTATTGATCTAGAGAGTCCAGAGAATTGTCCTAGACTGGTCTGGTTCCGATCGAGCAAAAAACCAGGGACTAGTTCGCAAAAGTAGGTTTTTGACATATTCGTGAATATTTAACGAACGATTTGATTGACAGCAATGGTTCTAGAAGCAAAGTTGTTCAGCATGAGGAGATCTATCAATTGATATACATATTGTGAGGGTGTGTGCAAACCACGTGATTACAGAGCCATAAAACTCGTTAGCGCCAACTAGTGGCCGATTTCTTTCAAAATTCTTACAGACCTCTAGGGCCATGAGTCGAACATTCCCAACGAGTTTCGTTCCGATCGGCCTTAACCTAACCTTGTTTCATGGGTGCTCAAACTTCATTGGCTGATGGTGGCCATGTTTTTTGAGATACACCAATGTCCTCATAAACATACATGGGGCCTTGGACCAAGACACTGCATACCAATTTTCAAGTCAATCGGACTGACGGTTAGGTGGTTATCTGTTTTTTTCGTTTTATAGCGCCACCTAGTGTTCAATCGTCGCTATTTTTTTCCTGTGACCTCAAATTGAGCTCCTAAACATGTGTACCTAGTTTGGTGAAGATATCTCATTTACTTCTTTAGTTATAACCATTTTAGTAAAATAGGCTCCTCCCACAACGTTTATTTTGCGCCTCCTAGCGACCGGAAATAGAAATTTCCACTTTTTTTCAATGATTATTGATCTTCAGACTCCAGAGAACATTTCTGCACTGGTTTGGTTCCGATCGGGCAAAAAACCAGGGACTAGTTCGCAAAAGTAGTTTTTCGACAAAATTCAAAATAGCCGAAAAATTTGCATACCGGAAATGAAATCGGAGATATACGTTTTGTTCGTCAGGTGACCAGCTTTCCAATGATATAAGACACTTGAGTGTACGACTTACGGTTTAGGAGTTATGAGCAGCTTCGCACAATTGGTCGCTATAGCGCCACCTATGGGCCAATCGGGCTCATAATTTGATAACCTCTCCTCGATTTTTGTACTACCATCTGACAAAGTTTCAGAGCTCTGGCCCTTACGGTTTGGTCTGCACGATGCGTTTTACGGCAGAAGAAAAATAATAATAATAATAATAAAAATCGGTACAATTACAATAGGTTTTCAGCACTTCGTGCTTGAACACCTAATAAACTTTCCGGACTTGACACCATGATCGCATTAATTGAAGTCATACACAAGGAACTCCGAGAACTGGACTACGGCTTAGACACACTCACTAAAGAAAATAACTTTTTAAAGGACTCAGATCACACACTTACCACTCAACTCAATTCCGTTGTCACAGAACAAAACCACGAAAGAACATTTTGTATTTGGAAACACGCAGCATGAGGGACAATTTAGTTTTAGCAGGCATCCCGGAACAAACTCTAGACGACCCCGAAAAATCAGTCAAGGAATTCATGATAAAACAACTCAAAATGCCGACCGAAAGTGTACAGACCATCAGTTTTCACCGTGTACACCGCATCAGATCTCAAAACTATAGCAATCTACTACGACTGATCATCGTGAAATTTGAACACTACAAACACAAAGAACAGAGGGTAACTTACAGTTTTTCTCAATTGCTTTGGCTCAGTTCTCAAATGTTTTTTTTTTTTATTTCCCAAAACATTAAGTTCAGATCTCTGAACAATTCGCTTCTCTTTCACATCAGATTGGAATTTCTTATTGATTTGAGCAAATTGAAAATGCTTTGGCACATGTGTGCAAAGAGTACAACTGTCTGCAGTTTGTACAACAAATAATTGCATATGGCTTGTTGTTCAAAACTGATGACTCAATTTTCACTTACACTGTCAAACACTTCAGAACTTCTCAGACATTTTTTATTGTGTAAGCCATCACATTCAAAACGATCTATTCAATTATCATTATTACTGTAGTACACATGAATGTACTGCATATTCTAAAATATATCTGACATTGACATTGTTAGTAGTGTTTGCTAAATTGGCACATGACCTCTAATTGCATTCGCAATCTAATTGCAAATTACCTCTAATATGAATCAACCATTTAACCATTTAACCAATCAACGGATGTTGGATGGATGTATATGGATGTATATATATATATATATATATATATATATATATATATATATATATATATATACGTATATATAGAATGGAGGACATTCACAACCCTGAACTGCAGCAACATGCTCATGGAAGAGCAATTGGAAGGCGTGTAAGAATACGTGGTGGTGGTAGTAGAGGAAGAAATAATCGAGGAAGAGGTGGAAATAGAAGAGTCAGAGTCTCTGATGAAATCAGAGCCACACTTGTGGATCATGTCACAAATCTGACCATTGCAGGGGATGGGTGCGGCATTCAAGGAGATTTTTTCCATGGTGTGTGGCAATGGTAACATCAGATGTGACGTTGATGAAAATCTTTGGCCTGACCAACGTGAGCGACAAGATGTCCACCAAGAATAATTTGTTTCTTTTTTTTTTTTCATGAATGTTATTTGTTGTTTGTGTATTTGTGGTAATACATAAATATGAAATGTAAAGTGAAATCTTGATACTCTTGTCAGTTACTTTATGTACAGTAAATACACTTGTATTGTGTATATACACATGAAGTACAAAAATAAACACTGTAAAAATACAAATGTTCATAGAATTTTTTTTTCTACATTGACTTTTCTCAACAAATATGATATTTTATTAGAGTAAACCCTTAATTTTCATGGTTGACTGTTGTGGTGAAAAAAACAACTAAACATTTTGACCAGTGTGGCTCACACAATGACAAAAATACTTTAGATACTTGCACTCACAGTTTAGATAATGTTAAGACTGTTTCGAAAAATGTGCCAAAGCAATTGAGAAAAACTGTAAAGGCACAAGGTCTTTCTTGAACAATGAAAACAGCTTTTCCCAATCCAAAAACAGAAAATAAACGAAGGAAAAAAGGCAATCATTACAGTGCATAAGTTATACATTGATGGACAGTTATATTGGGATAAGGACTTTACCCCATGACTTTTTCTGAACAATAATTGTGTCGTGTTCCTCCTCCCTATGTCCCGATGTATTTTTTTGTTATTGTTGTTTTTCTGCTGTGTACATTAAGTCACTTGTGTATTTGCATGTATGTTAATTTCCCAACAACTTTGTCTTATGCACACACACACACACACACACACACATGCGCACAACCACACCTGCTTAAACTCATACACTCACACCTACACATGTAAGCAATAAGGTACGAGAGGCTGTGCTGTATCGTGAATTACAGCTCTGCTTTGCGACGTGCCTAACGATGCCCTTCAGCCGTTACTTATTCACAATACAGCACTTGTCTCGAGTACCTTATTGCTTTTATAAAACGGTTACCACACAATAAAAATATTAAAGTAAAAACAAATGTATTAGAGCAACTTCCATGAGTAAAATTTCCAAAAGCCTTCCTTCCACTAGAAAAAAAATAGTCTAACCCAAACAAAAGCCACTTATTTTCCTCTCATTTCCATTTCTACTGAGTGCTAGTATTTTAAATGTAGTTAGTTTGGAGACTGACACAAACACAGTTTTAAATATAAAAACAGAAAAAAACACTACATTTCTTATTTATTTTATCATGGTTGCATTATTCTGACATGCATACACAATTTGAACCTGTGACTCAATAGACACTGTGAGTCTATTTGCATGAAATATCAGTGGTAAGGTCACAGCAATCCAAAGACAGATATAATCCTCACAATCCATTTTTCATACTGAGCACCATAGAGAGCACTTCTGAAAGAGCAAACCCAATCTGACCCTGTGTCTTTTTCAATCAAGATGTCATTCAGATCATGTGTGTCTGGATGCGGCCAATGTCTGACTTCTGGCTGACGGTCATGATGGCCATGATGATACATTGAAAGAAGTGGAGCCCCATCGCTTATTCCCCAATCTAGTGCTTCTTCTGCCCAGCAGAAGGTGGTCCCAGTCATTTCTTTTTGAGCTCCACTGGATGATCAGATGTCGGTCGACTCAGGGGTTATACAGGAACTGCAGGACGAAGGTCACTGTACTCTCCATGGGTCGGGCAATATCCACGTAAGTGGACCCCGGCGACTCACCAGTTGCTTCATATGAGACCGTTTCAGCACTGGATTTACGGCTGAGTTCCAAGATGGGCGTGGCAGAGCGGTACATACTGGGTGTTCCCCTGGAACAGTGGTTCTCAAGCTTTTTTTCGTCGCACCCCCTTTTAAACCCTTTAAAACAAATCTGCCCCCCCCCCCCAGCTTTGCCCGTTTGGGCTGCAAACACACTCAACTAGAAGTGTTGCTTCTTCCTAGGCACTGACTCAAGGCACCTTGCTAACAGATATATGTAGTGCTGCAGGCTGGGCGACACCTAACACGTTCACTAGATTCTATAGCCTCTGTGTAGAGTTGGTATCTTCAAGTATACTAGCCCCCAGTGGCCAGTAGAGCAAAGGACCTGTTCTTAGTGTCGGCTTGCAATGCCACTCCTGCCCTGCTGGCCTGGATACATGCATCTATTTGCTGACGCCAGGCCTACACTCTTATGCAATGTGGAACCTGTGCTAGGCTGGGTGTCCATATGTAGCGGCACCTGCGGCAACCCCATATGTGTTTTCCTCCGAAATCAGCTCCTCTGCGGTTGAGCCTGTGTCTTTCCCTCGACAGAGCCCGCACTGTCGTCGCTGCGGTTGTTCTTTCCCCCCTATAACTAGGCTGGAACCACCCCAGAGACAGCCATTTGTTTTACTACCCTAATTAGCTAGTCCATATGTGTACAGTCACAGTGTCTCCCTTCCCGGGTAGGATGTGGCTTCCACAGTGCCCCCTTCCTCAAGGGTATGTTTTTCCAATGTTATCCAATAAGTCACACTGAGTGGGTCTTACAGAACAGCAGTGTATGACCTTCTCTGCGTATAGCTCCTACTTTGTGCCCAACACTGCGGTCAGGCCAGGAGGCTCAAGCGGAGTGCTGGAAGGGCCAGCACCAATGGCGTTTTGATAGATATCCCCATTCATCAGAATAACTTCTGACATACTTAATAGTGAGCTGACGAAGGGGAATGTCTCGGTTACGTATGGTAACCCATGTTCCCCAAGGAGGGAACGGAGACATATATCCCCTCTCTACATTTGCTGAGCCTCCGAGTCACAAGTCACCCTGCAGCCATATCACCCTGTAGCCCAAGACTGGTTGCCCACTGAAGCTAAGCAGGGCTGAGCCTGGTTAGTACCTGGATGGGAGACCTTCTGAGAAAAGCCAGGTTGCTGCTGGAAGAGGTGTTAGTGAGGCCAGCAGGGGGTGCTCACCCTGTGGTCTGTGTGGGTCCTAATGCCCCAGTATAGTGACGGGGACACTATGCTGTCAAAGAGCACCGTCCTTCGGATGAGACGTTAAACCGAGGTCCTGACTCTCTGTGGTCATTAAAAATCCGTCTTTCGAAAGAGTAGGGGTGTAACCCCGGCATCCTGGCCAAATTTGCCCAGTGGCCTCTGTCCATCATGGCCTCCTAATCATCCCCATATACACCAATTGGCTTCATCACTGTCTCCTCTCCGCCAGTAAGCTGGTGTGTGGTGAGCGTTCTGGTGCACTATGGCAGCCGTCGCATCATCCAGGTGGATGCTGCACATTGGTGGTGGTTGAGGAGATCCCCCCTTCTATGTAAAGCGCTTTGAGTGCCGAGAAAAGCGCTTTACAAATGTAATGAATTATTAATTAATTAATTACAAGTCTGGATCCTCAGCAGAAAAACAAGGATGCGATGCACCTGCCGCTTATTATCTGTTCGTGCCACGATGAAAAGCAGCTGGTGCAATTATCGCATGCCAATGTGCATTGGCTCATTTAGTTACATTTAATACCCACCCATAGTAAAGGCCAATTCACAACGTGGACAATCACCAGGTGTCAATCCTTAGACATTCCACAACCCCACAAACGGCAATTAAACATTCACAAAAACAAGCCCCAACCAACACAGACAGGGATAACACACTAATCTGACAAAACTCGGCAAAGTGTCTGTTGCCATTATTTAGTATCGTTCAATGCCTTAGCAGCAGAGTGTAACTGGAACTACTCAAGGGGCAGGGGTCAATGGTCCACTCTTAAGGCCATTTAAATGGGTTCAAGATCAAAACCATTCCTCAACCTGGCTATCCCAGATGTCCAGGAGAGTTCAGGACGCTTTGAGCAGCCCTGACTGAACAAGCATGAAGGCCATGGCTGACACTGCTTTAATGTTAACTCATTTTGTACTTTGGCACTAATTTCAGAACCTTGGTGTCATTATTCAAGTATTTCACTTTGCATTCATATTTTAAAGAAAATTTTAGTATTCCAGAGAATACCACAGACAGATGAATCATTGAAAAAAACTGAAATGTACAGTATTGATGTAATACAATGAAATTACAACATAGACTTCTTTGAATGAAAACAAAACTATTTAGAGAAGAAAACAATAAACATTACAGTAAAACATCAACTGCAGTGTTCCTCATCTGGCTTACAGTAAAAAGTATAACAACGGATTGATAACTGACCTTCTATCCCAGCTAACAAAGTTAGGTTCTGAGAACGTTTTTCTAACGTTCCATTTTGGTTGTGGGAACGTTAATTTAAAATGTTCTAAAAACGTGGAAATGTCCAGTTTGCTTAACGTTGCTGGAACGGTGTCTTAATGTTTGCAGAACGTTGCTGGAACGTTAGCATAATGTTGTTAGAACGTTATCCTAAGGTTAGCATAATGTTGCTGGAACGTTATGAGAACGTTTTTTTAAAACACAAATAACCTGATAAAGACGTTCCGATAACGTTGTTCTAAGAACGTTTTTTTATCAACGTAATGAGAACGTTCATCAAATACAAATAACGTGATAAAGACGTTCCAAGAACGTTGTTCTAAGAACGTTTTCTCTCAACGTTACAAAAACGTTAATAATGTTATATGAACGTTCCGAAAACATTATTTTAATAACGTTTTGTCCTAACATTTACACAACTTTTAAAGAACGTTAGTGAATGTTCTGGGAACGTTCCCTGTTTTCTGTCAACCCTTTCTTGTGGATTCGGAAACAGGTTCTCATTACAAGGGGCTCTACACAAATCAAAAACATAAACATGTCTCCATGTCAAATCTAAAAACATAGACACACAGTGTATGAAGATGAATGATGATGAAATATTACATCCATTTATAATCAACTGGTTGATGATCCACAGTATTAGGTGTCAAAGGATCTTGTTATCCTGAAACACCCTTTTTAGAATGTTTACTTTTTAGAATGTGCACCTTTTCCCAAACTTTTCTTCCTGATGAAGTTTATACATGAACATTGATTCATATAGAGCCCTTTAAAAATAAGCTTTGTCTTGTTTTACAAAACAAAATGGTGACACTTTGGTTGAGAAGAATGGTTTCAGAATACTTGAATGACATCTTACTTAACCCCATCAGGATTTTTGGCTGGTTACAGGATTTAGTTTTTTATTGAGAAATTTGGAAGCTATTTACATATAGTTTTAGACATATTTCTGCTCATACTATAATATTTATAAAATGGCATCCAAGTGCTGGGGAGATACAAATCTGCAATAATAAATTGACCATTAGCTAAAACTCACCCATTTTAACCAAGCATATAACCAGTCATTTATTATCATGTATTTTCAATAATACAGAGATATTATTTGCAAAAGTAAATGATTTTGGTTTGCCTTGAGGCATAATCTTTCTGTTAATAAAATACAATGTGTTCTATAGCAGACACTAACAGTCTATTGTGTGAGAAACGGTGCTTAGATGACCTTGGATTGAATATATTGTAATGATCTTATTTTGCTGTTCTATATATTTGATGAAGAGAGCTTTGTTTTACTTTACAACATTGTTCCGAAATTATAAAGCAAGTATTCTGCTGATAATGTGACGTCAATATGATGGACCCCATGATGCACTTTTTAATATGTAAAAAACAACAACAACAACAACAACAAAAACAGCTTTCATTACACTGTAAAAAAATATTGTTGGTTTAACTTAAAAAATGAAGTAACTTGGCTGCCTTAAAAATTTAAGGTCATTGAAATAGAAAAATTAAATTAAAGGGTTAGTTCACCCAAAAATGAAAATTAAGTCATTAATTACTCACCCCCATGCTGTTCCAACCCCGTAAGACCATCGTTCATCTTCGGAACACAAATAAAGATATTTTTGATTGAATCTGAGAGCTGGATCAGTCCTACATAGACTGCCTAAGGGACTGGCTCTTGACGGCCCATAAAGTCATTAAAGAAAAGGTTTAAATATTCCATGTGCCTACAGCGGCTCTATTATAAGTTTATCAAGCGACGAGACTACTTTTTGTGCGAAAAAAACATAAATAACGACTTTATTCAACTATTCCATTACTTCCTTATGGGCGCATGCGCAAGAACTGAGACGAGGACGTTCTCATTCGTCTACTTCTTGTTACCGGCTGCTCACCGCTTAGTAGTTTTACCGCCACCTACCGTATAAGATGATGATCCATATATAAGGCGCTCCGGATTATAAGGAACACTGTCGTTTTTTGAGAAGATTAAAGGCTTTTAAGTGCACCTTATAGTGCGGAAAATACGCTAATTGAAAAGTGTATGTACAGCGCGCATCTTCCTCTGCTTGCAAACAGAAAGTTTTGCGCTTCCAGCTATATCAGCACATCATCTTATACGGTAGGGGGTGGTAAAACTCCTAAGCGGTGAGCAACCGGTAACAAGTCGAAGGAGAACGTCCTCGTCTCAGTTCTCGCGCTGTCTCACTCAGAGTGTCATCTGAGTGAGACAGTAAACATATTTTTGAAAAAAAAAAAAGAAGGAAAAAAATAATGTTAAAAAACTTGCATTCAAAGCTCCAAAACAGTAAAAGCAGCTTCAAAGAATTATGATATTAGCTAAATAAGTGCTCATTGAACCTTATGGAAAAAAGAGCAAATCAAATGGATCAACCATGAAATGTAGAGGACTGTTATTTGCTGTAGGAGTATTGTTGTTGAAATTTGATTTTACTATTCCAAAGTAGTTTACCTTCTGGTTAGAGCTTTTGCAAATGAGAAACACAGAGAGAAAATACACAAATATAGATAATACTCTTTAGTGTCTTAGACTAAGAACAAAGGCTTGATTCAGCTCCCTGCACATCTCAAACGCAGAGAAAGAAAAGAAGTGTGTGTGTGTGTGTGTGTGTGTGTGTGTGTGAGAGAGAGAGAGATGTGGAAAAAAAAACACCTTTCCCAGGACAGTGTGTTCTTAGTATCTGTCAGACATATACTGCAGAGACAGAGTAAATATTGGACATCTGCCAAACACAGTACAACTCATACATTCTCCAAACCTCCTTCCCACGCACACGCACACAACGATACACAAAATACACAAATACGAACACAAAAGTCACGCTATAAATATAAGGTATAAAAGTGAGACAATCTGTAACACATTCTGTACTGAATGGTGTTTTTCACACATTCTTTTTTCCCTTCCTCATCACTCTATCTCACTTTATTTTCCACTATCTTCTTTCCATCCCCACTGTTCTGGTTTCTTTTCTCACTTTCAAACTCTGCTATCAATTACGTGGTTCTCTATCAACTTTTAAATCTCTTCTCTCAATATTTGTCCAATGTTATTTTCAACATTTTTTCCCTCTTATTGTCATTTGGTTAGAAAATGATGGGTATCAGATGGGTACAGTAAACATGAGAGAAAGAGACTCTGCACAATATATAAGTGTGAGTATTTAGGCATTCTGCAAGCAAGCCTTTGTGACTCCCAGAACATGAATCTGGTCATGTGTTAAAGTAATTGGCCTAAGTAAGAAAACATCAGTAAGTAAAAGTGAGTTAAGCACATTCTACATGTACAAAATCCGAAAAGGGATAAATCCCAAGGCAAAGGATTACACAAAACAAATCTGGGAACAGAGCTGTAAGGTACAACCGGGTGATTTGACAGAAAAACATCCAAATATGAAAGCCGCAGTAACATTTTATGAATAAATCAGTCCCCCTTTTAAACACATTTAAAATGAATTATTTTAAAGATGCAACATGACTTATCTATTTGATCCCTAACTCTGTAAAATCATAGGTTACTATAGGCACAATTACTACATTGCTGTTTACTATTTGTTATAGCTGTTCTCTTCTGTACAATTCAGTACACTTTAGCAAACCCTAATCTAGGTTAACTATATTTTGAAAGTGATTTTGGCTTATAGCTTTTTGGATTTTACTCATGCTCCAGTAATAATGGATAATTACAAATAATGAGATGATTACAAATCATTACTAATCATTACAAGCTTAATTTACTAACATGGGTTCTCAACTTTTTAATCAGCTAAGCCACTATGACCTATTTACTACCCCTTGAACTACCTCACAGTTATATTTACTGTTTTATCTATCTATCTATTAGTTCAACCTCCACAGCATTTAGTCATTTGTGCACATCATAGTAGTTTCTCATTCCTTCCAACAAATTGCAAATGCTTTTGGACATGCATCAATTGCTTTCATACAACTCAGTGCTGTTTTATAACATTATCATTTGCTTATGTCATGTCAGTCAAAAATAACTACTTGTGAATGCTGAATAGTCATTCCATATAAAACTAATACAGTAGTCCTCATTTCATTGCTTGAGTCATCACATATAAAAATGTTAAACTAGTCGTCAAAATCCGTCAAGCAAATTTTATTTTTTTTAAATCTTTTTCTTTCTTTTTTTTTCCCAGTTTTTCTCTGTCGCTTTGGTGCATTTCTCACATCACTATTTACATTTGCACAACAGTTAATGCAGTTCTCAAAACAATTAGTACAAACTGCAAAACTTAGTTGATAACCTGCAAAAGTGTGTCACTTGCTCAAAATGGATAACTCATTCCTCAAAAGCAAGTATTCATGTCATTGAAAGTGTCAGTGTCGTCAAGATGAAAAGTCATAACACCAGTGTTTATGAACAAGATAGTCAAATGGCTTTGTCATGTTTTCATTATGATAGTTTACTCTGTAAGTGTTTGCTAGATAGATAGATAGATAGATAGACTGACAGACAAACAGACAGGTAGATGATACCCTGTTCACAAGGCATGCTGACACTTGACTACTACAGTTTGTGGATTTGGTGTAACATGTGTTAGTCATTGATGAGTTGTAATCCACCCTTTATCCTTTTGAACAAAAACATTGCCCAAATTAAATCCGCCAAACATACTCACAGATTTCTGGAAAACACAAACACCTGCTATGATGCTTAAGGAATGTTTGTACAATTCTCATGGCCTATTCTGCTGAAACGGATTTTAGCTCAGGAACAATCAGTTCCGTTTTTTACGTGACTGAAATTAAATCATAAACAAGAAACAAATCTTTTAAGCTCTGGATCATCAGAGCTTTGGGCAGCATAAGACCTGATCCATTCAATTATGCTGTAACAAGGTTCAGGGAAGAAGGAGGCAGGAACCGGATGACAATAAAAAAATAAAACTTTATTTCGAAATAAACAGTTCCTCACGGAACTGCTGGCAATCGCACCACTGGGACAAATTAAGCAATCGCACCACTGGGACAAATTACAGTTTTTCTCAATCGATTTGGTACATTTCTCCAAACTCAGGCAACTGCTCTCAAAACAGTTAGCACAGCAAACTAAACACACTCTTATGTTGGCGAAACAGCTAAGTATTCGCTGCACAATGAAACACAGCATTTTATTCTAGTAATGCATTTATTAAAAATCAATATTAACATCAAAACTAAAAGTGTGTTCTCTGTTGATTTGATAACAAATTCAGCTGAAGATACACAAAGAAATAAATGGAAATACATGTTTTTCATTAAGTTCTTTAATGATGAGTCCATGTGTATTACAATGAGTTGTCACCCCACAAAATAAATAAATAAATAAGTAAAATAAATTATGCAAAGAGATACATAGGTTTAAAAAAAATGCATTCATTGAATCAATTTATTTACCATGCCTCTCAACTACATCTGGCCAGAGAATTTCATCAACATCACAGCAAATGTTTTTTTTTTTCCTGCGAGTCATGCATCGCAGGGAAAAATGCCTTGAATGCAGTAGCCATCCTAGACACGTTTGTGCCCCAATATCTCCACAGGCCTCTTCCATCACTTGAAGAAGACTTAGTTGTATTCTTGTTGGTAAGATTTCCTCAATTTGATTCACACCACACCATTTGCTCCTGATCACCCTGCAGAAAGAGGATTTCATTGAGGAGATTTTAAAAATGTAGGAGCCTTGCTGTGTTGAATGGTCAAACGAGAGCATTGTGTGCCATAACACCAGTTGTAGAAATTGTGGCACAGAGAGTGATGTTGCCTCCTCGTTGTCCAGGGACATTGACTGTAGCATGATGGCCGATCACATTTCTCCCTCTTCTCCTCTTCCTACATCCTCAGCCCTTCTTTCTCTTTCTACGACATCCTCAGCTCTTCTTTTTCTTTCTCCTACATCCTCAGCTTTTCTTTCTCCTACATCCTCAGCTTTTCTTTCTCCTACATCCTCAGCTCTTCTTTTTCTTTCTCCTACATCCTCAGCTCTTCTTTCTCAGACATCCTCAGCTCTTCTTTCTCCGACATCCTCAGCTCTTCTTTCTCTTTCTCCTACATCCTCAGCTCTTCTTTCTCCG
The DNA here is from genome assembly GCF_016745375.1 of Pimephales promelas. The sequence goes on from NW_024121333.1 coordinate 4,909,145, forward strand.
ACATCCTCAGCTCTTCTTTTTCTTTCCCATACATCCTCAGCTCTTCTTTCTCCTACATCCTCAGCTCTTCTTTTTCTTTCTCCTACATCCTCAGCTCTTCTTTCTCAGACATCCTCAGCTCTTCTTTCTCCGACATCCTCAGCTCTTCTTTTTCTTTCTCATACATCCTCAGCTCTTCTTTCTCCGACATCCTCAGCTCTTCTTTTTCTTTCTCATACATCCTCAGCTCTTCTTTCTCCGACATCCTCAGCTCTTCTTTTTCTTTCCCATACATCCTCAGCTCTTCTTTCTCCTACATCCTCAGCTCCTTCTCCATCTCCTCTTCCTCTTCTTTTCCCTCTACCTTGTCCACCACCTCTCGCTCTTACACCTCTTCCTTTTCCACTGCTCATTCCCTTCTTTTTATTGTATTTTCTCCTCATTCATGTTTGTTCTTCTTCTCTTCCCCTTTTGTAGTTGTTATAATTAAGACAGCTGTGTGAACAATTGGGAAATTGGCTTTTTCTGTGTTGAGGGGATTATTAACTCGTCAGATATCAATTTGGGGTTAATTGAGGACATAAGGTGTGCAACTGACTATTTTACAATTCATAGAGTTTTGTTTGTTGAGTTTTGAAAATGGTACAAAAATGTTTGTGATCTTTGTGAAGACCAATGAAAAAGTTGCAAAAGTTTTTCCTGATATATTAAAGATTCAGTTGGGTGTATGAACTGCTGTGATAACATTAGGGAATTTTGTGTACAGTGTTTTGAGAAAATTTTGCTTTTGATTTGTAATTTGTATGAAATAAAAGAGAATTTACTATCTGTTTAGGACCATTATGAAGTGTACAGATCACTGTGTTAAATGTTTTGAGAGCAGTGACCTGAGTTTGGAGAAATGTACCAAATCGATTGAGAAAAACTGTAAATTTCCCCAGTAGAACAAAGCACATACACTTTTTAAAAATAAAGGTTCCTCACGGAACTGCTGGCTACCAAAAAATAAAACATAAATACCGGCCAGCAGCCCCTCGCGAACGACTGCTGGCTTACCAAATAAAATATAAAATACAAACAAAAGCAGGCCTGTTCCTCTCTCGATCATCCACTCCGTTGCTCCCCCTTAATGGCTCCGCTCCTCAATGAGAGATGCGAGACTGGTGTGCTTCACATGTGCTGCTCATTAGCAATCGCACCACCGGCCTTGCGACTTTCTCTCACGTCCCTTGGCCGTCCTGCTCACCATGCCTTATCAGGGTTAAACCGGGACAAATTAAGAGCCAAGTTAAATTTCCCCAGTAGAACAAAGCACATACACTTTTAAAAAATTAAGGTTCCAAAAGCGAGCCAATCAACTGTTTGGTTTCTGACATTCTTCAAAATATAATCTTTTGTGTTCAGGAGAAGAAAGAATTTTAGTGAACTGTCCCTTAAAGGAAAACTCCACCATTTTTTGAAATATGGCTTATTCACATTCTTTCCTACATTTAGATATGTGTGCAAATTCATTTTTGTCTCAGTGCATGCATTGTTTTAGTTTGACAGGGTCGGCGCTAGCTTAGCTTAGCACAATGAATGGATTCCCTTGTTGCCAGCTAGCATGTCCTGAGTAAAAGTGGTTAAAAAAATAAACAAACCCACGTAATTACTTCTTGTGGCCTGCGTATTCACAACGAGTACAAATAGCGACGCAGATTAACACTAGGCGATTTCCTAGGCAGATATTGACTTGGGACTATATTAGGGGGAAGCACAGGCGAAGCACTGCTGCTAAGACGAATCACTGCTACTTGGGCGCAGAGACGTCACGCAACATATGAAATCGCACCACTTCCGTAAACATACCGGCTTGAATAGTAGCTACCTGACTATTTTCCTTACAGTAAGTTACATGACTGGCGATGAACATGGCTGATTTTGTGAGAGACGAAGAGGGTGACTTCTCAGACAGTCAAGAGCCAGAGCCATAACGTTACCTATTTGAACCAGAGTTTTCAGAAGAGGAGCTGCGTGCTTTAGAAATAGACCGAGAGGAGGAGGATGTTGCGATCGCTCAACAGCCTGAGGACGAGAGCCAACACGAACTGGTGGTGTGAATGTGCAACCCGATCTCACGGGAATTCGTACGAATTTTACGAGGTGGCTAATTCGTAACAATTCATACGACCTCAGTCGTACAAATTAGTACGATTTTTGCTAAATCGTACATATTTTATGAATTGGCCAATTCGTATGAATTCGTACGAATGACCTACCCCTGACCCCGCCCCTAAACATAACCGTCACGTGGGTTTAGACAAATCGTATGAATTCGCACGAGTGAGGTCCCGAGTGAATTCCCGGTGCGATAAGGTGAACTGGAAAAAAAACGCGCCACGCCGAATGGACCAAATGGATATAGGTAAGTTATAACGATAACAGGTTGTTCATGCTAAACAGGTAGAATTCAACATGACGTTCGTAGTCTAGCCCTCAGGTGCTCTTCGTTTCGGAGTCACACTTGTTATCTTCCCGGTCAAAAGTGACCGGACACCTAAAAATGAAACTTTCTCCATCCCAGTAAAACCAATGCAATTTATTTTTGTTCTATAATATTTATTCTTTTTAATTTAGTATTTTGAGACAGTTTGATTGAATTTATTAATATTTATGCAATATTTATGGTTTATTTTTGCCATGGAAAAGTATATATATTTTTCTAAATATATATAATTTTTTTTAAAAAATTATGAATGCAGTATTTTAGTATAATATAGAGTCTTGGCCTTCAGAAAAAAAAATTTTTTGAAGAAAATTAGCACCATCTAGTTACAGTATAGAGAAAAAACGTAGAATCATGGTGTAATCACTAGCCTTCGTTTCGGAGTCACACTTGTTATCTTCCCGGTCAAAAGTGACCGGACACCTAAAAATGAAACTTTCTCCATCCCAGTAAAACCAATGCAATTTATTTTTGCTCAGTTATATTTTTTCTTTTTAATTTTGTATTTTGAGCCAATTTGATGTTACTTACTAATATTTATGCAATATTTATGGTCCATTTTTGCCATTGAAAATAATACAAACTTTTTTTATATATACATTTTTTATTTTATTTTTTTTAGCAGTATTTTAGGTTAAAATAGAGACTAGGCCTTCCAAAAAAAAAATTTGAAGGCAGATTAGCGCCATCTGGTAAGAGTATGGAGAGAAAGCGTAGAACCATGTTGTAACCACTAGATGAAATGTACAGTTCTCTATGGAGAGGCATGTGAATTCCCCAGCTGTTCATGGACACGTTTACTTTTTTTTTTTGTTGTAGGTGTGTATGTGTGTGTGTGTTAATTTCAGTATTGAAGTTAGTGTCACCCCTTCACTGCTGTGAGCTTTTCCTGCATTATGACTGAATTATTGAATAGATTTCACATATTCTCACAACATTGCTCTATTACAGACACAGTGGTTCCAACACAGTCTCATGAAGATGCGTATCTATACCACGAGTGTCATTTCTCGTGGCATTTATACGCCAAAAGTGTTTTTTCCGTGTATATGGTACGCACTAAAAAACCCTGGGTTAGGTTTAGGGGGGAGGGGGTGGGGAGTTCGTGCGTACTATACGCAAAAAAGTGCGTATCATATGTACGCGAAAATCGCGTGCCAAATACACGCAAAAACTGTTTTTGGCGTATAAATGCCACGAGAAATGACATTCGTGCCATAGACACGAACTTTCATGAGATCGGGCTAGTGGTTCATATAGGTGTGTGTTTATTTGTGCGTGTGTGCGTCTGATTATGAGTGTGGGTGAGTGTCAATATCACAATCTTGATGTTTTAGAGTGTCACCCCTTCATTGTTGAGCACTTTTTTCTGCATCATGGCCAATTTGTAGATTGCAAATTGTAGTTTGAAGTTGTAGATTGTTGTTTTTGTCAATTTCCCATTCATTTCCTATGGTCGGTCATGTTTGACAGAAGAGCAGAAGTGTATCTCATTTTTTTACGACCATTTAAAGTGCTCGAATCATGACCTCAATTTTTTTGTGTGTTCACATACATGTTGCCATAAAAGTCACGAAGTTTCGTAATTTTCTGATGAAGCAGTGATTTTTTAGAAATTCAAAACAGATTTTTTAATCACAATTTATTGGTGTTTTTGTGTATAAAAGTGTGTGTGTGTGTGTGTGTGTGTGTGTTTAGAGTGTCACCCCTTCAATGCTGAGCACTTTTTTTCTGCATCGTGGACGATTTGTAGATTGTACACACAAAAATTCTCAAAGTTTTTGTGTTTTTGTCAATTTCCCATTCATTTCCTATGGTCGGTCATTTTTGACCGAAGAGCACAAGTGTGACTATTTTTTTTACGACCACTTAGCATGCTCGGATCATGACCTCAATTTTTTTGTGTGTTCACATACCCAATGGAATAAAAGTCACCAAGTTTCGTAACATTCCGATAAAGCTGTGATTTTTAACATTTCAAAACAAATTTTTTCGGTCAGAAATGACCGAAGAGCACCTGAGGGCTAGATAAAGCTTCTCAGCATCGATCTTACAACAGAATAAAGACACCGATAAACATAAGGAAGAGAGTAATAAAAGAACTTACTTTTGTTCAGCCTGCGCTTTGAAAATAGATGGGATGGCCGTATCTTTCAGACGTAGTAACTTTACCGTCTTTCTGGGCTCATATTCCATTTTTTCAAGGGTCACGTAAATCCTCTGGTACAAAATGCTGTTCGCAAACAAAACTGTTTTATTTTGTCGAGTGGCGTTGATGTAGGCTACAGATCTCCAGAGCAGCTAGCCATTTATTTCTCAGTTTCTGTGAAACATTACATTCGTGTAGTTCTTTGCTTGTTCTCACAACCTTTTGCAGGTAATTACCATGTTTGCTGTAACTTCTCAAAATAAATACTCCTAAGCGAAGACACTTGTTGCAGGTCGCGCCGCTATGTTCTTCTTCAGTTTTTTTTTTTTTTTTTTTTTTTTACGTGCTGAACACCGGTATGTTTACGGAAGTCGTGCGATTTCATGTGTTGCGTGACGTCTCTGCGCCCAAGTAGCAGTGATTCGTCTTAGCAGCAGTGCTTCGCCTGTGCTTCCCCCTAATATAGTCCCAAGTCAATATCTGCCTAGGAAATCGCCTAGTGTTAATCTGCGTCGCTATTTGTACTCGTTGTGAATACGCAGGCCACAAGAAGTAGCCTAATTACGTGGGTTTGTTTATTTTTTTTAACCACTTTTACTCAGGACATGCTAGCTGGCAACAAGGGAATCCATTCATTGTGCTAAGCTAAGCTAGCGCCGACCCTGTCAAACTAAAACAATGCATGCACTGAGACAAAAATGAATTTGCACACATATCTAAATGTAGGAAAGAATGTGAATAAGCCATATTTCAAAAAACGTATTGAAGTTAGTGTCACCCCTTCACTGCTGTGAGCTTTTCCTGCATTATGACTGAATTATTGAATAGATTTCACATATTCTCACAACATTGCTCTATTACAGACACAGTGGTTCATATAGGTGTGTGTTTATTTGTGCGTGTGTGCGTCTGATTGTGAGTGTGGGTGAGTGTCAATATCACAATCTTGATGTTTTAGAGTGTCACCCCTTCATTGTTGAGCACTTTTTTCTGCATCATGGCCAATTTGTAGATTGCAAATTGTAGTTTGAAGTTGTAGATTGTTGTTTTTGTCAATTTCCCATTCATTTCCTATGGTCGGTCATGTTTGACAGAAGAGCAGAAGTGTATCTCATTTTTTTACGACCACTTAAAGTGCTCGAATCATGACCTCAATTTTTTTGTGTGTTCACATACATGTTGCCATAAAAGTCACGAAGTTTCGTAATTTTCTGATGAAGCAGTGATTTTTTAGAAATTCAAAACAGATTTTTTAATCACAATTTATTGGTGTTTTTGTGTATAAAAGTGTGTGTGTGTGTGTGTGTGTGTGTGTTTAGAGTGTCACCCCTTCAATGCTGAGCACTTTTTTTCTGCATCGTGGACGATTTGTAGATTGTACACACAAAAATTCTCAAAGTTTTTGTGTTTTTGTCAATTTCCCATTCATTTCCTATGGTCGGTCATTTTTGACCGAAGAGCACAAGTGTGACTATTTTTTTTACGACCACTTAGCATGCTCGGATCATGACCTCAATTTTTTTGTGTGTTCACATACCCAATGGAATAAAAGTCACCAAGTTTCGTAACATTCCGATAAAGCTGTGATTTTTAACATTTCAAAACAAATTTTTTCGGTCAGAAATGACCGAAGAGCACCTGAGGGCTAGATAAAGCTTCTCAGCATCGATCTTACAACAGAATAAAGACACCGATAAACATAAGGAAGAGAGTAATAAAAGAACTTACTTTGTTCAGCCTGCGCTTTGAAAATAGATGGGATGGCCGTATCTTTCAGACGTAGTAACTTTACCGTCTTTCTGGGCTCATATTCCATTTTTTCAAGGGTCACGTAAATCCTCTGGTACAAAATGCTGTTCGCAAACAAAACTGTTTTATTTTGTCGAGTGGCGTTGATGTAGGCTACAGATCTCCAGAGCAGCTAGCCATTTATTTCTCAGTTTCTGTGAAACATTACATTCGTGTAGTTCTTTGCTTGTTCTCACAACCTTTTGCAGGTAATTACCATGTTTGCTGTAACTTCTCAAAATAAATACTCCTAAGCGAAGACACTTGTTGCAGGTCGCACCGCTATGTTCTTCTTCAGTTTTTTTTTTTTTTTTTTTTACGTGCTGAACACCGGTATGTTTACGGAAGTCGTGCGATTTCATGTGTTGCGTGACGTCTCTGCGCCCAAGTAGCAGTGATTCGTCTTAGCAGCAGTGCTTCGCCTGTGCTTCCCCCTAATATAGTCCCAAGTCAATATCTGCCTAGGAAATCGCCTAGTGTTAATCTGCGTCGCTATTTGTACTCGTTGTGAATACGCAGGCCACAAGAAGTAGCCTAATTACGTGGGTTTGTTTATTTTTTTTAACCACTTTTACTCAGGACATGCTAGCTGGCAACAAGGGAATCCATTCATTGTGCTAAGCTAAGCTAGCGCCGACCCTGTCAAACTAAAACAATGCATGCACTGAGACAAAAATGAATTTGCACACATATCTAAATGTAGGAAAGAATGTGAATAAGCCATATTTCAAAAAACGTATTGAAGTTAGTGTCACCCCTTCACTGCTGTGAGCTTTTCCTGCATTATGACTGAATTATTGAATAGATTTCACATATTCTCACAACATTGCTCTATTACAGACACAGTGGTTCATATAGGTGTGTGTTTATTTGTGCGTGTGTGCGTCTGATTGTGAGTGTGGGTGAGTGTCAATATCACAATCTTGATGTTTTAGAGTGTCACCCCTTCATTGTTGAGCACTTTTTTCTGCATCATGGCCAATTTGTAGATTGCAAATTGTAGTTTGAAGTTGTAGATTGTTGTTTTTGTCAATTTCCCATTCATTTCCTATGGTCGGTCATGTTTGACAGAAGAGCAGAAGTGTATCTCATTTTTTTACGACCATTTAAAGTGCTCGAATCATGACCTCAATTTTTTTGTGTGTTCACATACATGTTGCCATAAAAGTCACGAAGTTTCGTAATTTTCTGATGAAGCAGTGATTTTTTAGAAATTCAAAACAGATTTTTTAATCACAATTTATTGGTGTTTTTGTGTATAAAAGTGTGTGTGTGTGTGTGTGTGTGTGTGTTTAGAGTGTCACCCCTTCAATGCTGAGCACTTTTTTTCTGCATCGTGGACGATTTGTAGATTGTACACACAAAAATTCTCAAAGTTTTTGTGTTTTTGTCAATTTCCCATTCATTTCCTATGGTCGGTCATTTTTGACCGAAGAGCACAAGTGTGACTATTTTTTTTACGACCACTTAGCATGCTCGGATCATGACCTCAATTTTTTTGTGAGTTCACATACCCAATGGAATAAAAGTCACCAAGTTTCGTAACATTCCGATAAAGCTGTGATTTTTAACATTTCAAAACAAATTTTTTCGGTCAGAAATGACCGAAGAGCACCTGAGGGCTAGATAAAGCTTCTCAGCATCGATCTTACAACAGAATAAAGACACCGATAAACATAAGGAAGAGAGTAATAAAAGAACTTACTTTGTTCAGCCTGCGCTTTGAAAATAGATGGGATGGCCGTATCTTTCAGACGTAGTAACTTTACCGTCTTTCTGGGCTCATATTCCATTTTTTCAAGGGTCACGTAAATCCTCTGGTACAAAATGCTGTTCGCAAACAAAACTGTTTTATTTTGTCGAGTGGCGTTGATGTAGGCTACAGATCTCCAGAGCAGCTAGCCATTTATTTCTCAGTTTCTGTGAAACATTACATTCGTGTAGTTCTTTGCTTGTTCTCACAACCTTTTGCAGGTAATTACCATGTTTGCTGTAACTTCTCAAAATAAATACTCCTAAGCGAAGACACTTGTTGCAGGTCGCACCGCTATGTTCTTCTTCAGTTTTTTTTTTTTTTTTTTTTACGTGCTGAACACCGGTATGTTTACGGAAGTCGTGCGATTTCATGTGTTGCGTGACGTCTCTGCGCCCAAGTAGCAGTGATTCGTCTTAGCAGCAGTGCTTCGCCTGTGCTTCCCCCTAATATAGTCCCAAGTCAATATCTGCCTAGGAAATCGCCTAGTGTTAATCTGCGTCGCTATTTGTACTCGTTGTGAATACGCAGGCCACAAGAAGTAGCCTAATTACGTGGGTTTGTTTATTTTTTTTAACCACTTTTACTCAGGACATGCTAGCTGGCAACAAGGGAATCCATTCATTGTGCTAAGCTAAGCTAGCGCCGACCCTGTCAAACTAAAACAATGCATGCACTGAGACAAAAATGAATTTACACACATATCTAAATGTAGGAAAGAATTTGAATAAGCCATATTTCAAAAAACGGTGGAGTTTTCCTTTAACGGTGTGTGTGGACTTACTCTCCATTGAAGTCTCAAACCCTTTAAACAACCACACAGCAATGCCATAGAGGAACCATTTTGGGTCCCCCAAAGAACCTTTCAATGATCGGTTCCCTTTCAGTCAAAAATGTCAGACGTAGTCGACGTCGACTGAATGGGGATCACACCAGGGAGCCAATCATCTTCGAGTACTATTGAACTACAATGGGAATTGGTGTGCGTGATGACATCACACACTCTGCCCCCGCATCGCAGGTATAAATACGGAAGTGGAGGCTTGCTGTAGCGTATCTGGATAGCGTCAGGGATGGAAACCATTCTAACCCCTAGCTTTGGCCAGTAACTTACAAGTAGTTTGAGAGCCAGTGCCTAATTGCTCCCATTGACACTTTTGTGGCATACGCGAGAGAAAACAAACAGCCATAAACTCGAACGCATGAGCCTCAAACAGATTGTATCGCTCAACACCACCCCTCCCCGACAAGAAAGGAATTCCAAGAAGCCGAAGCAAAGCTCCCCCAACGCACACACACACACGTTTCATAAAACATCCTCAGACAATATTAAAGCCACACTGTTGAACTTTTCAACCTTTATAATATATTACCAAAACCCATTGAGATGGTACATCGACTTACAATAGGTTGAATGACACGTCTGCCTTAGCCTGAAGGTCTCTGTGTCTCTTTTACTGGCACTTTGTAACTTCGGGTTTCGGGTAGGAGCCCGAGCACAAAAAGAACTACAAAATTTGACCGCTTTACGGCATACGTCACTTCCTCCACCACCCCAAACTTCCTCAGATTCTGACGTTAGTCCTCAACTCGCGTTTGATTGCCGTCTGTATGTTTTCGTCATGGCCGAACAACAGCTTCAAGGAAGAAGGCAACGGTTTTATCAGAGGAAACTAAAAAAAGAAAAGGCCAGGATGAGGATTAACACTGGTCCAGCTTTCGCTTCCCTCGCTGGCGAGAGTGGAAGGGTGCTCGACCGATGCGGACGCTTGCCTGCACACAAATGCCGTTTCCAAGGTAACCCAGATAAATTCATATAAGCAGTGTAGTATTTTCTGGTATTCCGGCCACAGCCGATGGTGTTATGAGTGTAATAAAATGCCCAGCCCAGAATTCATTTCTACACACAAACACAGCCCGCCTCAGTGCAGGGCTTGCACAAATAAAATTGACTCATGTCAAATGTAACGTTACATTAAATGTAGTGAACATGACCATGACTCAGTTGTACCCACAAACACTACACACCACATGTCCCACGGTTTCTGTAAAAATAAACCAACACTCATAACGTTACAGTCAGCTCAGGCCGACTGTGTTTTCAGTGCAGTGAATGTGCCTGCTGTCCCGCGCCCATATTCACTCACAGACATGATAAGCCCCACGGGTTCCCCACGCTCTCACTCAGCAGACTGCTATAAGGGAATCGAGTGCGGCAAGGCTGTCCGGCCCGCCTCAAACACTGCAAGCACACACAATCTAAAGACACGAGAGGCTGACCGGTTGATTGTTTGTTCACTTTAATTTGCGACATTGTGGCCTGTAGGGACACTCGAGCTGTGTATCACCAACAATGATACGCATCGATACGCATCATGATATGGATCAATTTGGAATTTAAATTTATTTTGAGCCCAGTTTAGGTAACAGTGTTGTAACAGTTTCGATAATTGAAAACCAATTTAGTTTTTGTCATAAAAACTGAGTTAAATAAATAAAAATGCTGAGAATGGCTCTTCCTTCTGCTTCTGCCTCAATCTCTGAAATGACAATTATAGTGACACTGAAGCATGTCTACACTGCTCAATGACTACACAAAACTTAAAACATTTCAGAAAAGCAAAAACGGTAACAACTTAATTTTAACTTAGTTTTCTCAACACCTAGTATTTAGCAATTTGGTCTTAAGTGTTGAAATTTGCACCAAACAAAGTAATTTCTTCTATGTTGAAATCATTTTAAATGTTTACATTTTCAGATTTTTAGGCAGAAACAACAATTGATTGACATGCTCAGGGTGAAGAGAGTGAAAGCAGAATATCTCGCTTAACTTCATCATACAACCACAAATTGCAGTTTCTGTTACAGTAAAAAGCGCTAATGCTTATAACCATAACCAACTGTGTTTAGAGGATACTTACCAAAACAGAAATTGTTGACATAATTTTGTCTGTCAAAGCGATATAATCTCGCGAGCTGTATGCGAGGCAGCTTTTCTCTAGTCTAGTGTATATGCACGCAGAGAAAACCAACTCTCAGAGAGCGCACGAGTCCTGAACAGTTTAAAATCCTTTGAATGTTTAAACTGGTAAGACTTAAAGACGCACAAACTTTAGTCATTATGCAATGCTTTAGTAAACTTTAGTCACGATGCAATGCTGACCCGATTTAAGCAAGTGAATATTCCGTCATGTCCCGACTCCTAGACGCGAGCGTGTAGTTTCACCGGTTGCAGTGCTGGACGCTTGCCTTGAGCAGCCGTTTGAGAGACGAGAGACGAGACGCAGCACCATTGAACTCACGCTGTTTGTGAAACTGCGTCTTGCAGAACGTTTTCAAACTACTGATTTGACTTTATAATTTGTGTGGATTTATTTTCTAATACAAAATACATGCTAAAGTGAATCAATATGTGCTATGATTTACTTTAGCATGTATATAATAATCAAAATTATGAGCAATACCCGCACCGAAATTCGAGCCCTGAATTGGCTTCATTCAAAAGCACAACGGTATCCATAGGGCAGGTGCTGTATCGATACGCGCATCGCCAGGAGCTCATGACGATATATCGTTGTATCGATATTTTGAGCACAGCCCTAAGGGACACTAGACGTGAAAGTTACAGGTCGAGCGCCACTAGTGGCCAAATGTTCCGCAGTGTGGCTTTAAGATATATTCGATATGTTTTTATGTTCGCCTGTTTACGCATGTCATATTGGGGTATTTATGATTTTATTGTAGTATTTAACTATAAATGCTTGTAATTATGCAATAGGATGTAACTTGGCAGTCCTGACCTTTTTACCTGTCTTTCTTGGTACTGTTTTAATCCGCTCGAGCTAACTGATTTGATCATGTATGGGAGATTACAGTAAAATGCGTGATTCTATGTGTACCAGCTTTCTTGAGCCGAACTTTTAATGTCGCCATAAACTATGCAGATGAGCAGCCTTGACAGGACAAAGATAGTCTTTTCCCACTTGAATATTTCTAAGGTGATTGGTCATTCACCTCAAAGGTTGTGTGAACTGCATTGCCTGGACACGATTGGGTCACTTGAAGGAGTTTTTCGGTTCCTTGCCACTGTTGCCTTTGGCTTGCTCAGTTGGGGATATTCAAATGAATTAACAAATCAGTAATACCATTGATCAGCTCTAACAAACATGCAACATCGGAGGGTGAGCTGGCCTCTGGAAATGATGACTTGGCTGCGTTATCTCCCTCTGGGAGTGTAATGTTGCCCAAGCAAGATCCAGAAATATCAGCTATGCTGAAACGGGCCGCCCAGGCTGCCGGGCTCGAGTGGAACCCTCCACATTGTCCCATTCAGTCTCGGTTGGATCATTGATATCTCAGGGTGGGCCGCACTTGAAAGACAGTTCTCTGCCGCCCCAGTGCTTTTCTTTCCCAAGGTGCATGGAGAGCTGACCAGGTTGTGTCCACCTCAGTGGTTCAGGAGTGCCATTGTTGGCTCAGCCTGGTTAATATAGCGGATGCGGACAAGGTTCGCTTCCTGGTCTCTCGAATGGGCAGGGCTGGTCGGCGTCGCAGCGACTGCATCCAACAGTTCTCTGCTGCCCAAGGGCAGACGGAGGCCATCCAGCACATCCTGCCCTGGTGGCCTGCTGCTGCCTCCACTCCTCTGCCTGCATGTCGCAGAGGGCTATACAGTATACAGCAGCCTCTCCAACCAGGCCTCAGCTTGGAGTCGGCCGCAGTAGAGATGCAAAGCCCGCTCCAGGCACTGCCAAGCCAGATGGCAAGCTACAGCGAAACTATTCCGGAGCAGGCCGCTCAAAGATGGAAGAGGATGCTCCTGGAGTTAGTCACTGATCCACTCCCTCCCCCCGGATGAGGGCCGGAGGCAGTCTTTGTCTGTGTGTGTGTCTGTTCCATCGCTGGCTCCCAAAAGAAGGGGAGCAAGTGGTACCCACACTTCAAAGAAAGAGCAAATTCCTCTGTTCCATAATTGAGGCTGAATCATAAGACACCATAGAGGATTGTACATTTACGATTGTGTTTCAGATGCTTTCTATTTTCTCATCAAAGTAATTCAAAAAATCATTACTACTATACTGTAAGCATGCGTAGCACCAGGGTGCTTTAGTTTTTTCTCTAACCTTCAATCTAATTGGTGCTACAATATCTAATGTACTATAGAAAATGGTGCTCAAACTGCTAGTCATTTAGTTCATCTGTTTGTTTGGGTTCACTTAGCAGGTGAGATAGATCAGGTAAGCTATTTGAGAATCTGTCTATTGTGGTTGGAAGGATTGTTCTGCCTGGTCGATAACGTGGTGCAACATGACAAATTTCAGCAGTACAGGGGTCGGACAATGAAACTGAAACACTGGCCAATGTTGGAGGTTTCACATCTATATGCCTGGCAGCCAATCTTCAGAGTGAAGGACGGGTGGATCAGTGATGGTTTGAGCTCCAATATCATGACAATCCTGATTGTATTTGATGGACACGACACTGCCGAGGACTACCAAACCCTTCTGGAGGATCATGAGCACCTGATGCTCAAACCGTGTATCAGTATGATCATGCACCAACACACACAGCAAGACTTGTGACAGAAGGGTTTGATGAAGATGAAAGTGACGTTGAACATCTCCCATGGTCTGACAGTCACCAGATCTGAATATTATTGAGGTGTTTTGGAGGAGCGAGTCCACCAGAATCATATAGTGACCTGGACACTGTTCTGGAAGAGGAACGGCTCATAATCCCTCTGGTCACTGTGAAGGACTTCTATCTGTCAATTGGTGCTGTATTTGGATGCAAAATGAGGCCCTCACCATTCTAACAAATTATTGTGTAGTAAAACCAGGTGTTTCAGTTTTTTTGTCCAACCCCTGTACATATTATGCAAGTTACCATGTAATGATCAGTGAGATCGTCACTTTGCGGTATAATATCTATATCAGTTGGATTGGTTCCATATGATATAATTAAATCTAGTGTATGATTTAGACAATGAGTGGGACCACTGACGTTTTGCTTGACCCCAAAAGAGTTTAATAAATCTTTAAACACAGCCTCTAAAGCATCATTTGTATTATACATGTATGTTAAAATCTCCAACAATTATTGCTTTATCAACATTGACCAATAGATCTGAGAGAAAGTCTGCAAACTCTTTTAGGAATTCAGCATATGGCCCTGGAGGTCTATATACGGAAGCCAAGGCTAGAGATAATAGGGATTTCTTTCTTACATCTAAGAGCATAACATTTAGCACAAGTACTTCAAAGAATTAAACCTGTGACCTGTTTTCTGAGTAACATTAAGAATATCTCTATAGATTGTTGCAATACCACCACCACGGTGGAAGATATTTAAGAAGATGATAAGAAGATATTTTTGAAAGACAGTCCACTTCGCGAATACAGGCAGGATCCATCTTTGGAAAAAAGTCTCGAGCAGTCGAACTACGAACGCAGAGCCAAGTACGCCGGAGAGATGTGAACGAGCCAGACCTTGGCTCGACGTTCGTGGTTCGACTGCTCCTGCCTGTTTTCGCAAAGTGGACTTAGGGGTGTGCGATATTGACAAAAAATGATATCTCGATATTTTTGGGGATTTTGCCGATAACGATAATCAGACGATATTTTGCATTATTCAAAAATGTGTTTTTAAATGTCTTTTTTTACTAGCTCCGTTTTACATTGTCAATAGTATATTGATATATTACTAATTGAAACATTGTTGAAAAAAGTATTTATTTAAAACTGAAGCATTCAAGTAGAAACAACACAAATCACTGCTCTGCTATAAGGTGAACTGTGCAGAATGCAAGCAAATATGACATTAATAAAAGTATCTAATGCAAACTTATGTCAAAAACATCACTAGAAAATCTTTGTAAACAAATTACTCCCTTCTGTAAAATGTGCTATAGTCAAAAATACAAAAAACTAGCCCATTTATTCTCTCAATTAAATTACTGACTTAAAGTTCTGTCCAATATTGCACAAAAAGTAAACGGCTGTAACAGCTGTAAAATTAGAAACCCTTCAGATTTGTCAAATCTTGCACTAAAGAAAAAAATATACTGATTTAAAGACTAAAAGGTAAAATAGCCTTTATAATGTAAAAGTCACTTGAACAGAGGAAACAGGCTTTCAGCAGCTTGAACAATTTTTTGCCATTAACTGGGTTTCTTTGGATCTACATGCGTTTCAAGTTGTGTGATAAAAACACCAGCCTGTCCACAGCATCTGGCTTGAGAGCTGCACGGTGACATGTAACAATATTTCCTCCTGTGCTGAAAGCCCTCTCAGAAGGGCTGCTTGAGGCAGGGATGCATAGGTACTTTTTTGCTAGTTTCCCAAGTCTGGGGAAATTTATTTCTTGTGTTTTCCACCAGTCAAGTGGGTTTACATCACTGTCCACCTCTGGTATCATTAAGTAGCTCTGGATCTCCTTTTCTATAGCAATGTGCAGAGACTCGCCTCTGAATTCCTGTGGTTTCTTGAAATAACTGCCAAAAGACTTTTTGGTCTTTTTTGCTGGCTCAGAGGCGTCACCTGCTTCAGGTTCCACTGTTGTAGCCTGAGCAGCAGTTGATGGGCCTGGGGTAGGGCTGTCTTCCTCTGTCACCATAGCTAAGAGTTCTGCAGTCACTGCTGTCTCAATGGTTTTGATCCTGCCATCATTGTTATAGCGGTTTTTGAACCGTGGGTCAAGTGTGGATGCCAAACTCAACAACTCTTCCACACAGTCTTCAGAGTACTTTGTGTTCAGGTACTCCAAAATGGTTTGTTTGATTTTTTTGGTAAGCTCTGTGTCATCAGACTTCACCGCCAGAACTTCAGTGTTGAACAAGGACAACACAGGTTTTAAGTAAGAAACTGTTACAAGTTGCTCACCTGACAGAGCGTCAGTAAATTCTAGCAGAGGTCCAAGTGCTTTGCTTACTGCCTCCAGCACCTCAACATCTTGCCATGTTGGCACAAGGTGCCTGTGCTTTTTGTCTGCAGTTAAAACATGACGAATGGCTTTTTCTTGCTCAAGAAACCTCTCAATCATGCGCTGTCTTGAGCCCCATCTTGTTGGTGACTCTGTGATCAGTTTGTGTTGAGGAAGCTTAAGCTGCTCTTGTGCATCAGCAAGAGCTTTTTTCTTTTTCCAGCTGCTGGAAAAAGCAGCGACCATTTTCTTGCAAACTCCAATGGCTCTGTCTATTCTAGGGTCCCGCATGCTCCTCTCTGGAAAACATTTAAAATAAAACATCCATTGAACAGTCAAAGTGTGAAGGTATGAATGATACTTTATATTATTTTATATTACTGTTTATATACACTACCGGTCAAAAGTTTCAGATCGGTAAGATTTTTTATGTTTTTAAAAGAAGTCTCTTCTGCTCACCAAGGCTGCAATTATTTGATAAAAAAATACAACAACAAAAAAAAACAGTAATATTGTGAAATATTATTACAATTTAAAACAGCGGATTTCTATGTGAATATATATATAGTGAAGTGTAATTTATTCCTGTGATCAAAGCTGAATTTATCATCATTACTCCAGTCTTCAGTGATCCTTCATGATCCTTCAGAAATCATTCTAATATGATGATTTGATGCTCAAAAAACATTAATTATTATTTTCAATGTTGAAAACAGTTGTGTAATTTTTTTCAAAATTCTTTGATGAATAGAAAGTTCAAAAGAACAGTGTTTATTTAAAATAGAATCTTTTCTAACATTATAAATGTCTTTACTGTAACTTTTGATCAGTTTAACTCATCCGTGATGAATAAAAGTATTGATTATATTTCTTTCTCCCAAAAATAAAATTTAAATTCTTACTGACCCCAAACTTTTGAAGGGTAGAGTTGAATGTTACAAAAGCTTTAGATTTCAGATAAATGCTGTTCTTTTTTAGTTTCTATTAATCATAGCATCATGAAATAAAAATGTAAAAAACTGTTTTCAACACTGATAATAATCATAAATGTTTCTTGAGCATCAAATCATCATATTAGAATGATTTTTCAAGGAACATGTGACACTGAAGACTGGAGTAATGATGCTGTAAATTCAGCTTTGATCACAGGAATAAATTACACCTCACTATATATTCACATAGAAAACCGCGGTTTTAAATTGTAATAATATTTCAAAATATTACTGTTTTTTTGTATTTTTTATCAAATAATTGCAGCCTTAGTGAGCAGAAGAGACTTCTTTTAAAAACATAAAAAAATCTTACCGATCTGAAACTTTTGACCGGTAGTGTGTATACGTATATGTATATATCTATGTATGTATATATATATATATATATATATATATATATATATATATATATATATAAACTTTTATTTTATTCTTTTTATTTTTTATATTCCTGTCATTTTATTTGGCTATATTACAGTTTTAAAACAGCATTGCTTATTTTATTCTTATTTGTATTTCTAATAATTCCAAAAAATACAATTCTGTTTTATGCAAATTTTATTTCATAGAACCACCAAAATTGCTTACCAATGGCAATATGAAGCCTGTGGCCAAAACAAGGAAGCCGCTGCCAGTTGTTAATCCGCAGTGCACTGACAACGTTAGCCCCGCTGTCTGTTGTCATGCAAACCATGCGATCTTCGGGCAACGACCATGATGCCAGCGCATCCTTTAGACCTTGAGCAATTATGTCGCCTGTGTGGTCATCCGGAAAGTACGATGTCTGCAGACAGTAGCTTTGGAGTTGCCAAGTTTCATCAATGAAATGTGCCGTAAGGGAGAGGTATGGCTCTGACGTTCTGCTTGTCCACAAATCGGTTGTTGTGGCAAAATGTAAAACCTTCTGCACTTCATGCGCAAGAGTTTGGCGACATGATTCATACAATTTAGGTAGCGCTGTTTCACTGAAGTATTTTCGTCCAGGCAGTGTGTATCTTGGATCTAACGTCTTTAAAAGCTGTTTAAAACCATCTCTCTCAACCGCTTGAATTGGCACCATGTCTCTGGCAATGTAATTGGTGACCGCGTTTGTTATATCTTGCCATCTGTCGCTTTTTCTGTCGTAAGGAACTTTCTTGGTAAATGAATCGGCCAACGTTTGTTGCGTGTGTTTTTTTGGTTTTACCCTGTCAGCTGCAGGCGCGTCGTCTTCGGATGACTCGCGAAGCTTTTCATAATTCTCATATTCAGTGCGGTGGGTAGTTCGAAGATGATGAAAAAGATTGGTCGTCGAGCTGCTTTTTACTATCACCGATTTTCGGCACATTTTGCAGATCGGCGTCTTTTGACTAACATCTGACCTTTCAAAACCAAACCACCTCCATGCTAGTGATGACGAACCACGTCTAGGAATTAAATCTAGCGTGGATTGTGAGTTTGCTGGTGTTTGAATATCTTCTTCTCTCCCAGTTTCTTTGCTCATTTTAACTTCTGTCAAGCACCGCACGCTCTGAATGCACGTGTGTCACGTGTGCACCCTTGCGCGCCGTCAATTCGTGAACAATTGATGCAGCGTTTTGATTGGTTTCTGAACATGAGTGACATACTCGATAATATGATTTTGGATATCGTTTAAACAACAATCACGATATTATCGCAAACGATATATATCGCACACCCCTAAGTGGACTGTCTTTCAAAAATATCTTCTCATTAAACTGTCTGGACACTTAAAATGTTCTCAATGCTTCGGTTTGCATGTAGGGACCCTGATTATGCTAAAGTGTTAGTGTTGGGCTATTTAGAGCCTTGTTCCTGTTTGATACCGTTCAGGATCTCGGGAATCTGTGCAGTTACATCAAGAACATGAGCACCAGGAAAGCAGTGAGTGTGCACCTCTATGTAAAGACTGTTTCAGCACTAGCTTTATGATTGAGTCCCGAGGTGACCGTGGCACAGCGGCACGCCCTGTGATACAAAGAGATCACCCCGGCCTACTGCCAAACCCTCAGCGCATGTTCAGTCCCTTCATTTCTCCGGGCCAAACCACTCCTAAAACGAGGTCCACTAACACCAACTGAGGGGCCATGTACAAAGCGTATGGTTTAACGGAGGCCTGGGCAACCTTCGACTGCATTGGTATACGTTACCTTGAGTTGAAGGTTCACCCCTTGCTTTGAGCCACCGCAGCTCAGTAAACTGGTACTGTTCTGAAAAGACATCATTGTGACTATTGCGCTAAGCTTCCCTCACATTTCACAACCCGTCACCTCCTCCTTGGAGTCGCTTCATTCCACTATAAATTTCTTCCGGCCTGCTAAATCATGCCGCCAACGAGCCTCATGACAGAATGGCAAGGGAGAGTGGAGACTTCATCCCCTGGAAGTCCAGCTGGGCAGGGACCACTTCAGGGCCACATAGCTACATCTGTTGCCTCTCTGGACTCATCCTTCTGTGTTTTCTGTCTGAGTGGAGATCCGTTGGACAGACACTGGCTCTCAGCTGACCCCGGGGCCCTGCAGAAATGCGTTCCCCAGTGAGTCTTCTAAGAAGTGGCTATGTTATTCATTATCACTTGGCGCTGCTCAAGTTCAGTGATTTTCATCACACTCAGGTGTTGAGCAGAAATGCTCCAGAGCTTAGTGAACTTATCACACTCAAGTGTTGAGCAGAGATGCTCCTAAAGCTCATTGATCTTCACATAATATTGTTAGCAGTACTGGCCCAACCAGACCTAGTTCCTGCCATGCCTGAGCTGCTTCAGGTCAGTCCTGCTATGCCTGCAGTTCACGTCAGTCAAGGAACCTGAAACTGAACATGTCGTGCCTGTTGCACAAGAGACTGTTCTCGTCAAGCCAGCCACACAAGAACAAGGAACAAGACACAAAACCCACACCATGACATATGCAGGTAATGGGTTCAAACAGATACAGTTAATACTGGTAATGAGTTGAGAACAGGAGGGCTTCTTAAAGAGAAACTAACAGTTCTATGAAAGCCGTAATTATTACTGGTTGTTTTTGGTGATCAAATACTTATAAATAACAATAAAATGCAATACCTGCAAAAAAATTGGGCAGTGTATCAAATACTTGTTCTCCCCACTATGCCCCACTGCCATGCTTCGCTCGTTTGCAAGACATGACATCTCTCAAGGAAAAACTAGAATCACGCTTGCATGTTCGTACTTCTTGTTCCTAGCTCATTTTCTCATGGGTGAGCCAAATTCTCCAGGCGGGCAAAGCAGAGAAAGGGGATGTAACCTTTCCTCATTATGATGTAATAACGAGGAGATTCAAAATCAGCTCGTCTGAGCTGCAGAGAAGAGAAAGATAGCCAAAGCTCGGTTTACACCGATTAAGAGGGGGGCAAATACAGGCTAGGGGAACTAATATTAATGTTAAAAAACCTCAGAAAGTGAAAATTTCATTCCAGGGGACCTTTAAGAGTGCCCTTATTCTAACTGCACACCAAAAAACACTGTTCTCCTGTTGTCTCCTGAAAATAAGAAAATGCTTTCAGCGCATGGTGTCTGCCTCCATTATGTCTTTGGCAGAAGTCAGAGGATTCAAATGTGCTCATGAAGCTTGAAGCATTACTTTTCACACCATGTCCTGATTTTCTTGGCTGTGAAATGGAACACTGATCGTTTCCCTTATAAGAATCCACTTGCTTTCACCCCCACCAACCCCCTCCTTGGCTGAGTGGGATTTTTGCAATCTGTGTGGCTTTCACAGATACACAAGCGCACACGCACACACATACACACGCACCTTCTATACATTTCAGATGGAGTGAAACATAAAAATAACATATGATAACCTGTGTACCTTACATTTTTAATGTCTTATTTATAAGTTGCATCCCACATTGTTTATCTCTACGTTTACATCCATATGAGGCGCCACATAGGATTTAAATCAAACTTCGCTTATCAATACATACATAACACACGTGCATATACACCTATAAATTACATGTATAATATTGGATGTTCAAAATACATATATGAAATACACGTGAACACTATATGAAATCCATACCAATACATATTATTTTAGTAATGAATGCATATAAACTTGTGAATAACTTGCATATACATATAAACTTGACACATACATACACCTATAAATAAATACTCGCATACACATATAAACTTCCATGCATACACCTACACTCGCACATACATATAAACTTCCATGCAAATGACTTCCTTTTACACTGACAAGTTCACACACATCTACATATGAAATCACTCGCATACACATATATACACAACTAAACTTTAAAGCATGCATCCACATTTTATTTTGTATGTATGCATAAGTGTTTTATGGATGTGTATGCGCGCATCGGGTTTATATGTATGTGTGAGTGTTTATAGTGTACCAATTGACCTTGTCTTTGGCAAGTGGAACACACAAAACCCACTCGGAATATTTAAAGAAGCTACGAGAGCGTCTCCATGAAAGCTATGGATTGGCCGTTGAAAGTTCTCGCAAAATAAATGCAAAGAACAAAGCAAGGTTTGATTTAAAGGTCAGAGCAGCTGAACTGATTCCTGGTGACCGGGTCCTCGTGAGAAACTTGAGTTTCAGGGGGAAGCACAAACTTGCAGACCAATGGGAAAGGACTGTCCACGCTGTAGTCAAGATGATTTCAGATGGTCCAGTATACATGGTTAAGCCAGAAAAGAATGATGGTACAAATCATATCCTTCACAGGGATCTCTTGTTGCCTTGCAGGTTTTTGCCTGAGTCAGAAGAGTAGGTGCCTGAAACAAAACACACAGGTAACAGGAAACGTGGGATGAGAAAAACAGTAAACTAATACAGACATGCAGGAATGTGACTATATTGAGGAGCTGTCCAGTGATGAGGAAGGAAGTTGCCTTCAAATACCCACTCCTGAAATAGTCACAAGGAGTCCCTTTATTATATGAGTGGATGATGGGCCACTCACCTCACATGATATTTCTGTGAAGACGTGGAACCCATTGAACCCTCACGCAGCTGAGTTTATCTCCATGTATTTCAACTATTCCCAGATCAGAGTCTGTCCAGCCTGTGATTGAACCCCCACAATAAGATTCAGAAGCTGTTACTGGGGGCACACCGGTCACTCTGGTTTCAGAGGCTATTGAGACTGAACATTCCCCTGGTCATATTGTCATTGAAGTCCCAGAGGAGATTTTACCTGAGGCAGGGTTAGAATCCCTGTCACACAATAGATTTGTCACACAATTCAGTTGAGGCTGAATCTGTACCTCTCAGACGTTCAGGCCGGGAAAGAAGCCCACCAAAAACACTAGAATATGAGGAATTAGGAAAGCCCATAATTCTTGCCTTAATGCCATTTTCTTTTTTTGATTCCGAGGCATTCTCTCGGCCAGTCTTCCTGTTAATACGCAAGCAGGGACTCATGCAATTTAGAAGGGGAGAGTGTAACCCTTGACATTTATATCCTGTTTCAATATCTAGCTGTATTTCTTTAAAACTTGTTACTGCCCCTTTAAGAGATAGGGTAGTTCATGCAAGGAGTGAGTGCATGCACACTGAATGTGCACGGAGCACGGAGAAAAAACGCATGAGTAATTCTGCCTAAAATTAGCATTTATAGTATGACCTGAGTAGCTGATTTATTGTTTCATATATCAGTCCAGGAAGTTGAATTGAATCACTGTGGAAGAGAAGTCGATGAATACATGTTGCTTTGTGTGACCGTTTCTGATACATTCTGGTGAGTGTATTCTGCTTGTAACTAAATATTATGTTATCATTTGAGTAACCAGTCAGAATGTATTCATGTCAAGGAAAATTGTGTTACATTAATTGTATAGTTTGTTTTGAAGCCATTAAAAGGGCAGCTAAGTACAGCACCACAATGCTAGCTTTGCTAGTCACGGAGAGCACGAGGTGTACTATGCCCATGTATATTGTTTTCAAATGTCGAGTGAAATTGTTAAAACACATAAAATGTAACTGTAATATGATTTATGTTAACGTGTATTGGTAGTTCTCAATTTTCAGTTAGATGATTCAAAGCTGATTGTTATTTATGTAATCAATTTGAAATATATATTTGTACTGATTGTTTTTTTTTTGTGATACACTTGGGACCTGGAT
Organism: Pimephales promelas; assembly: GCF_016745375.1. The sequence continues at coordinate 4,932,336 of NW_024121333.1, forward strand.
CAATTGAGTGGATTCACCCGGAACAAATCCTTTTCATCATCTCATTCCAAACTATCAACTCTTCAGCTCTTCTATCCTTCATCCTTGATTTAGAACAAGAGCTTTAGAGCTTGTTAATACGTGACGTTGCAAACGCGCCTCACAATATATTACAAGGCTAGCATTTGTCCTTAGAAAAGTTACATTTTTGGAATAAGCTTTGAAATAACCGATCGTTTCGCATGATAAGACCCTTATTCATCGTTTGGTGTCGTTTAAAGACATTTGAAGCTGCATCTGTAACTGTTATAACTGTCGTTTGGACCTCGGTTGGACCTGGTTCCCATTGAAGTCCATTATAAGGAGAAAAATCCTGGAAGGTTTTCATCAAAAACCTTAATTTCTTTTCGACTGAGGAAAGAAATACATGGACATCTTGGATGACATGGGGGTGAGTAATTTATCAGCAAAAGTTTTTTCAAAAGTGAACTAATCCTTTAAGGCAACATCCCATGACCATTGAGTCTCCTCTTCTAGGAAAGCAACCTGGCATTTTGCCAGTCATTGATGAAACATTGGCTGTTTATACATTGGCTCTAACTATGCCTTCTTTTGTTCTTCTGGTGGCCAAATTGTGTTTGGGTGTTTTGTATTACACTGAATGGGCTCATGTTCCATGCGAGTTCCAGGGTCAGTGTGCTCTATAAATGAGCTTAACACAGCAGGGCTTGAGCCAGCTCCTCGTTAAACAATCAGAGTGCAAAGGGGCACACCTCTCATCCTCAGTGGAAAGTTGTCTAAAAAAAGGGGTCAGTTATTATCCATTCTCATATAAGCCTATTAGCCTAACAAGACGCGAGTACATTTTTTATATTATATACTAATCCTTTAACATATTAAATTTATCATAGAATCAGACATTATTGTCATTGAAGCCTGGAGGCATCAAGTGATAATTTTGATGCCCAGCACAACTCAATCAAGAGGGACCTTTTGTTATTTCAGCGGCTGTTTAAAAACTCCCCCACAAAGGCTGCAATTCCATGTAGTGTGTCATGTCCTAGTAACCAGCGTTACCAGAGAAAAAGCATATTTTAAGTGCTGCATTCTTTAAGGATATTTGTACTAATGAGGTGCATTAGTAAGCAAACAAAGTGTACTGACACAAAGCTTTTGCGCTCACTTAAGAAATCTTAAGCCGGGTGCACACTGTGTAATTTATAATAGCCCTTTACGATTGTTGCTTGTCAGACTGTACTGACTGTGAGCCATGTCACACTGTAAGATCTCAGTTGTCATTAATGTCAAATACAGCAGTCAAAACTCGTTAAACGGGTCATGAATTGATTATTTTAAAATGTTTCCTGGCGTGCCCTTTTAATGTTAATTATTTTTAGCCAGATTTTGGCCTCTAAATTAAACACTCTGTTTTAAGGGACGTGTCTGCTGTGAGACTTCAGTGTAAATGCCCATTGCTGTGATTGGCTGACATGTTTGCATTTGAAATAGCTAGCATTACATGTGGAAATCTCTTAAATACTTTTACAAAGTTTTTACAATTACAGCTATCGAGATTAATCATGAAAAGTATTGATTAAAGGTCCCGTTCTTCGCGATTCCATTTTTCAAATATTAGTTAGTGTGTAATGTTGCTGTTAGAGCATAAATAATACCTGTAAAATTATAAATCTCAAAGTTCAATGCCTAGCGAGATATTTTATTTAACAGAAGTCCCCTTCAAAGCCTACAGCGAACGTCCGGTTTGGACTGCATGCCTTGACTTCCTTTTTTAAAGGAGCATTTCACCCATTGCAACATTAATCTTAATTGAAAGTGGATCATACATGTAGTCGAAATGTAAAAGATTTTTTAAATTTGGCGCCCTCTTGACTGAGAAAAGACAGAAAATAACCAAGGGACGGTAAAATACAGAGAAATGACATTGTATATGGATGGGGGATGTTTTTTTCCTGGTTCTTGATGAACAAACTAATTTGTCAGATGTCCTTATACAGTACATATGAGTCTTGCCACTATTGGGCAAACAGGTCTGATCCATCATTACTACAATTAGCCTGAATAATTTGGGTAAATGTGTAAACTAGATTTAGGCCAACATTTTTTACATTTTTGTGGATACCACAATGCTTTCCCTAATGTGTTAATATTTTTCCTTGTCATTATGTATGATTTGCAAAAATAAAAACTGCTGCATCTGTGTTGATGAGAGAATCAAAGTGAATGCACATTGTGCACCCGCTATATTATGGCCAAGCATGCACACTTAAAATAGCATTAAAAACAATGCGTAATGCGCCACTGACTTTAGACTAGGTTTTTTCTGGTCAGTAGTGCAATTATTTTTTGAAACTGCAAAATAGCCCTAGGGAATGTTTGCGCCGACCCACCAGGGAGCGCAAATTCCTCTCCTAATTTACAGACCTGCATCTGTGGAGGGAAAAGCCCACTTTGTGCGAGTGCAAAATAGGAATACATGCGTTAGTGTACGAAGTCATTTGCGCCAGGTGCAAGATAGGGCTCATAGTCCCGTCGCCACTATTGCAGGACCACCACTGACTCCAGGCTCTGCTCGGCTCCTCTGTGAAAAACAACTGGTGTGTGCATCCACTTCAAAGTTTATACCTGCGCTGCAGGGCAGAGTGTGTGATTCAGTTCTCGCACGCCAATGTGCACTGGCTCATTGTAACAATACTCGAAGATGACAAGTTCCCTAAGCGTGATTCCAATCAGTCCCCTTCAGGGAACAAGGGTTACATGCGTAACCAAGACATTCTGGCTGGTCTGACCTACTGAATTTAGAATTTTTCTGAACAATTTGTTCATTTTTAGATTCCCAGACTGTTCTAGTCCACAGACACACACACACACCTAGAGCAAAATTAAGCAATGAGATGTTTGAGTTCTCTCAGTAAAATAGGCATTCAGCAGCAAAAAAAAAAGCAGTATCACCCATTTTGTATCCCCTGATCATTCATGAAAGAAATAAATATGTTATTTACATGTAGTTTAAAAAGCTCTGTCTGCTGGATAAAATACTGTATATATTTTAAATACTTTTTTTTTGGAGGCAGTACCGAAACCCCACAATCAAACCTCAATCTAATTGCTTGTTTTGCATAACTGGTTTCCCTAGTCGACAAAAAGGGTATAAAACCAACTTTCATAGTCTAACTTTGTGAAATAATTTGACCTAACAATAACCCCAAAATAATTTATCTGTTGTCTAATATCATGTTAACCCTCGAGTTCAGCGAACAGTATGGGACAAAACTAAACACAGATATTTTAAAACGGCAATGACAGACAAACCTGGTTCCTCAATCAACCATAATTTATAGGTGAATAATATGTAGGTGAAAATACAGATTTATCTTTTGGAAATCTTGTCTACTACATGCAAATTTTTGCCCTAGTCAAGACCTGCCAGTCCCGATTAAACAGATAAGAGCTATTTTTGGGACTAGACAGAGTTGGGACAGAGTTTAACTGGAAACACAAGTCTTGCGCTCTTATCTCAAACAAACCTGAAAAAATCCTTTCAAATTTAAACTGTCTAATATATCCATTCTTGGCACAGACAAACTGGTCTCCCCTTATAGCCTTCACGAGTCCTGCCAAGACAGAGAGATTAAAAGAGATGTGAGGGGAGGGTGCGGTGTACATGTGAAAACAGCCATAGATGACTGATTTGGTTTTTGTACCTTTTAAGCAGAACACAACCCCCATCAAAAAACAACGCTCTTGCTTACTGCTCCATGCTTTTATTTTTTATTTTTTTCCTTTTATCACCTAATTTTATCTTCAGCAAATCAGCACAGTGCTAAAATGACAAAGCTTGGATTAATTAAAAAAATGGATTTTAAAAAAAACAAACAAAAAAACAAAAACAAATTTATTTTATCCAACCAGCCTCTCACTGAAAGCCATCAGCTTACATTCCAGGGAAGGGAAAACACAACTGCCTACATTCAAAAGGATAAGAGAGAAAGTGCATCTTCTGGTTCAAGAGTCTGGTCACAGTCTTTTACCAAGGATTGCAGTTCTTGCAACAAAGTACTTGCGGGACAACCAAACCAGACGGAATAGAGCTTCGTCGTGGATGCGCTCAGCATAGATCCGGTGAGTCCCATTAATCTAGTGCTCCTCGACAGGCCATACTGAGTGTAGGGAAACAAGTAACTGATCGACACAAATCAATGGCACAAACAGGGAGCGAGACCCAAAGGCACTCGAGACATTAGATTGTCACAAGCATATTGTCGCAGTAGCATCCTCTAACTGATGCCAACTGGCGCTCAAGGTCGATCAGACAGTCGCATTCAGCTCAGAGCGTAGCCGACCCCAGGACTCTGATAGTGGGTGACTCCATAATCAGAAACATTAGCAGCAGGGATACAACTATGAGCTGCCTTCCACAAGCAACAACATCTGATGTAAACAGCGAACTTCAGAATATTCTGATGAAACATAAGACCGCAATTCAACTTATCATTCATGTGGGAAAGACTGATATTCATAAAGAGCCATCAGAACTCCTTAAGAAGGATTTCAATTAACTTTTTGAAACACTTAAAAGACACAATATGAAAAGACAATGCAGAAAAGCAGAGCGCATATGGATGTGACAAATTTTTAAAAAAAAAATTAAATTTGGGCAGGTGGCGGGTGAAAAATATAAATATAATAATCAAATGAAAAATATGTAGCGGTCACGTTGGGCTAGGAATGAAGTGCAGAGAGAATCCATGTGCAGAACTTATTTAATAAAATAAAAACATGTAACTTAACCAGAAACTCAAGGCAGGAACACGGACCAGCGAGACAGTACCATCAACGACTGACCAGGAACAACTAAACTACAGGGGTATAAATACAGGGGAAAACTAGCTAGACAAGATAACAAGGGGGTGTGGTTAACAAGAAACACCTGGGGAGACTAATCAAACGAATAGGGGAACTGAAAACATGAGAGGAGACAGGGGAACACAGACTTGAATTATGACATAGCCCCCCACCTAAGGAGCGAATTCCAGACGCTCAAAAAACACAACAGTACAGGAGGGTGGTGAAGCGGAGGTGGTCTCGGGGGAGGGACGGAGGGCCAGACCTGCACTGGGAACCAATACCGGGATATAGCAAGGCGGGCCTGGGCCGTGGAGCATGGGCAAATAGGGAGGATCAGGTTGTGCAGGCGGCCAGGGCGGAGCAGGATGAGCAGACGGCCAAGACGGTGAAGACCCCTCGGGCGGCCACAACGTTAAAGACCCCTCGGGTGGCCACGGCAGTGAAGATCCCTCGGGCGGCCACGGCGGTGAAGACCCCTCGGGCGGCCTCGGCGGTGAAGACCCCTCGGGCGGCCACGGCGGTGAAGACCTCTCGGGCGCCACGGCGGTGAAGACCCCTCGGGCGGCCACGGCGGTGAAGACCCCTCGGGCGGCCACGGCGGTGAAGACCCCTCGGGCGGCCACGGCGGTGAAGACCCCTCGGGCGGCCTCGGCGGTGAAGACCCCTCGGGCGGCCGTGGCTGGGACACACGGAACCAGCGATGAGGAGGATTTAGGCTCGGCGGGGCTGATGGTGATATCTCGCATAACACGAATAGAAGTACAGGAGGGTGGTGAAGCGGAGGTGGTCTCGGGGGAGGGACGGAGGGCCAGACCCGCACTGGGAACCAATACCGGGATATAGCAAGGCGGGCCTGGGCCGTGGAGCATGGGCAAATAGGGAGGATCAGGTTGTGCAGGCGGCCAGGGCGGAGCAGGATGAGCAGACGGCCAAGACGGTGAAGACCCCTCGGGCGGCCACAACATTAAAGACCCCTCGGGTGGCCACGGCGGTGAAGACCCCTCGGGCGGCCTCGGCGGTGAAGACCCCTCGGGCGGCCTCGGCGGTGAAGACCCCTCGGGCGGCCTCGGCGGTGAAGACCCCTCGGGCGGCCACGGCGGTGAAGACCCCTCGGGCGGCCACGGCGGTGAAGACCCCTCGGGCGGCCACGGCGGTGAAGACCCCTCGGGCGGCCGTGGCTGGGACACACGGAACCAGCGATGAGGAGGATTTAGGCTCGGCGGGGCTGATGGTGATATCTCGCATAACACGAATATCTGGCAGGGTGCAAAGATCTAGTTGAGCCCGCACATCCGACAGGATGCGCAGGTACTCAGACCAATCATGCATAACGGCAGTCATCCTGGGGATTCAGATCAGGCGAGGGCACCTACTTAGCTGCAGATTTTCCTGAAGTCCTGCTGGTTTCATAGGTGGTCAGTCGTTCTGTCACGTTGGGCTAGGAATGAAGTGCAGAGAGAATCCATGTGCAGAACTTATTTAATAAAATAAAAACATGTAACTTAACCAGAAACTCAAGGCAGGAACACGGAACAGCGAGACAGTACCATCAACAACTGACCAGGAACAACTAAACTACAGGGGTATAAATACAGGGGAAAACTAGCTAGACAAGATCAAGGGGGTGTGGTTAACAAGAAACACCTGGGGAGACTAATCAAACTAATGGGGAACTGAAAACATGAGAGGAGACAGGGGAACACAGACTTGAATTATGACAGTAGCCTATACATTGTTAAATATTGTTATCTGACTTTACCTACATAAAAAAATTCAGTCAAATTTTCATCAAGCAAAATATCGAGGCTCTATAGTTTATTATATTCAATTCAATTCAAAATTATTTGTATAGCGCGTTTCACAATACATATTGTTTCAAAGCAGCTTTACAGAAAGTGCATTTCAGAAATGTACATGGAAAAATACATTTACTTATTCATGTAATATTTAAGGCATAACATAACGCCGGCGTTGAGTGGTCTCTTCACAGGCTTTGAGTCATCTCTTCACAGGCGTTGGGGCATCTGAAGTCTCCGTGAGAGGCTGGATACAAACTGGAGCTGACAAACGCCATTTTCCTACATAACCACAGAAAAGCAAATGGGAAATAATTAGCATAGCTGCTGTTCATAATGATTTCCATTACACGAGAGTAGATGTTAAAAAAACGTCATGCTGATTTGTACTAGGCTTTCGCCAAGATAAGCAAAACTGAGACTTTATCAAAAAAAGTTAGTTACTGCTTTACAGTAAACTATACTTCTCCATCCATTTATGCTTCTTTCCATATGGTGATGTGACTCCCCTTCTGTCCGGCGTTAACGGCTGCAGTGTACTTGGCGAGTCAGCACACACACTGCAACTACAGTGTGGTCTCCCTAGTGGACGACAACCGTCTGGATTGAGCCGAGTAAGGGACATCTAGGGTCTTCAAGTGGGCATCTTCCGTCCTAAGTGTTTCGTCAACTAGCCCACGACACCTCAAGAGGGCTCGACAGTGACTCTGGCATCCCAGTCTAAGTTTTCTCAAATTCAAGTTTCCTCCCACTCAACTAAGCCCAGCTTACTGACCTCTACATCCCTCCTGCTGCTGAGACCTATATAATTGTTTGGCCTGTTGATTGTATAAAATGAATTGCACTGTGACTGAAAAAGTTCTCTGCTCTCTGCCCGTGCATTCAAAATTAACGGCAGTCTTCAGAACAGGCTCGTCATATTGTCGTCACCCTGACATGACAGTGCGAAGAGGTAATTAGACAATGTAAATTACTTATTTTATTCGAGCTTTCTAACTATTTGGGAAAAAAAAAATTAAATAGGCATTCATTAGTAGTTGGATAAATAGTTTAAAAAATGGTACCACACGTTTTTTTAAATGGCACCACATGTTACCATGTCACATGTTACCACATGTCACCACACATACTCTATGACATATTTTTTCCACACTTTCCACAGAGAAAAAATATATATATATCTTCAGTTATCCTCAGTAAAAATAGCCTTGTTTCTGCCCATTAAACTCAATGTCTCCGTAAACTAGACTATTATGCTGGAGTAAGAAATACTTTTGTCTTGTAGTCACAAATTTAAAGCAGGCTCCCTTGCCAATCATTTCTTTAAAGACTTATAAAAAAACAGGGAAACCAAACAGTAGGAAATAATCTAATTTATATCTTACATAAGAAATAAAACAAATGCAAATGTTGTGGTGCTGTAATTGTAACAATGATAGTAACAAAGCAGAAAGAGAATCCACATGCAATCACAACTTTAATAAAACAAACAGGAAATCCAGGGCAAACATTGGAACACAGAATTCATGACAGAAACATGGAACCAGCTACAAGCAAACAATGACCGACCAACAACTGAAGCACAGAGGTTTAAATACACAGACAAACAAGCTAAACAAGATAACAAGGGGGCAGGGCTAATTAGAAACACCTGGAGAGACTAATAAACAAGAAAAACTACAAAGGACTACAAAGCATGGCACAGAACAGGAAATTACAAGGTCAAACAAGACAATGAGAACACAAGACATGAATCCTGACATAGCCCCCTACTTAAGGAGCGGATTCTAGACACATCTCAGGAAACAGTCCAGGGGGGTGGTGGAGCAGAGGCGGACCCAGGCGCAGGATGGAGGGCCAGGCCCATATAGCGGAAGGGGGCCTGGAGACTGTGGTAGGATGGGAGGCCAGGGGGGAGCAGGCAGTGCAGGTGACCAGGGCGAAGCAGGCGGGCGGTCCAGAAAGTTCAGGAGGCCATGGCAGCGTGGCTTCCATGTTCCTAACAAGGAAAACATCTTTCTTGGGGTCGGCTATAGGGTTATGGGCAGGAACAGACTCAGGAACAGGAACAGACAGTGTGGCGGCGGCCATCTTGGATCGGCGGAAGTGATGTGAACGGTCTCTGAATCAATGGAAGTGACGTGAACAGTCTCTGGATGGGCAGACGAGATGTCAAGCGCAGGCTGACGTGGAGCGCAGGCTCAGCAGACGAGACGTGGAGCGCAGGCTCAGCAGGGCTGACGTGGAGTGCAGGCTCGACAGGACCGGAGCTCCTCCTCTACTATGCCAACACTAAATGATGAGCCGCTCAACAAAAGGTACATTACAGTGCTCTAAAGTCCAGTGAGGATCATGCAAGGGCATGAATGAACTGAAAGGTTCAGATAGTCCCCCTCTAAAAAATCCACAAGGAACAAGGAAGGAAGGCACAAAGAATCCATTAAAGGTGGAATACCTAAGATTTTTGCATTAAAATATCCCAAAATCACAAGGCCAGTATATTTAGTTAAGATGATAACTCACAATATTCCAAATGTTTCAAACAATGTTTAAATCGCGAGAAAATTGAGATTTTAACCAAGGAAACGGGGCGTATGAGCAGGGGTGAGCTGGGAGTCGCCAGTCAATCGCGTCATATCCGCTTACCTCGGTTTCCGCTCGTACTACGTGTAGTCCTGGACAAATGCGGTAGTTGTAGTTGTGCGTTAGCGTCCATCAAGCAACAAACGTCAGCTTGTTTCGCGCATTTGTTATGGAATGGAGCACAATTATTCTTTTCATTTATTCTCGGAATGTGAACTGTTGGCTGTAAAGGGGGTCGCACACTGGACGAGAAGAGCTGTATGGCCAAGCAATATTGTTATGTTTAATGACAGGAAATGAAGATAATGTCTGTTCTATGTTATGATTGTACTGTACAATTAAATACAATCGTTGCTGAGTCTGCAGTCAGCTTCTCCTCCGGCGGTGTGCGACCCCCTTAACGTTAATTTTGTGAAACTGTAGCTGTGGTTGAATACCTACACGAAAAGATGTGTCAAATGTACATTTAAATTGATTTTTTATTTTTATAAAGTTACCAAGGAGGACCAGCCACGTCAACTCCTTGCAAGAGACCTGCCCCTTCAAACCCTCTCCACCATAGCTTCGTCCAGTGACTCGTACAGTAACATCTGTGATAACTAATTTACTTTTAAACCTGACTTTTCTTGCGGTTATTTCAGTTTAATGAAAAACAAGCATGTCAATAAACGCAACGTTTATAGAAATCGAACTTTAACTCATCCATGACAACTAATTTTCGATTCCCGTCTGACTGATTTATCCACGGTGGAGTTGAAAACAACAGTTCCCATCATTCCGCGTTCCTCCACGGCGTCATCAAGCAAAGCCGTTGTTGTTTTGAATGTAGCGCCCTCTAGCGGCATTTAAATCTTAGGTATTGTAGCTTTAAAGTTACATTTGCCAATTCAATGAAGTCTCTCACGTACAGTACTCCTCTATGGGCTGGCCTGACGGTGACACAGAATCTGTGCTGTTGAATTCATCCTTGGTCAGTCAGTCTGTAACAAGCTAACAACGACCGACCAACAACAACTAAAACACAGAGGTTTAAATACACAGGCAAACAAGCTAAAAAAAATAAAATAACATGGGGGCGGGGCTAATTAGAAACACCTGGAGAGACTAAACAAGAAAAACAACAAAGTACTACAAAACATGGCACAGAACACGAAATAACAAAAGTCCACAAAAGACAAGGAGAACACAAGACAGTAATCATGACAGTATGGGCTCTATGCACGGCGGTATTTCCGGTGAAGCTGTATAAGGATGCTCGATAACTTCCGCCGATCGTAGAGTCCAATGCATTACCGAGAATTTATGTTGAATTTTATACTCCATGGTTATACTAAAGAAACGTTAGTCACAAAAAACAGATAAAACAGACACCCCCCGTTGTGTTTATGCTTCTTTTTAAAATTATATTAAATAAACATAACTATATATAAAATTACATCTAAACATATGTACGTTTCGTTTGAAGACTCTGCCATAATCCCGTATTCCTCGGTTTTCCTCCGCTTTAATCTCCACAACCGGAAATGGACGAGCATCTTTGCGTCAAATGCGGAACTTATGCGTGCATATAGCCCATTGGGTAACGTAACTGCTCTTTTCTCAAGGAAAGAAACAATACTTCTGTTTCCATGTTGTGCTCAAAAACAAATGCAAAAAAAAAAATAATAATAATAATAATAATCCTGAATCTCAGTATAAGCCTTTTTACATTTTTTTAAGGATTCTCATAAATGGAAGTCATCATAGTTGGGTAAACTTAAAAGGAGAGTACTACTAATATTATGCTGCCATTTTCTGTAGTAAGCGCTATAAAAGCGCTTACTACAGAAAAAAGCACATCATTACAGACAGTGAAAAGGGTTCAAGTACTGCTCCCTGAGAGCTACAATGTTACCTTTTATTTTGAAGCAATGTGCATTAATATGCTGTTTGCACATATCATTAATGAGTTGACGATTGATCTGCTCACAATACATTATTTAACACACCTGTGTAAAATTCTACCACCAAATAAATACAAACACGTTGCGAATGACCTTTTTAAGTGCGGAAAGTAACATTTTTTTCCCCCTTTTTTTTAATACAGGTTTTGAAGAAGGAAAAAAATTGAATCAAATGTAAAAAATAAAAAAAAAGATAGAGAGAACATAAGAGCCTGTCTTGTCTGGGTCAGCCTGACTCAAGGACACAACACACAAAAGACCAGGTTTGAGTTTTGCTTTGTGGTACACGATCTACGGAATGTCTCTATGTTCAAAAGGCACAAAAGCAGCCCATAGAGTCCTCACATTGGAATCATAAAAACTAGACAGCAGAATAAGGCAGCTTTTACTTCATGACCCTGAGCTCACAATTACCAAAACTTAGGATGCAGTTACACAGTATATGTCTCTTTTGATTAATGCCATTCAAAGATTATTAAAGAACACACTTATATGACATCTGCAGGTACAAGTGAACAGCTGTGAATGATTGTAAAAATTGCACTCATACATTTAAAACTATCAAGCTCTTAAAAGCATTTTTTTTTCTTTGCAAAAACGATCCTGAGAGACATTACAGAACACACACACACAGACTGTGCTGGAACTTACCCCAGTAGCTGACGAGTATTTCTTAAATATGCCTGCAGACTTTCCACACACAACTCACAAGACTAATTTCACTCAATTTTTATGTGCAAGCCCTGTGAGGGACTAAAACATACGGCGTTCGTACAGTTTCATTCAAAACGCTTTCCTCACTTTTAAATATGCAACGTCCATAATGAATATGATAATTAGGCCACCAGGGGTAGTGGTGGCGCAGTGGACAAGACACATGCCTTTGGTGTGAGAGACCTTGGTTTGAATCCACTGTGAGACACCAATGTGTCCCTGAGCAAGACACTTAAAGGTGCCATCTGGAACTAAAAATCAAAAAATATTCCATATTCCATAACAGATGGGGGCAGTATACCTCCAGAAAATGTGTTGTGCCGCTGCCGCACGCACTCACGTCTTCAAACAACACAAACGAGCGCTGTTTTGCTCTCTTTCTCTGCATATTATTCAAATCATTTGACACGATAGTAAAAGGTCGGAAGACCGCAGTTTCACATGGAGCATTTGGAGATTTCTAGAGATCAGAGACTAAATGAACAACATCTCAACACTAAATGATGAAGACCGACTCATAGACGCCTGTCTCAAAAACAAGCTGTTGCATTTCGACGATATGGGAAAATAAAAGCCTGCAGGCTATTATTTTAAGTTTATGGTATTCGTTTTGTTCATATTACACTTTTATTGTTAGTTTGAATTAATTTGACTGACAGCATTCGCTGCTGCCAGCTCTCATGAATTCACCGTGAGACACATGCAATTAACACTTAGCAAGCAGGTTAGTTAAGCTCTCAGATTCTGTCAATTTTATTATGCAATTCAAACAATAAATACCGTTTTGGCGCTTGTACATGTTACACCACAGATCCCTAGCGCACGTGAACCGATCATCTCTACTAGCTAATGGAAAAAGAACACGAACACTGTTGAAAGATACAGTATGCTACAACTTACCAAAATGTATTCCTCATGCATAATGTCAACCAATCATTTTTTGAACTCTTCCCTGAACTGAAATGTAGTAGTGGGCTGTATTTCCACACGACTGACATCAGGTTTAAGTACACACAAGCCGGCGCGAGCGCGACTCACTCATGTAGTGCAGTTTGGCTGGTGGTAACGTTGCCCGCCCGCATACCGCCTCCCATGGCCGGAACTGGTATTACGACACCTGCCGGGCCGGGGCTAGTAATTTAGCATGCTAATTTAGGTTTATATCTCGGCAGCACTATAACTTGCCAGTTTTTTAATTACATCATTGCACTTATTTCTTCTCATTCTTTTGATGCGTGTAGCTCATTTTTTGGATATTTTTACCTCAATTATTACATATGCCACCTTTAAAGCATTTGAGCAAGCGTGTGACCTCTGACATAACTTATGTCAAGCTTAGGCTTACTTACACATCAGTGTTATTCACCTATCGTTACCCTATGATTTTAGGGAAAAGTTATAGGTAGGGTTAGGGTTAGGGATTGGGTAAGGACTACATTTTGGGACAGAAATGTTAATCCAGGGCCATGTCTTACTTGGCAAAATCACGGTGACCCTAAGAAAAGCCACGTAATACTAGATAGAAGCGATGAGTAAAGGAAATCAACTTTTCCGACCTGGTATTTGTCATATAGCCCTATTGCTGTGTTTGAGGAAGTTCATATCCAATGACTGGACGGATGACAAAGACCATACCGTAAGCGCTTTAAAATGTATTTTCAAGCTAACATGCTCATAAGGAGGTTTTCCACATGCTCTGACTGTTTAGAACCCACATCACACCGCTATATACTGCTCAATTGTGGTCTAACTGTATGAAAAAAATATGCAGAGGCTCAAGGTAGCATACAAAGATGTGATGAGGCTGCTGTTTTGTGTCCCTAGGTGGCACAGTGCCAGTCATTTGTTTGTGTCTACTAGAGTGCCAACTTGTGAGGCACTCTTAAGACAACTGCTGTTTAGTTTTATGTGTCGCCTGGACAAGTCAGTGAAGCATATAATTGAAGCCCTAGTCAGTCCACTGAAAAGCCGTTATAGATACACGTCTCGGTTAAGACGACATTGATGCTATAGCCTGTATATCCTATAAGCTAATATGGAATTTTATGTATGTATCTTTATTTATGTATTTCCTTGTATCTCCTTTTTGTTCTGTATGATGTGTTATATGGAAAAATTTTATCTGGAGTCATTTCACAGTCACATAATTATTTATGCAAGCAAGCGCTTTTGTTTATCGCCTCACTGTACTGTAAAGTTTTCTCACCATTGAATGACACATGGTGTAATCCAATAACGTTATCTCTAGTCGTCTCGCTTTGGTCTGTGTGCATTCGTGTGTTTTGGAGGAGGCGTGGCTTTGGATGGCAATTTGCAGGATGGGATTGTATGGTTTCAATGCTAGCAGGCTATAGTTAGCATTTCCCAATCACCTATTACCTTTAAAATCAGTATTGTATCAGCCGAAAAAATGTATGTGGAGAAACATTTCCAGTGTTCTCAAATAATGGCCAAGATGCAAGGTTTACATCATCCTGACATGAACTTTTAAAACATCAAAAGAAAAACAAATCACTGTGCAATTCTTGGATGTAGTTCAATACTCCTCAATTCCCTAGGAGCATATCATTTTCACCCATATGCTTTTCTCTCAGGTTATGCATCAACAACGATCTGTTCTATTCATAACATTCTTTCTAATGTCAGATATAATCTAAGGTAAATTCCAAGACTCACCCCAAAATGGCGTCCTGTATTCGCATAAGCCCTTGTGTGTGTGTGTGTGTGTGTGTGTGTCCTTGATTTACCCAGGTCAGGCTCTCACGCTGAAACAAATATGAACCACAGCTGGTTTGTCAAACAGTTGAGAATTCTGAGAGATTAAGTAAGGCCTGTGAGGGCCACAATTCAAATTCAACAGTGTCAAGGCTAGTTGTTTAAATTACATTTTGGAGGGAAATGGAAATGTGTTGCTTGCTGTTTCTAAAGGATCCTGGTTAAAATTTAGTTTTTAGACCATAAAATCAGGGACTAATGAAATAAAAAATACTCAAACCCTATGAACAGTGGGAAAATGTTTTAAATCTTTTTTTTATTTTTATTTTTTTTAAGAAATTGCAATCTTTGTGGATCCCTAACGAGATCTATGATTCTTAAGTGTGTTTAAATGCACTTTGAATTGATGGTTTTGTCACAGGCCGGAGCGGCAACCAGACCTTAAACGCCGCCCCTTTCAAGTGCACTACCCTGAGGAGCCTGACCAGAGGAACACCACACACAGGACAACGTGATAAGATACAAAATTATGTTGCTTTATTAGGTTACAGTAGTCTCTCAGAACAGGGCATCAAGTAATTGTTCTCTTCTTTATCCTCCAAGGTCCCCAGGATAGAGTGGCTGAGGAAGTAAGGGCTCTCACTGGCATTGACAATGGTTATACATCCCTAAGCTAATCTACTGGACAGGCCGTCACCAGCACTCTGGACGGCGAATCTTCGGGGCAGATAGTGAATAACACTCAGGTTGGGAACTTCCCAGCGAATCTGCAAGACAGGCGGTGCACAGCACTCGAGTTAGGACTTCATAACGAATCTTCAAGACGGACAGTCCACAGCACTCAGGTAAGGAACTTCCCAGCAATTCTGTAAAACAGACGGCACTCGGGTGAGGAACTCTGCAATGGATCTTCAAGACAATAAGCACTCAGGTATGAACTTCACAACAAATTCCCAAGCCAAGGACAATGGCGAGGACGAAAGAGGCGCTCCTTGGCAAAGGCAGTGTTAAGGAGTTCCACAGTAAATCCTCAGGACAGACGATGAACGGCACTCATGTTAGAACTTCACAACTGTGAACAGCAATCAGGTGATGGACTCCACAGCGGATCTTCGGACAGAGAGTGACCTGCACTCAGGTAAGGGACTTCCCAGCGAACCTGCAGGACAGATGTGATCAGCACACAGGTAAGGAACTCCACAACAGATCTTCAGGCCATCTCCTGAAGAGCAACTTGATCCAACTCTGGGCCACCCGTCTCAGGGTTGTTTGTACCTACGCTCGCCTCCTGGTTTGGCAGCAGCGGCCTGGACGGGCGGGGTCGGCTTCCTTCGACTAGCTTTACGCTGAGGCCTGGATGGTGGCTGCTGCTGGGGCTTAGTGGGAGCGAAGGACGCTGCAGGAGGCCGAATAGGCTTAATAGACAGCATATAATAGGCTTAATATGCTGTCTGGGAGGTAGCTTTCTGGATGCACACTTGAGATGTTTACACACAGAAAATTTCTAGAAATCGTCATGTGAATACTGTACCGCCTTTGTGTAATAATGTAGGGACCAACTCGATATCGATTACATAAATCACGTAACAGTTCATGTTTTCACTTGCACATAATATTTAGTTTTATTCCAAATGATGCATGTGTGCTGAGTGAACGAGAGAATCATGCAACAGAAATGCACGCACTCTCTTTCTCTTTGTGGTCATTTAACGTCATTTTAATGAGTACAAGTAAGAGTGCAGTATCAGGCCTGAGTACCTGTCTGATTTTCTGTTACAGAAGCTGAGTGGGAAACATGTTGGGAGAAGAGAGATAAAAATAATGGGTCACAGAAAGAAAAACAGCACGGAACAGAGAGCGCAGAGCATGGTGGTGAAGGAGGGCTGATCATTGTGGTTATGTTGCTGTATGTTGGTGGTACTCGTGACAGAAGGCTCAGAATGTCGTGCACTGATAAACATCCAGGGACACTTACAAAACCACCATTGTTCCTGTGCCTCCCTGAACTTTGTCAGCTTGACCCCTTTTTCCTGGAAATTGTATGACATGCACATCAGAGTGAAGATAGGGCCAAATCAGAAAAAAAGATTATGCAAGGTCTCTGTTTAATTCTCATTGTGAATTATGGTCCCTGAGAGTGAGAGATAAAAGTCTGGTTTGATGTTTTAAGGCACTGTCTGTCATGCAGTGACTGTTGGTGCATTAAGCATGTTCATCATGCAGTTATGATTTGCTGTGATTTAGATTTCACAATAAACATTCTGTACAGAACTTCTGATTGAATGGTTATTTGATCATTGGTTAAATTGCCAAAAACTTTGATTCCAAACGAAACACTATGCCCAAACAATGTCCACATTTGTCTAGTTTACCCTAGCTTGCCCTACTTTTCTGTACAGAATAACATTTTCCCAGGCCTCAGTAATGTTGTCAAAACAGGCCTGCTGTCCTACTTGATATCTTGCTGTCAACATGTGAGCAAGATTTCAGAATTTGCTCCCAATGGAGCATGCTCATCTTGTCTCGGATATGACTATCAGTGGTAGTCTGCAGCTATATCAGATGTCAAAGTGAACACGTAAATACAAAAAGAGCAACCAAAACTGATAATAGACTGTTCAACAAGACATGATGGCAATACTTTATGATATAATCTTCCAAGTGAGGATCAGCATTTTGAAAAACTTCAAACATGTAGAAATGAAATGGTTTCAGTTTGTTTCATTACTGTTTCATATTTTAATTATTCATGTTGCATTATGAAATTATTCTTTATTAGTATTTGTTGTGTTTTCTGTGGAGTTCTGTCATTTGTGAAGTTTTGTTATTATTTATTTACATGTTTAATTCAAAAGTGTAGAATTGGATGGACAGAAATACAAAAAGACCGTCTTACTCTGCACTCTTAGTTTATTGAACTGCCCCCTCTACCCCTGTGATCTTTGTTACACGTCCTAGAAGGCGGGGCCGATCTTAAGGGAACATACACATAACTCTACAAAAAGTTTACCTCAAACCAGAGTTACAAATATTACAAGTAACACTTGTGGAGAAACGTTTGAAGTTTAGTAACCTAATGTAGTGCCTCTTTAAGAGACAAGTGTGCTGTGAAACATGTGACCAGTGTTCAGGGAACGAGATATAGGTGGGTGTGTTCCCAGAGAAACTCAAAACACAAGCACGTCAGCTTCTGATAGACTGAAGCAAGTGATCTTGGCAATGCTGGGAGTATGGCATAGACACGCAGCGTCTCGTTCCCTTCAGGAAACTTGGGTTACATACGTAACCAGAGACATTCCCTATCAGGGAACTCGAGTTGCATGAAAACACTGTGGTAACGCCAACACCCATGTCGCCATACGAGCAAGTGTCCGTCGTGTGAATTCAGGGCGCACATTCTGACGAAAGCACCTGCACCCCTGGAGTGGAGCTGAAGTCAAGATGGTAAAATCTGACGAATGTATGCGGTGAGGACCAGCCTGTCACATCACAAACGTCCTGAAGTGAAATTACTGAAAAAAGAGCTTTAGAGGCAGCCATACTCCCAGTCAAGTGAGCTCATACAGCCAGAGGTGAAGGCTGACCAGCTGACTCGTAAGCAAGTGAGTTGGCCTCAACCACCCACTTGCTCATTCTCTGCTTAGATGCAGGATACCCCTTCTTGGGTAGTCCAAAACACATAATTCCTCCACAGGGCAGCTCTATGCCCCAACTGGGCAGAGCAGATCAAGTTTCTGCTGGTCCAACATCAGAAAAGGAGGAGAACAGAAGGCTTGCAGTACAATAGGCCTAACAGCATTAGTTAGAACCTTAGGAACATAACCCGGTCTAGGGTGGAGATGGGCTTTTACCATGCCAGAAACCGAGAGAGCTTGAATGTCCCCAATTCTTTTTAGGGAAGAAATGGCAAGCAGAAAGACAGTTTTGAGAGTAATACATTACTCAGAAACCTCTTCAATGGGCTCGAAGGAAACGAGATATAAGTGAGTGTCTGTCCAGAGAAATGTCCCTGGTAAGCAGATTAGGCCTCCAGGTACACCTTCAGTGTGGATGGGAATAACCCTGTGGAGAAACACTCCAACCAGTGTTCTCCATACCTAGAGGTAAAAAGTTTCCACCTCAAGGCATATCATTTTCTAGTGGCCGGAGCTCTGCAGTGGAGGATAGTCTCTACGACTTCAGTCAAAAGACCACATTCTATGAGCTGGGCCCCCTCAGAGGCCAAGCCCACAGATTCCACAGTTCTGGGCGAGTGTGAAGTATCGACCCACTCGCCTGAGAGAGAAGGTCAATCCTGATCAGAATCTCCAGAGGAGAGCCTACGAGAAGAGACCCTAGGTCCACAAACCATACTCGGGCCAGCCAGTACAGGGCTACCAACAGTAGACTGACCCCGTCTTGGCGAACCCACATCAGAACTCCTGGGAGCAGAGCAATCGAGCAAACCAACTCCAGAGGGGCTAGATGACTTAGAGAGAACCACAGAAGACAGTGTGATGTCTCCCTGGATGCAAAAAGGTCTACCTCGGCATGACCGAAATGATGCCTAAGGACCACGGGCTCCCCAGACCGTAGCAGGTGGGGGATGAGCCGAGTCACTTCTCCTTGTGGCAAAATCCGTCAAAATCCGGCCTATGGGAAGAACGATCTGGGTATTTTTTTAAGTATATTTTTAAATACATTTTCTAAAACATACTACTTTGACTTTACTAAAGTGTTAAAAGTTGTATTGTGAAAATATGATGATAATATACTTTTAATATATTTAAAGACAGTAAAACATTTTGTTAGTATATTTGCAATGTACTATTAAAAAAGGGAATGTATTTTAAATATAATACAGTATACTTTTTCACTAGGGTAAGCTAATTTAAAAGTTTTTTGGCCAAGAGCATACAGAATTTTTGGTTTTGGCTCAGATTTTTAATTTCAGTGCATCCGGAGAAATGTGGTTTCTGGTTTCTGCATCTGGTTTCTGCTTTTTACTGGACAAGTGGTGTCCAAATGTAGAAGCATAAGTCACTAAAATCTGATAGAAGCGTCCAAGACATAGGGGGGATTGATCCAGACAAGGTCTGGATGAAATCAATGCTTACTAAATGATTGCATCACACCATTTTTCAACAGTTGTTCACTAAAATCCTTTTAGTCACAAGACCACTGCCGGACACATAGCCTGTACCACCGATATTACGTAACAGTTCAGCACATTTTATCAAACCATAACTGTACATAACCTTTTAATTGGTCACACAGCTCCAGTGATCTGTTGAAGATCAGTGTGAAGATGGAATGCAGCTGGACAGCACAGGCTTTGAGACAAGCTGATGAGACACCGCCTGGGCCTTTGGCTTTTCTTAACTTCTGTATCCTGAAGACCTGGCATACATCCTCCTCACAGATCTCAAGTGCAGGCTGAGAAGCAGTAGGGGGACAGAAGGGGCAGGGGGTGTTTATGGTTGTGTGGAGAGATGGACAGAGCAGGTGTGGGGTGTGAGACCTAGCTGCAATAAAACTCATTCAAATCATCTGCCAATTGTGGATTCTCCACAGTGCTGGGGGATGGTCTCTTGTTGCTAGAGATGGCTTTCAGGCCCTTCCACACTCGTTAGCTGTTTTTTTTTTTTAGCTTTTCAGAACACCTTCTCTTAGTTACTCTTATGTCCTTATTCCGTTTTTATTTTTTTATTATTTTTTTTTCATCCTGTTTGTACAAGGCTTTGTCCCCAATCTTGTAGGCACCCTTTTTGGCCTGGTGAAGCTGTTTGAGTTTTGAAGTGAAACATGACTTGTCTTTGATATGTTAAATAAGTCCTGGTGGAAACACACATGTCCTCACAGAAGCTGATCACTATAGGAGCTCAAGACAGCCTCTTACTAGGACCCTATCACAGGTCTGTACCTACAGTACATCTGGGATGGCTGCATGGCCATCAAATGTATCAGGGGAACTAGCTGTATTTTCCCAGGTTAAAGACAAGCTGTCCTGCTGGAATGATGCTTGCATGGCTTGAGGGTTTTGCAGAGTGGTCCCAGGATCCCTTTGTACATGTGTTAGCAATGGTGCATGAGGGCCACCTGGACATATTGAAGCTCAAACAGTGCTGCAGAGACCGGGTGTGGTGGTCATGAATAGATAAGGAGTTTGAAACTATAGTTAAAGACCGCTTAGTCTGTCTCATGAGTGCTAAGACATCCCACTCACATTCTCCACCCCTCCTGCCCTGATCCGCATTTAGGCTTCACGATTCCAGCCCTGCTCTGGTGTGAGGAGTCCTGAGCTCGACCTTGATCCTCGAAGCACTCAGTTATACATTGCCTTTCGACCAGTTGGTTCCACCCTGACTCCTCGCCCCCTCAGCTCCACCGAGGACTATAGTCCCTTTGACTTCAACGGGCTCCCTCATCCCACCGGCTCTACCCTGGTCAGTCGTCGCTCCACCATTGCCATGGACTTCTGGGCTGTCTGCTGCACTACATCCCCCAGCCCATACGGCTCTGTTGGGCTCCACTCCTCGCCGGTCTCTCATCCACCTCCTGAACCTCAACCCTTATTCCATTCGAGCCATCCATCACAGCAAGAGGCTGCGCCTTTTCAGTAGGGGGAGTTCTGTCAAAATTTGTGTATTTAGTTGTATTCTTATGGACTTTCGGTCAAAAGTTTTTGTTCATTGATTCTCACCAGTCATCAGTTTCCACGGACACCTATTAATCATTACAGCCATTTGTCATCGTCTCATTATCAATAATTGTCTGTTACTACCTCTCTGAAATTGGAATCAATTAAAAATATTATTTCCACTGTGACTTCCCTAGTTTCTAATAAAGAAATGATATGATGGTTGGCTTATGGGTGACTTTAACATTAATTGGCTTCATTCATATACACTTACTGAAAGAAATATGATTAATAGCATAAATTTGACTCAGCTTATAACTGAACCCACATGACTTACTCCCACCTCTAAATCTCCTTTGGATTGGGCCTTTGTTTCTCAACCTGAACGAATAATTAAATCTGGGTTTTTACCAGACTGCTTTAGTGATCACAACATGATCTATTGCATTTGGAAAATTGTGAAGCCATGTCTCCCTTCAAAATTTATTAAGATAATGCAAACCAAATTCTTTAATAGTGATTAATTTATTAGTGATTTGCAAAAAATTAACTGGTATAGGCTCAATCTAATTCGATGTAAGTTTCGATGTACAAAATAGACTGAAAGAATATAAACGATTCAGAAACTGAAACATTTTGTACCATGCAAACAAGAAACTCCAAATCCAATTATTTCTGAAATTGTCTAACGAATGACTTCAAAAACCCACAACAATTCTGGAAATAGGTTAATAATGTACTTGGGAAATCAGGACAGACTACAACCAATTTGAATCTGAATAATGAAAGGATGTGTTTATTATGTATTATATGTGTTTACTTTGTTTAGGGATGAGTGCTTTAGAGAGTATTGTATAAGTGTTTGTCTTGTTTGGGTTTTGTTTATATATTTCTGTACTTACCATTATTGTAAAGTATGTTTTTTCTTTTTGTTATGTTTTATTTGACAGCTGATGTAAGGTACATTTTTGACCCCCTGGAAAACGAGAAGGTTCATCTCAAGGGGTTTTTCCTCCTCGATAAAATAAATGTCAAAATATTGTCGTGTTTTATATCCTGTCATGTTATCCGTTCTTCATCTGTGAACTACTTGAGTTTGTTTTATAATAAAAACCTTTGTTTTGGAATCTTTTGAACAGTGTAACATAAATATGTAAAGATTTTTTTTTTTTTTTTGCATTGCGCTCTGTGGTACACACAGGGAAATAAGTTAATCATATTTCCCCAGGCATTCATCTATTATCATAAAAATGTGATTGACAAACCAGTGACTTCAATTACTTTATATGACTGTCTCTGGATTATGTTTTATGGTTTCTTTCCTTCTGTGTCAGCGATAACATATTGCATATTGCCTAAGTCTATGAGATCAACTACCTCATTTTGGAATGGGACTGCAAGATGAATGGCTGATATTTACATAATTATCACAAGGACGATGATCTTGGGTCTGCTTTGCACAGTGTGTGGAAGTTATCCGTAAATCCACCAGCACCTGCCTCTGTAAACTAAAGAGATGTGTTTCATTTTGGTTGTTCTGGTTTTTGGCCATGACTTTGAAGATGTTCTTGAACTTTTAGAGGCCAATGTTAATGGAGTTCTATCACAGATACTATGATTTATGTTATTTGTGATTTCATTAGTTATCTTAGCCATCAAATTTTGTGTCCTTGGCATGTTTAATGATGAAGGTTGAATAAAATAAAACTAGTGCTTTATCTTTGCACCTTTGCTTTTTTGTGTGTTCATGTACTGATGAAGAATGATATTTGGAAAAACAAGGGGGGTTTTATTGCTATTGCTGTGAATAAGATGCACCTCTTTATTGGTCATCTTTCTGCTCTGCTCATATTCAGCTGAAACTGTAAGACCACTGAAGGCAGCATGTTCTAGGGCTCAATTCCCTCTATCACAATGCCATAAAATGTATCCATCCTTTCAGCTTACCTCAAGACACACACACACATACACAAACACATGTGTAGATAGATCCAGGTAGATCCTAAGCCCTCTCGACCACCCTTCCCCGTGTTTGCGGAGCTGGTGGATGTTATGGAGCGTGGCACCGGCAAGCTGCAGCTGCTTTGGTGGCATGCTAGGGGAGAAAGAGCTCGCAGCCAACTTGACAATTGGGTTCTCCCCGGCCGTAGGCCACCAGCTCAGGTGAGCCTTCCATTCCTTTCTGATCTTCCAACGCGTTCTCATCCCAAAGCGCCATATAGGACGCTTTTGCAAAAGCGTAAATATCCAACGCACATGGCACCCTTTAACGTCTAATGAGACGCTTCGGTTAATGGTTAAGTTTAGGTATGGTGTGGGGTAAGGGTTAGACCACTAGGGGGCGCCATCTGCCCAAATATATCTGCGTCTCATTTCACGTTAAAGGGTGCCATGTGCGTTGGATATTTACGCTTTTGCAAAAGCGTCCTATATGGCGCTTTGGGATGAGAACGGGCTCGATCTTCACACGGAGATCGAGAGGGCATGGAAGAGCCCACACTCTGCCCGCATTCACCAACATCAGTGAGGTAGGTTCGCTAATGTTGAGGGGATCGCAGAGCAAGGGTATGTGCCGCCCATTGGGACATTAAATTATGCTCCTAGCCAGAGCATTGCCATGAACTGACACCCATGCAAATAGATGGACCACTAGGCAGAGTGGTGTATGTTGTACTCCCCTACTTCAAGGGTATTGCTTTGTTGCTGAGTATACTGCCTTTTATGATGTGATTAGGTACCAGTATGCTGTAGGTGCTGTTAAACAGGTTTTCTGCCAAAGAAGGCTGCGTGGTTAGGTAGTAGCCCTCAGTAGGCCTCCTTGACTGGGTAGCCCCTAAGAGGGCTCTTTAGGCCAACTTACCTTTAGGTGGTTGGCCTTAGTAGTGTAACGAATCAGCTCTTTGGAACATTAATAATCAATGATAACGTGTTATTATTAATTATGAATATTTGAGTCAGTTAATTGGATTAACTTGTGACTGAATTGATATTACAATCAATTAATAAGTTTGTCCAACAAACTCTTTCGTTATTCATTTATTCTAAGAAAAAGGTACCTTCCATGGCCACAGAAGAATAATTATTTTTTAACTTGTACAGCGCTTTGAGCATGTAGCCAAATCAAAATCGTAAAGGGACTCCGTATTGCAAACAAAACAGAACCAAATACATATTATGTACAAGTTTTATTAACTAAATATAAATATTTATATAAATATAAATAAACTAAACAACATACACACATGAATACATAAATGGGTGAGTGATAGGACGAAACCGGAAATGGAACTATTGAGAAGAAACATCAGCATTTAATTTTCAAACCATCAAAACAAAAGTATAATTGCATGCCTGGGTAGTGTACATTATTATCAAAGTTGTTGAAAATTGAAGTTGTTGATGATTCTGCAAGTGTCAAATGTTGAAGTCTCAATCATTTCCTTCTTCGTTGGATGAAGAAGATATGATGAACTTGGTTGGTTTGACTCTGTGGCCTGCCAGCCCTGGTCCGGGAGGACATGCAGAGAAAAGGGTGTGAGTTGCGACGGACTTCTTCTGCCTTAGGAGAAGTCACTGTACTCCTGAGGTTGTCCTTTTCAGTTGGTAAGGTTGCAGTTTCTGGATTTTGGGACCATGAAAGCATGGCCAATGTTTGAATTAGTTCTCGGGCAGGGAAGCCCTCACTATAATCCTCCGGTCACCCTGGCTATATGCAGAAGTAGCCCTTTTCTGGAGCTCCAGAAAAATAATTAGATCGGGGCATAGGCGAGGGGACTCCGTCGTTTGAGGCACTTGAGTCCCGACCGCGCATCTATAGTGCTGAACGTCGAAAGAGTGCTGGTTACAAACAGAGGTGATAGAGGTAGAAGAAAGGTTGCTGAAATGGAAATCATCTCCATCTAAAGTCATCGTTGTGTACCCCATATCAATGTTTACACGATTTGGACAATCAATCAGCTCAGACAAAGTGAGAGTAGTCAATCTTTTGTTACCTGTGAACTTCCTACCGATTGATGGACCTCAGGAACTGGATCAAAAGGACGATAACTTGATTGATGAAAATGATGTTCAAGGAAACAAAGTTGACCATAAGGATGAAACTGTTCAAGGAGATGAAGTTGACCATGATGACAGAACAGCAGATTGGATATTAAGTAATCCTGCTGGTTTTGTTGAGGAAGATGGTCATACAAACCGTACAGACTTACCTGTGTCAGATTGTGTCAGGGAGGCTGGACTCTGTGAGTGTTGACGCTGGGAACCTGAATGTAAGAAATTATGACAAAGTGCAAAGTGATGTCGAAAGAAGTAATGAAAATGTAACAAGTGATGTCAAATTACCTGAAGTGGAATGAAGACTCTGATTCGACTCAAGGAGGACAGTACATGCATGAGGCCACAAATGAACCTGGGGTGTGCACACAGCCAAGATATGTTGAGGCTGCAGTAACTCGAACTAGACTTGGCAATGATTCAAAATAGAGTAATTAAGCCTCCTAAAAGACTAATTTGTGAAATGAACAAACAAAACATAGACAGTTCAGGCTCTACAGTGATTTCTTCTATTTTTTTTTTTTTTGCCAGTTAAAGGGGTGGTAATGCCCCTTTTTACAATATGTAAAATAAATCTCTGTTGTCCCCAGAGTGTTTATTTGAAGTTTTAGCTCAAAATACCCAACAGATCATTTTTACAGCATGTTAGCATCCCTTTTTAAAATTGGTGGAGCATTGCAGCACAGTTTTATGTTTTCAAAAAAAACAAACAACAACAAAAAAAACAATCATACTTATAGTACATTTGAACATTTTAATTTCTCTGCTTGTTCAAAACTCTTCTTAGGAAATTTTATTCACCGGTACATTTATGTTTATTGGAGTTATCTTTGGCAACAGGACCTGCTGCAAATGATAACAAATAACTATGGTCCATGATGACTGTACAAAACGGTGCTGTGGTAGACACTACAACTACTACTTCTGCATGAATTCCATGTTGGTCCAGGTTGGTTTACTGTATGTTGGTTAGAGCTGGTATAGAGCTTGTCAAGCTGGTGGACTAGCATACAGTAGTAATGCCTTTCTCGTGCAAAACTGAGCTGGTTTACTGGTCCACCAGCTCTACCGCTTCCCATGCTGGTCCCAGCATGCAAAACATATCTTATGCTGGAGACCAGGAATGCTGCATTCTAGAGGGTCACTCTGCCATTTTTTATGGCAGTTAAAGCAGAAACTAGGATAATGTGGACATAATGCCATTGACAAGTGATGAAATGGGATATTACACTGGTTAAAATTGTGAATTTCTCTGGATTCAAACATTGTTGGAAACATTTGGGATAATGCAAGTACACACGTGAACAAAATATATACACAGTGCAATTTTAATGCAAAAATCATACATATGTCTTTAAATCAATCAATATTTAATAAATAAATAAAACTCTTTTCTTTGTAGGTAAGTATTAAACACTTGATGGATTTAGAACAAAGAATGCTGCTGCTTCTGATATGTTCTATACTCTTAGTGTGTCAAAAAATGTCATAGTCCTGGGTGGGCAGGAACACACAATGATGAAATTGCTTGAGGGCTGGGGGGTTAGTGGGTTGCAAGGACCTTTCTGCAAACATTAAACATTAGGCTGTGACTGTTCTTTTTGGGATGCTATTGTTTCTTTGCTCTAGATTCCTTTTTCTGGTGCACCACCTCCCACTGAGTCCCCTTCCCTGAACACAGCAAGGGCTAAATCTCCCTTTGTGGAAAAGAGGAAGAGCGTGCTACACCAACAGCAATCCCAGAAGATTCCTGTTGAGGGCCTGGCAACAGAATTAAGGACCCCACTGACTGTCTCCATGTACCCCGAAAAACTAAAAAACAAAAAAAACATCCACTACGCTCAACCCCTGCTCCCATAATCATTGTTTCTGGCATGCGAGGTACAGCCAGGAAGTGGCAAGAGGTGGAATGAGGCACAATCACCCTTTCTGTATTGACACTGTTGTTACAGAGAGGGTGAAGGGGCTCAGGAAAGTATGCCCCAATGCAATTATCAAGAGAAAGTGATAAGAAACGGGCGTGCTGAGATGAACCTGGAAGCGATCGTGCATAGAGGCTATTAGAGGGCACCGGCATATGTCACACAGTCACCCTTAGCAGGCTCGCAGTAATGGTGGCAGGCAAGATGGCGGCACCTATAGAGTTTGCGGCGGATTTGTGGTCATGGCGCCTCCTTGGCAGGCTCTGACGTGTAATGACGTAGAGTTTTCTCATTGGTCGCACCATTGTTACACATATCTAATCCTTTTTGTAATGCATTTTCATTTTAATTTTGCAACTTATAAAGCATATCAATATGCATATTAGTGTATGAAATGGCAAATGTAAATGATGTAATTTCATTTTCATTTTGCACCAAACATTGCTAGAATGGTAGTGTAAAATGTAAATTTAAATACAGAATGCAATGCCATTTTACATATTGCATTCACATATTGCAAAAAAGTATGTGGACGTCAAATATCTCAAAAAAATGAAGTTTATTACAGAAAAAATAGTAACAAAATACAAACATTGATTCCAGTGATTGTATGTTTGTAAATTGAGAATAATTGAAGTTTGTTTGTACTATTGTCATGTAGTATTGTGCATCTATATCACATAATGCGTTACTTTTTTTTTAAATGCACATTTTTGCATTTTTCTGGAAATTACCATCACAAAGTCAGTCATTTTGATTGCAAAAATGAAAATCACACACACACACAAAAAAATATTTTAGAATCCTGGAAAGACTGACTTACATCTTGTGAAAATGGGTGTTTATATTAAAGTTTTTCATTTGGGAAAGCGTGTCATGCCCAACCCAACTAATCTTACTGTCCCCTGCTTCATTCTCTATTACGGATACACATTGCTGCCAAAAGAGAGACCTCCCAAACTTTCTCTTCAAAAGCATTTTAGCTTTTATGGCCTGGACCACATCGGCTCAACCAAAACTATAGCTAAACCTTGTGACCTGCACCACGTCCCATTGAATGTTAGACTGGGACAGAAATAGAGCTCATTGTTCAACAGATCCCACAAGGGAAGTTTAAATTATTATGGAGCGTGCTTCTTGCAGCATTCCAATGTTACTTAACATAAGTAAGGAGAATGAGAAGTAAACTCTATGTACTGTAAAATCAACTATTAAGGAAATTTAAAGCAACACATGTAATTCAAATAGTCAAATTCTATGTTGGAAGGCCAACAGGCATACAGAAAAGCATATTATGATTTTTTCATGCAACAATTTTTAGTGAACTTTTTGATGTCCAGTAGAATTGTTTTAACTGTGTGAGTAATACAAAAACTTATCGAGTAAATAATAGCCAAATGTTTAAATGATTAGTTCTGTCATTATTTACCTTCATACTATTTTACTGTAAAACTGTATGCCTTTCTTGTGTGGAACAAAAAAGAAGATTCTTGAAGAAAATAAGTGATGTAGAAAGAATACATGAAAGAATTTTTTTAATTTGCAGGAACTAGTTGACTAGTGAGATACAACGGTAGCCTAATACAAAAAAATACTTGTGAAAAAAATCTATTTTGTTTTAAATCAAGCTATTGCTCCCATCTAGTGTAAAACTGCCTACAGTGCAGCACTGAAAAGCTTACGATGCCATAAAAACAGACAAATTAAATCAGCACAAAGTAACTGCATCTAATGAAATAACAATATAAAGAAGATCCAAGTATTTTCCACTCTCAGTTTAATTTAAAAATAAAAAATCAATTTATAATCATAATAGTACTTTACAATAATAATAGTTAAATTTACCTCAGTGGCAAGGACTTTTAATTTGAAATAAAACGGAGATAGTGTGGTTTCCCGGATGTAGGTGCACACAGCTTGTCATGCAATGATTATATGCCGAATGTATTGCTTTCAGTGCTTCTGCTCTATTTTAAAAACTTTACTTTTTGGTATTTGTTTTTTAAGCTGCCTGGATTGAGTCTTTGGATAAAACGCTCTGGATATTTATCGAGATGTGTGTGTTTCAGTAAAATGTGATTTGTTTGTAGAATGATTAGCTAGTTAACGGTAACGTTACAGTTAACTTATAGTCGTGCTCTCCACGCACAACAAGCGTTTGACACTAGGTCAGTTTCAAGTCTCTTATTAGTCTGGTTCATTATTGCAAGTCAATTGCTACATCTAGACGAGATTAGTTTACCCACTGCACGAGAACGTGATGAGAGATTTGTTTACTGAGACGCTGCTCCGCTCAGGCTATAAATACAGTAACGTTAAATGAGTAAAGATTGAGCTAGACTCACTCAGAGCTGTTGTGTTATTGCTGTGGATGAGTAAGGTTTAAAAATGTGTCAGGTTTGTGGTAGTTTTCGTGTAAAGAAAAAACAGTGCAGGTAATGCTGGCTGATTCGGATGTGGTGGAGCACAGGAGCAGCCCAGAGTCCTGGCATCGGTAACTGACCAAGTGAGTATAATGGTTTACTTGATCTATAAAAGGTCGATGACCAATATATCCAACTTCCAAGTCAATAAAAAGGAAACACGTTTCTTTAAATAAATTTTGCATTCATGTGGTCAAACCAAAATGTTTAAACAAGTTTTTCTACACAAACTTTGTTTGGATATCTGTAAAAATGACAAGTCTTGTAGCCATAGAATATTTAGTCGTCATTAAAAAAATGTTTTAAATTAGATAAGATAATTATATATTAAGACAGCTCATTTTCAATAAATTCTGGATGCATTCCATAAATTAGCATTGAAATAGTGTAAATTGTGATTACTGTTTTAAACGTTATTTTGATATAATTTTAAAGAGTAGTTCATCCTGTCTTCAGCTACTCATCCTGTCGTTTCAAACCTGTTTGGTGACTGACATAAAGAATATAAAATAAATAAAAATTACATGGAACATTATTTATAAAAAATGCTGCAATGTTCCATAAATGTAAAAATTTCTCAATTTTAATTTCACATTGACTTAATGAATTTAATGAATTTAAAAAATTTTAATGACAGGAGTGACAGAAACAGGCTCCCCTCTCATGGATGTCTGTAGCAAGAACTCTAATCGCACCGCCCCAGTGAGTGAGGGGGGACCTAGGAGAGCTGATGTGCCCCTATGCTCTCGTACCAATGGTTGGAGTTGGCCCCCACACCCTTTCCAGCTCCTGGCCTGGCTGCTTTATCTCTACTTTGCTGTCACTGGCTTTGGTGTATTTGTACCTCTGCTCCCCACACACTGGATCCCAGCCGGATATATTGTATCCTTGTTTTAATATTTATTATGTGGCCTGCAAAGAAGCTGTTTCTTTTCACATTTATAAGTTGTTGTTATTATACAGGTCTAACCTTGTACAACTCTATGTACATCATATACAGTCTTATCAAGTTATCAGTCTTTAACTTAGAGCTCAGTGTACAGGGATTACATTTATCTGTCACCTCTTCATGCACCTGATGGCCGTCTCCATCGACCCTGCAGATTATAATGTCCGAGCTAAGAGTTATAAAGGACCCATGCCGGTATTTGACCACACCAAACATGCACACGTCATCGAGAACTGTCACTGCTACCTCTGTGAAGTAGATGTGTAAGTACAGACAAGCTGCTGACTATTTTTCAAATGTTATGCAGGTATGTGTATAGACATTGAGAACCACTTCCTAAATCAGATTCAATGCATCACCTTTGCCCCTTTCATGTATATTACTCTATCAACAAGCTACAATGGGCTGCGTTACAGTGATTACCACAGGATGTCGTTTGGCATAATAAAGCCCTCATAAACGTAGTAAAATTATTGTAGTGTACACCCTCTGTTTTATTAAGCCTTATTTCTTTAATAATATGGTTACAGTAGGAATATGTTAAGAACAAAAATTACAGTGAGGAATAGAAGTATTTGAACACCCAGATATTTTGCAAGTTCTCCCACTTAGAAATCATGGAGTTCAGTTCCTTTTATTTGTATCCATGGGTAAATTTGTTTTGCAGTGATAGTGTTATATTTGCACATTTGTAATACAAACACAGACAATAAAAATAAATAAATATATATATATATATATATATATAGGATGACCAAGGATGACAATTTCAGACCCCTCCATGATTTCTAAGTGGGAGAACTTGCAAAATAGCAGGGTGTTTAAATACTTATTTTCCTCACTGTATAATCCTTGACGTCTTGTAAGTTTTAAATTGGAAAAGACTAAACTATTAATTGCAGCGCTTTCTAATGCTGACTAACTGCATACAAAAAATTGTTAATTTGACAACTGCGGTTTCCTGAAGTTTCAAGTGCAACATGATGATAACTGATAGATAGCCTTACTACTTTGTAACTGACTGACTGTCTGAGCAATGGTTCTTTTTAGGGATGCATGATACATCGGCCACCATATCGGTATCGGACGATATATGATCATTTATAATGTTATCGGCCTGATAAGAAAATTTGGCTGATCTATTTAAAACCGATAAATAATGGATTATTTCCTTCAGCTGAGAC
Source organism: Pimephales promelas (assembly GCF_016745375.1). The sequence continues at coordinate 4,964,082 of NW_024121333.1, forward strand.
ACTTCATATGTGCACTGTTCGCCATTATGCTTTTGAATGGCTTGAAATATGATTTGAATCCCTTCAAAAAAGGAACATACTGTTAAGAGCAGCATGCAGCACAAGTCTGTCGTATAGGCTTCATAAAATAATGAGAACCTTATAATTTTGTGCTTGTTTTTTAAATCAGGCTCACAAAAAAATGTATAAAAGTTGAATTTGATTTATTGGCCAATATATATCGGTTAACGGCTTTCAAACATAATTAATTATCGGTTATCTGCCAAAATGCAACAATGAATTGTGTTCAAGCGTGCAACTTTTTCAAGCAACTCTTCTATTCTGTCCCACAACCTGTACATTTGTACTTTCCAGGGGCCCTAAATCAAAACACTGTAGTGCATGTAATAAGTGTGTGGCAAGCTTTGACCACCACTGTCGATGGTTGAATAATTGTGTGGGCAGCAGAAATTACTGGTGAGTCCTTTTCACTTCTTCTCTGTATGTCATTGTGTGTGTTGGTTTTCCATGTTCTGCCATTTCCATGGATAGATATTTTACCTGTGTGAGTCCTTAAGGCAGATCCTGTGTCAAACTATTCAGAAAAATGTAACACTCAGAATAGCATTTTATAGTGTATGTCACTCTAGACCCATTTTGCACCGACGTCACAATTACATCACGCCGCTAGCTGGAGGCAAAACAAAGTGAAAACTGGACGTGGCAATACAAACCGCAGAACCCCTGAAAAGTGAAGCCAAAACGTCTCGATTGCCCCCCAGTGGCCTGTCCTACTATAGGTCATAAACCCCACCTTCCCATGTTATTCAACGGCACATGAGACCAACTGAACAAATAAATTACAGTTCAAATATCGTTTTTCTAAACATGATTTCTGTCATTAACAGTAGTTTTATCACACTTATGTAATTTCAAGAGTTTGTTTTTAAAATAAATTTTTAGTTGGTTATTTTATGCGGTGGTGTGACATGAAAAAAGTGCCGGAGCGTGTGCTTGCGGTTGATTCTGCGAGAGTGAGGGCGGGGCCTAGCCTAGAAATCTAGACGCACCCTAGCGGCAGCAAAAATTATTCGCAGTCAGTGTGGTCTAGCAACTCTCACACAAACTTTATCACAGTATAACTTATGTAGTTTCAAAAAATTGCGCCAACGTTAGTGTTTGTGTGTGTGTGTTGCACATCCATAATTTCAAAGGGGACGCGATTACAACTCTATAAGTAAATAAATGAAATGTATTAAATAACCATATCGAGAGACCCTGGTCCATTCTCGTTTGTGTTTATTCTGCCGGAGTCTCTTCATCATCTGGGTCTGATCAGAGACTATTTATATATTCCGATTCAAACATGTACGGCTGAATGACATACAAAACAGCGGGGCTCTCTCACTCTCTCAGCCCTTCTGCTTACCGACTGCCATAGGTATGCAAGTTACGCCCTTATCCAAAGGCAGGGCGGGGATATGCAGTTCATTTGCATTTAAGGTCGTAGTCACCAAAACAGCTCTTTTTAAAACAGGCTCCAAAAATGACATTTTCAAATGGTTATAATAAATTAACTGTGGGGTATTTTTTTGGTAAAACTTCACAAACACATTCTGGGGACACCCGAGACCTTGTAAAAAGGGGCATAATAGGTGCCCTTTAAAATAAAATATCAAAAGGATTAACAATGCAGATGTATTTGCTTTACAGCTGTCTTTGATCCTATTTACCAAGGGGGCAAATAATTCTGACCACCACTTTTTAATGTTTTCCCAAATAGAAGTCATAAGGCAATCATGAGATCAAGTGCTGTTGCTTAGCACCACATACAAACATTATTTTTGTTTGTGAGTTTTATTTGCAATTGGGAGAACTTTGGGATTCTTATCAATGAATCAATCAAGTCATGTCTTTTCATTAAATGACAATATGTGTATATGTAGAGTAAGTGTGAAAAATCATTGTGTCATAACTTATGTAGCATTATGTACAAGCAGCATGACATCCACAAATCCACATTTATAGACATATAAAATAGCATTATCTCTTTAAAGGCCTGAAGATTAATGTATTTAATTATTTCTCTTTCTTTTTCTATTCATGACAGGCTTTTTCTCAATAGTGTGATTTCTGCTCTCCTGGGGATTTTTTTTGTTGTAGTTATTGCTAGTTATGTATTTATAGAGTTCTTTTTGGACCCATCAAAACTTCGATCTGACAAGCACTTTCAACAGGGTAAGAAGTGTTTTGTGTGATTGAATGTACTAAAATTGGTCCCATTACACACAACATCATATAATACAGTATGTTTTCTCAGATAATGTGAGATTTCTGTCAATGTTGTCATCCTTTTTATTTCTCTTTGTCTGCAGTTAGGAATGAATCTGTGGTGTGGTTTGTGTTTCTGCCGGTGGCTCCAGTCACTACAGCAGGTCCAGCCATTCCCGCTCTTGCAGGAGTCACCATTGCTCTGGGCCTACTCTCTGCACTTTTACTGGGCCACTTACTCTGCTTCCACATATACCTCAGTGAGTACACTCATGTAACGAACCTATCATTTCAAAAGTCTGAGGTTTTTTGAAAGAAGGCCTTTTAAAATGGTAACATTGTGAAATATTAATGCAATTTACAATAACCAGGCATGTGATTGGCTAAGGACAAAAAAGCAGGAAAATATACTGAAAATACATTCATGAAAAATAAGATAAAAATCTGAAAGATCAATTATTTTATATAGTCTACTATAAAATTAAGACATTTAAATATATGCTGTTTAACACAGCTGTATAATGAGGCAGCACCATGGTTAAGACAAAACAAAAAAGGCTATTAATAATGAGATAGTAATTACAAGATAGTAATTTTATGCGAAACCATAGAGATTTATCTATCTACAGATCAGCTATAATATTATAATATTACTATAATATTAATACAAGAGAATGTTATTACTTTGAGAAAACCAATGGAAAAAAAAACTGAGAAAATAATATTTACAGATGACTGTACTATGTATGGGCAATTTATGTTAATTATGTTCTGAAAAATCTGCAGAGAGGTTTCAAAATTATGAAATTTGAAAATGGAAAATGTGTAGGAACTCTGTTATAATTATCAATGTTGAAACCCATTTTGCTGCTTAATATTTTTGTGGAAATCGTGACAATTTCTTTTTTTATGGATTCTTGGATGAATAGAAATTTCAAAAGAACAACATTACATTGAAATAGATTTTTTTTTAACAATTTAAAACTCATTACTGTCACTTTTGGTCAACAATCAATTCATTCTTGGAGATTAAAAGCATCAATTTATCTAAAAACAAATCATATTGGTTATTTGATGTCTTGTTGCTGTGGTTGTTATTATAATTAAATATTTTCCTCCTTTGGTTTGCCACAAGGGGGCATTCCTAGGAAATCCAGTGGCAGTAGAACTTTAAGTTAGGTTTTTGCCTTAACTATGATTAAAATGTAGATATCGTTCCTATCCGGAATGATAATATGAATGATGTGATGTACATGGGTGATATGACAGTAGACATTTTGTTTCAGATTCTGTCTCTTTCTCTCCATCTCATTCTCCTCTTCAGTGTGGAACAAACTTAGCACATATGAGTATATCGTGCGACAGCGGCATCGACAAGAGGCCAAAGATTCCAGAAAGCCTCCTCCAAAAAATGAATCTGGGATTCCCAAGATTAATCTCATCAAGGTACAACATTGACAAACATAAACATATTTTTAGCACAGCTAATGGTGGTTATTTATATTTTGATGTACTACATTGTTTTCTTTTTGTGTCAAATAAAAAAATTTGATCAATTAATATTTTTTTTCCACCCACATAAAACCAATTGTATTAATTTCCTTCTCTATTTAGCTGATTATTCAATAGTCAGATGTCACCATTTTGTTGCTAGGCCACTGAAAACAATGCTGGCTCTACACAAATCTGTATTATAATTGTGATTCTATATTAATATTTGGGGAATGCATCAAATGCACAGGTTTAGGGAACTGAATTATTATTCTAAAGCATTTTCTGGGAACACCTGTTAGTTTTATTTTTTAACATAAATTATACATTCAAATATTTAAGGTCAGGAGGTACGTTTATTCAGGAAAGATGTGTTAAATTGTCATTTTAATAGACATTTAATTTGTTACAAAAAGAAATACTAAAGAAATTGCATTGCGGTTAAAAAAAAAAAATTAAACACCACAACTGTTTTAAACCATAATAATAAGAAATGTTACTTGATCACCAAATTAGCATACTAATATTACAGTAGTTCACTATTGCATTAAAAAAAATAGAAATACATAGAATAGAATACATTGCAATAGTTTATTTTTGATCAAATAAAGTAGTCTTGGTGAGTGTAAGAGACTACTTTCTAAAACATTTAAAATCTTACTGACCACAAACTTTTGAACAGTAGTGTGTGTAAGTTATTGCCTAAACAACATTCCATAGTGGTTCAGTTTTTTAGCCTTTGAATTAACAATATCTGTTCTCAAAACTGTCAGATTCCCAATGTAGGCTTGTGTACTGCGTTGCCCACATGTGTAATCATCAGGGTGGATAGCTCATGGCAACCTAATTGTTGTAACAACTAGGTTGTTAAAACAACCTAGTGTGGGGACGAAATCATCTGCACAGTTGCTTCTCAGAGCAATTAACACATTCCCAGGAAAACTACTCCACCATGCTACTGCCAAATCCTCACAGGGGCGGCACATTGAGCTCACACTGAACTATAGGAAATGAGCACACACCATGAGTTACTTCCTGACACAGAGCGCATGATGTGTGTTCTGAAGACATTTTGACTCTGCCTTGAAAGACATTAACACTTTGAATATAACACTGTAAGCAGGCATGACAGGAGCATAATCTTGTTAACATTAATAAATAAAATACAGCGGTTCATTGTTTGTTCATGTTACTTCAGTGTAATAACTAATGTTAACAAATACAACTTTTGATTTTAATAATGTATTATTGCATGTTAAAATCACACATTAACAAAGATGAATAAATGCTTTAGAAGTATTGTTAATTATTAGTTCATGTTAACTAATGCAGTTAACTAATATTAATTCATGAAACCTTTTTGTAAATTTTTACTAATTTTATTTTATGCATGTACACTACCATTTTTTTTAAATTAAGACGTTAATTCAATACGGATGTATTAAACTTATCAAAAGTGACAGTAAATATTTTAAATAAATGCTTTTGAACTTTTTATTCTTATTTATGATTTATAATGAGAAGAAGTGTTACTTGAACACTGAATCAGCATATTAGAATGATTTTTGAAGGATCATGTGACACTGAAGACTGGAGTAATGATACTGAAAATACAGCTTTGCATTTATTATTTGTAATTGTGATATTTCACTATTACTATTTTTACTGTAATTTTTATTAAAAAAAATGAAACTTGCCAACCCCAAACTTTTGATCAGTACTCAATATATTAAAATTATGTAGGCTGTAACAAACAATATTTGCTTATTACAATTCTGTATGCCATTTTGCATGAATCTCATACTTAAACAGGCTGGGTTTGTAGTATGTGTGCTTTTCCTCAAGGGTTATGTAAGTTGACTCCAGCCTTTACTGTGAAGTGTACATGTGACTTCACTGTTTCTTAAGAACTGTTTGCTTTGGCTCCTTATGTAAATTGTTGTGTTGGGCAAGGCCATCTGTTCTGTAATCATATACATATTGCCACATACACAAGCACACATGTGCCATTGGTATCTCACACCCATAAGACACCCATAAGACACACATACTTGCACACACATATATCTCTTAGATTCTACACTCCTGTTCTCAAAATGAAAAAAAAAAGAAATAAAATGAATCATCCAAATGTTTACTTCTGCAAATGTACCTATTGTTGTGGATTTTTATTGGACAGGAGGTTGGGTTGCTGTTGTGCATCACATTCATTATAATGTGGATCTTAATCATATGATGCTTTTTCAGTGTACCAACTAATGTTTCGTGTTGGACAACTGCTCATTTTCAAAGCAATAGTAATGTATCTTTGTCTTTATCCCTGTTTTCTCTCATCATGATTTGGTTTCCATCATTGTTTTGCAGCAGCAAGTCAGTTACAGTGGGACGCTCGGCTACACCAACCCTGAGATGGAGGTACATGATCCAACCGCCATGGGCTCTCAAGAAGGAACAGTGTAAGTTCTGCCAACTAGATTGATAAAATGTGATAACCTACTTAAAAATCTCACCTAAAAGTTTAACCTAAAAAAATCTAGCTTTGTGAAATACTCTGACTTCAGGTGCTTTACATTAATTGTATTTAATAGTACACCAAAATAAAACTAATGACATGGCCAGTGGCAGTAACTAAGAGCTAATGTTACGTACACTACCATTCAAAAGTTTAGGATCTTTTTTAGTTTATCTATTTTTTAAAGTTGCAGTCTGTATTTCCCTCTTTTTTGGGGTTAAAAATTATCCAAAATGCATATTTGAGAAAATACATAACCAGCCAGTGTTCAAAACTATCCGCTTGCCTTAGCTCGATTTAAATGTAAGCTTGTAATACATGCATACATACATACATCTTCTTCCGCTTCATCCGGGGCCGGGTCGCGGGGGCAGCAGTCTAAGCAGAGATGCCCAGACTTCCCTCTCCCTAGACACTTCCTCTAGCTCTTCTGGGGGGACACCGAGGCGTTCCCAGGCCAGCCGGGAGACAGTCTTTCCAGCGTGTCCTAGGTCTTCCCCGGGGCCTCCGCCCAGTGGGACGTGCCCGGAACACCTCCCCAGGGAGGCGTCCAGGAGGCATCCGGAACAGATGCCCGAGCCACCTCAGCTGACCCCTCTCGATGTGGAGGAGCAGCGGCTCTACTCTGAGCTCCTCCTGAGTGACCGAGCTTCTCACCCTATCTCTAAGGGATCGCCCAGCCACCCTGCGGAGAAAGCTCATTTCGCCGCCTGTATCTGGGATCTTGTCCTTTCGGTCATGACCCAAAGCTCATGACCATAGGTGAGAGTGAGCCTATGGTCAGTAAGCTTGTAATAATGTTTTTAATTCCAGTGGTACTGGTGGATTTCCACGGGAGATTCAAGCATGTCTTTGCGTCATTACGTCACATCTGTACACATAAAGAAGGAGTCTTGGCTAGTATAAGCTATATTGCGTGCGAGGATGCTGGAGGTGGAGATTTATAGCCTTTTCTCACAGCTCTTGATATAATTGAACTTATCAATTTGATGGCGGATCCAGAAAGGTTCAAACAGCAATCACTAGTGACAACAGATTCACCTGTTCCGACGGGTAAAGACTTCGTTTGGACTTCGGATTGGCTACAGAAAATAAAGAGGCTGCAACCAGACCCATGTGAAAACAAGGATAAATATAGCTGCGAGCAGTGATGACGGGCCCAAGCTGGTGGCACCGCTACCCGGTTCCTTTAGTTACCTAAATAATAATATCATAAAGATTGCATACTCCAACTTGCGTAATATTAACCTTCTCCATCCCTTTCTTTCAAATAATAATACTGCAGTTCTTATTCACGCACTGGTCACTTCACGTATAGACTACTGTAATGCTCTTCTTATAGATGTTCCCTCCAAATACACAGTCACACACACAAGTCACTTACATTTTAGATGCAATATTGACTTTTTTCCATTTCAGCAGTGAAAATAGTTAAACAAAGATCACAGCAGAACCATCGCACATCTCAAAGCAATGTGTTTTCTCATTTCTGAATGATTTTGAACGAATGAATCAATGACTCGTTCATAAAGACGGTCGCCTGGCGACACCTTATGGCCTCATACTCACATCACCTCACACTCTCCTCAAACATTGTGTTCATCCGTGCTGTGTCGAGGTGTTGAAGTACATCTCACGTAGTGTTGTTAATTCCGCAAAAGACTGCAATTGCAGATTTCGAACAAAGTTGCAAAGAGGAAAAACTGCGGACTGCCCCTTTAAAGTGCTTCCATATAGTGTTTAATTGTATTTATTTGCTTAAATTCATACTTTTGTTCAGAAAGGACCCATTCAGTTGATCAAAAGTGAAAGTAAAGACTTTAACAACAGTAAAGTTTACATGCACAAGAAAAATCTTCCAAATAAATGCTGTTCTTTTGAACTTTCTAATCAACAGAGAATCATGAAAAAAATGTATCACGGTTTCCAAAAAAATTAAACTGCATAATCATTTACAACTATGATAATAAGATTAAGTGTTACTTGATCACTGAATCAGTATATTACAAAGAGTAAATTACATTTTAAAATCTATTGAAATTGAAAACAAATATAGCACATTCATTTTTAATTAATTCAGGTTCAAGTGATGATACCAAAAGTACAATTTTAATTTAAAGCAAATAATACCTTTCAAATATATGGGTAGTATACAGTAAAAGTTATTGTATTGTAATTATTGTAATACTGTATTTCTCAACATTACTGTTATTTACTGTATTTTTTATCAAGTAAATACAGCATTGGTGAGCATAAGAGAATTCTTTCAAGAAAGAACTTCCAAACTGAACAGATGTGTATTATTTTATGGGACAGGTGTTAAAATGTGGCCAAACAGTTCTGTTAAAGCAAGTGAGTAAATGTCACTGACTTAGCTAAACAAAGTGGATAAATAATTGAATAGAAAAACAGTCTCCCGTTCACACAAGACTTGGCTTTCTATCCCCTTTAGCTTTGCCCACATTAATGTCTACAGCCCAGCCAAATCCATGTTACTCTGCACATTTTGTTCTAATAGGCTTAAGGGGATGATTGATTCCTTTAACAGTGAAAATAGAAATAATCTAATGTATTTTATTGGCAAATGATGGTATCATGTCAGTCTTCTGAGAACTCTGAAAGGGAATGAAGGATATTAATACTTTTGTGCAGCAGTTTAAATGTGAGCTAGGGCACCAGTTGCAGATTAAAGAAGTTTTACTTATTTGTTCTTTATACCTGTATGGACTAATCCATTCGCTCCTTATACATCAGTATGCTTTTTACAATAGTTCTTATTTTGCCAAGCTTTTTGTTTTAATTGAGAAAGCCCCATGAACTGAGTGTTTGTTAGATATTAAACTTCTCAGGCTACTAGCTGGACCAGTTCTGCAGAAGCAGTTACTAAGGGTCTGTTTTACTTATGTGTCATATTGCGTAATAAGAAACAGTCACCAATAACAGTATTTCATAATGCTTAATAGCATTGTTGTCATAGTGGCAAAATTGTTTCCCATGACATTGTAAATTCCAGGTTGTTGTACATTAAAGTCTTCGCAGATACATTGTAATTTCTATTCAGTAACAATTATTGAGAGTATAACAGTCTGTTAAAAAAAAAGTTTAAAAAAATGCTAAAATAGTTTAGAGCGGTAACTGTAAATATTATAAAATATTACTGTTGGGCATTTAATGCTGCTCCTGAGCCATGAAGGTTTTTATATGTATATATATATATATATATATACATATATACACATATACATATAAAACATGGCATCATAAACATCTTTTTTTGGCATCATAAACATCCAAATTTCTTGATCAAGTTTTACACAAATAATACAGCCAAAATTGTACTTTTAAGGATATGCGGTGGAAGGATACACAGAGGAAAGCCTTACTTATAATTATTAAATTATCTTGCGTCCTCCACATAGTATTTTGGGTTTCGTCTGGAACAGAAGACGTCTCTTACTTCGATATTCAACTGCAGCAAGCCCACTGATCTGCCACTTAACATCATGAGCAAATCCCAACACAAATATCTACTATATTAGTCTAATATCAGTCCACACATGCACACGTCTTATTGTCGTTATAATCGCTAACATAGCAGACTCATTGGTCATCATCATTTTTATATTGCTATATTGTTATGCTACGCATAACTATCACAATCGCTTTCAGGGGGGATTTATTTATTTATTTATTTTATTTTTTGGTAGGATTTTCCTGGTAAAAATTTTATTCAGGGGGGTAAATAATATCACGTTTTGGTGTCGCTTTAACCCGTGGACTTTGTAAACGTAGGCCAATTTTGCCGGAAAACCTTAGACTTTGCAACACTGTCGCAACGAGGGGTGTCTGTTTTTGTAACTAACGTTTCTTAAGTATAACCATGGAGTATAAAATTCAATATAAATTCTCGGTATTGCATTGGACTCTACGATCGGCGGAAGTTATCGAGCATCCTTACACCTTCACCGGAATTACGGCCCGTGCATAGAGCCCATTTAAGCCCTGTGTTTTAGTCCAGTCGCTGTGAGTTCTTAATGTTGTAATAGTTGCTGTTAGCTTTTTCCTTGTTCCTGGTCTGAGTTTCTTTGTTTTCCGTTTACCCTGGATTACCTGTTTGTTTTGTTAATAAATGTGCTTGCGATTGGATTCACTTCCTGCTTCATTCCTTCCACAATGTTACAGGCAGGTGGATGAGACACTTTAGCATGTGTATTAAATGTCAAAGTGCACATTGTGAAATCGAAATAAAGATTTATGCCTTGTAACCTGAAATTGAATTTATTCGTACAAAGTTTTAACAAATAAAGGCTTGAAATATCTCACTCTGCATCTAGTGAGTTTATATAATATATTAGCTTCAGCTTTTAAGTTGAATTACTGAAATAAATGAAAGAAAAAGAGACCATTACGGCCTGACAGTGGAAAAGTAGCTATTGTCTGTGTTATAACATTTAAAGTAATAAAAGACACTAAACAATGTTGTTTGTGTACAATAGATTTGAGTAATGCGTGTCTCTCTGCAGGCGGTACAGCAACGGCCGGATCAGAAGCTTGTCTGAGCATATGGGTGAGGAGCAGCTCCTCCCTGCTGTCTTAACCGAGCCAAAAGCATCATCTCACTCGCACAAACGCATACAGGTAGGACACGTCACAACCACCCGACACAAAAAATCAATTTTATATTAATTCCAAGGTCTAATTACACCACCAATGGCCTGTACACTCCACTGATGTTGTAACCTCTTCCTGCCTCATTATGTACTAAAACCATTTCATTTATTTTCTTAGAAAAAAAAGAGGAAAGTGCGTGAACTCGCAGCTGAGGTAAACAGTGACAGATCCATTGACACCAGCACCAACAGAGGCATGCCAAAGACTCCTGCTGAGCAGGGTAAGACAAACATAAACATTCAGCTGGTGAATATAATATCTCATTGTTTTGAACGACCATCCTTGCTGAATAAAATGTTCTTTTAAAACTTTTAAATTTCACTCATCCTAAACTTTTGAACAAAAGCGTACTTTTATTAATTTAGCAAAGTTTTCTCCAAATAAGGAATACAACAAACTGATTCATCCCAGGACTTGAGAAGTGCTGCAATATGCGATGCCAAGATCAGAGGAGTATAGGCCAGAATAGAGATGAGAGTAAAAAAATAGTAGTGAAGGTATGGGAAAGTTATAGATAAAGCATTAATTTTATACATGCATTTATTATCCAATAACTAAAGCATATGTTTTATTTAATATTTAATTATTATTTACTAATTTAATAATATCTATTTAATATTATAACATGCATTTTATAGTAATTATATATTAACATTTAATAGTAACATGCTTATATTCACAAATACAGGTAGCATGTACAGTGCTGCAACATTAGCAGCATTGACTAATCCTAACAGTGTGTCACTGGTTTAGGAGATTAGTATGTTATGGCAAACGTTGCTATGTTATAATATTAAATAGTGTGGTACATCTACATCAATGAACAACACCCTGTTTGCTTGAGACTGGAGTTTTGTAAGAAGAAGATAAAACTATGAAATGAAAGTTGAAACCTGCTAATAGAGCATTTCTCTTTACCTGATATATAACTTTATTTTAGCTCCCAATGCATTGTTCAGTTGTATTTAGTGTTTGAATTGTCATGTGGTCTTAAAGGGATAGTTTACTTTGAAATGAATTTTTGGTAAGGTTTAGCTTACAGTACCTCAAGGGCATCCAAGATGTAGGTGTCTTTGTTTCCGCAGTAGTTTCAATTTTGATATTTTTAGGTTGAACCGTTCTTGTCTGTCAGTCATATAATGGAGGTATATGGTCACCACCTCAAAGAGAATGCACAGAGAAGTCTAAATTAAACCACTCGTTTCATGTCTTAGGCCATCAATGTGTACTTTCATTTACGAGTCATTAAATCGTGTTTAAGTTGGACTTCTTTGTGCATGCTCAAAATTGATCAACTTGATCAAAATATCAACATTGAAACTACTGGGGAAACAAAGACACCTACATCTTGGATGCCCTTGAGGTAAGCTAAAACATACCTAAAATTTATTTAAAAGTGAACTATTCCTTTAAACAGCCTGGGAACCTTTTGCTCTAGTGTTTATTTAAGCCTAGTTCTACCACATAGAAAAAAAGTCAGAATTATGACAAACAGCCAAGTCCCAGATTAAAATGCATTTGAGCTGTTTTTATTTGTTTTTTGTTTTTCAAGGCAGGCTTATAGAAACTACTTAAATGTCCTTATTGAACTAAGGTCTAATCCTGGCTTAATCTTAACTCTGTCTGTGAAAAAACAAAACAAAAAAGCAAACATAATTGGCATAAATTACATAAAAACAATGACAAAGTCAAAATTATAACAGTCAATGTGGTCATTATTTAAAAATGTAACCATTATAACAAATAGAGTTATACAAATTATATAATTATAAAATCATAGTCATTTCTTATGTGGTGGAATTGGGCTTCCATAAAAAAAAAAAGTTTTTTATTCACACAAGTGTAGCCGCTTGGGGTGGGGTGCTGCACCAATAAGGATTAATCTTAAATCTAGATTAAATTAAGGTTCCTAACTTTAAACCTTGTTTACAAATAAGCAGGTTTACATTTATAAATATTATAAACAATTATAAACTTTAATTTTAGAGGGGGGGAGGTTTAAATAAAGTGCACCCAAATTAAAATATGTCGCTGACTGAACAAAGACAGAAAAAGTAGCTGTGTTGTCTGGTCTCAGAGAGGAAAAATAAAGCACATTGAGCTGGCTGAGGGTCGTGGCGGGCCATAAACTTACGCCTGCTATCGATTTCGGAATGTGACTCCGTCGCTCATCTCTGTGCACTTGGTGTCGGATAAAGAAAAGAAGAGAGGAATATGTTTAGCATTTAACAGCAGTGGCGATAATGAGGTGAGCGCCATCTGATTTTCTGCACCTCTGGTTTCTTATGCCCTCTCCACGCGTGGCTGCTGGGCGGTGCTCAACTGGACACTCGTGCCAGTTTTCTTATCTCGGTTGTTTTGTCATATGTTATGCTGCCTTATTATTCCATTAATTGATACTGTAAATATATTTCTAGGCTTATGCATTCTGCTCAAGCTGCTACAATGTTTTCATTGCTTGCTTGATCATTATCGGTCTCTCTGTGTTGCAGTTTATAAAGTTTATTTCCTTTATCAGCAAGAGCTACTTAAGTCAGAAAGAGAGTTTCTGGTGGTCAGTAAAGAAAGAAATAGAATATTAACATTGTTTCTGTTTAATTGGTGTATCCATCATGGCGGAGGAAATGAATTGTAAATTAAGGTTTTAATCGCTGGTTAGAATTCTAATGTTTAAAATGAAGTTGTGCAACACAACTTGATTTAAAATAAAACCCAGATCAACAAAACCTTGATTAGCTGTAAACTTTGCTTAATTTGAATCCTTTTTTGGTGCAACCCACCCTTATGCCTTGTTCACACTACATGATTTTAAAACGTCGGGCTGAACTGTGCGGTTCACACTACATGACCTGCTCTCAGTGAAATCAGGAGTGTTCAAGTTGTTTAGCTGTTCACACCACACAACATGATTGATCCACAACAGGAGGTAACTCACTACACGAGCTGACAACGTACTACATAGAGATACAACCACGATCGGATTATAAGAGCAAATAATTTTTGACTCCAATAAGAGCTGTCTAAAACCTGAAAATAATCAAATAAATAAATCGTCACCCAACGATTCTATCTTGTCTACAAACCACATTTTGGCACAAAAAACCAGCAATATAACGAACCAGAAATGACGCGAAACAGCACGTGTGCAATACCCAGCGCAGAAGAGAACACAACACATGAATATGAACGTCAGACAGAAACTAGTGCTGCACACTGTTTGCGCAACGATCTGCTCTGAAAAAAAAAATGCAAAAAGAAGAACTAAGATTTACCTGTTGTCCTCAACACATGCGTTGCTATGATTGGCTGTACCCATGACATCACTGAGGTTGAGTCGCGCGACGGCTCTGGATATCTAGCAGGCTATATATTTTTCTGGGCTCGGCGACGCGTCTGCGAGCGTTTTCGCTTCGTTGTTGGCTCTTTCAAACTAACAGATTGGCAAGCGTTCATCGTCCGCTAATCCCCCGCGATTTGCACGCGATAACACCCTGACCTGTCGGCGAGCTCAACGATTTGCAAATCGGGAATAAATCGGGCTTAAAATCCTGTAGTGTGAACTTGGCTTTAGAGTAGCAAAGTGGTCTTTATATTGGCGAAACAGTGTGTGAGTAGTTACCTTTTTGATCTGTGTCTGTGCTTTACACGAATAGAGTCCTCTGTAGCTGCCGCCACTGTGTCCTCTTCTCTTGGTCAACGCTTACCCTTCCCAGCATTTCCCCTGCGGGCCTCCCTCCCCCCTCTTGCACCCGTACAAGCCGCTGGCCCCCCTGCTGAGTATCATTCTGACTCCGCAGAATCTCTGGAGGAGATCCCTGTAGCAATGGCACGGCTTGGCAGCGCAGCCCTGGCCGGAGCTCCGAACCCCACCTGCGCTACTACCACTGCTGCTGTTTCGGCCACTAGCTATTCCTCTTCTCTCCAGTGTGCTTTGCCTTCCTCAGCAGCAGGACAAGCTTTACCCTCCCCTCAGCCCAGGACCAAGAGGAAAGCGGCCGTTCGTAAAGCTGCTGAGCAGAGGTTTGAGATGGTGTCCTATAACCCTTCTGTGTTGACGAGTCGAGAAAGCGGGGAGCCTGTAATGTCCCAAGAGGGCATTGTCACAGAGGAAAGTCCCCGTGTGGCAAAACGCAAACAGACAGGTAAAAAGAGAAATATGGAGGACACAAAGCCCAGCTCCAGATTAGGAAACCCAATGGTGTAGAGATTACTACATTACAGAGACGCATAACTACTAGTCAGGACTCATCAGCCCTTGGTTGGTCTTGTTTTTATATTTAAAAAAACTGGCTTGTTCGGTACAATCCCATGAAAACTGATGTAGCACTCAGAACCTGATGCAACCTATGCAAACACCACTGAATGTCAGCAATGTGGATTTTGTTGTCTGACCTTTTGCTGGACTAAACATCGAATGCTGGTTGTCATTGGTCAGTGAAATTTGATCATTCTAAAGACCTCATATTGAATAATATAGCAATATGATCAAAATCACTTATATTGAAATTGTGGTAAAAGTTGATTATGTATTGAAGCCTTGGACTCTTCACATATTAATGAATCTTGTGAGGAAACCAATACACTATATACATTTATTTAACCTTTTATTATATTTCACTATGACTTTGCTGCAGCATTGCACAAATTTCTTTTTTTTTTTTTTAAATACTTCATGCAGTGCTGCCAATTTTTTTAATTTATTTATTTATATGTGTTAAATGCCAAAGTTTTAGTTTTCTATGATGAAACACATGTGACCACTGATTTTCAGGTTTTTTTAGTCCATGTGTCCATTGTTGCACATTAAGTTACCTTATTTTTAAATTATTATTTGTTGTTATTAATTGTTGGATTTCCTTTTTGTTGTTTTTATAAGCTTTTTATGGCAGATTGTTTGAATCCGATCCAGTTGTGTTTGAGTGAACTTGAGTTATGTACTATAGAGTGCTTCTAGTGGGATGTGAATTTAAATGTTATTAATGTTTTCTGTTATCACACCATTAGTACTCACTCAAGTGCTTTGCTTTCTAAATGAACATTTTATATAAAAACAGTGCCACATGATGTCGGCCCGTATGAGTAATCTACTCCCATCTTAAATGCTGCTCAAACAACCCACTTACACATTAATGTTCAAACTGTGAATGGAAACATTCTTGGTACATAATGTTTTGAGCAGAGGAAGTGGCTGAATGATGGCATGATGGTGAAGCAATATCTTTTTTGTTGCTTAATTTAAAAAAAAAAAAGTCTGTTTCTCTTTAACTGTTTCCCTAATATACACTTTTTGTTTAATTATCAATGGTTATTTATCAATGGTTTAAATATCATGTTATTTTCATTTATTTATACATTTTTGACATTATTATATCAAATTTAAAGAACAAGGGATGGATTTTCATAAATTTGACTTAAAACATTTTTTTGTTTTTGCAGTTTTTAATTTTTATTTCGATCAGATAGTATGGAATAGCTGGGGTCGGAGGAGAGAAAGGGGCATCGGTAAAATTCCACGAGATGGATCCTGAACTTAGGACACCCGAAACCATAGACATCATATAGCTAGACACCCTATCGACTGCTACAGCCTATTGGCACGGACCGAAACCCCCTGATGAATTAATAAAAGGGTTTAAATCTAGTCACACTTATTCTTTAATGTAGACAATTTTTAAAAAAAGGTAGTAAATCTCAAACTCAAGCCATGTTTGCTTGGAAAAGAATTCTAGTTTACTACGTTCAATTTAAATATGACAAATAGAAGTATGATCAAATAGATGTTAAATTACATTTGGTACTGTTTTCTGGAAGGTCAAGAAGTCAAGTGGGTAGCTGTATCCCACAGTACATTCCACACACTTTGCCCTGTTTTGCACATTTAGCAGATCATCTCGATATTCCAGGCATGTGGAAAATGTGCACATTATGTGCAGTATATATACTGCAGAAGTAGTACGATGGTATGCTATTCTGAACGTTATTGTTATTCCTGTACCTTTTCCTTTTTTTTTTACCTCAATTTTTTCTCCTCAATAAAAACTGCACATGTAGCCTTGCATGGTGGTTGTCCTGTTTTTATGTGTCCTGAATCGGTAATAGACATATTTCTTTTTTACGGTTCTACAGTTCAGTGTAGATGTCCATACATTCAGAATAAACCTATAGCCACAATGTTAGTCACATGATCTTTTTTCATCCTCCCATTGTAGTAGAGTGTATCTCATTAGGTTCAGGTTCTATTGGCTTGATTTTAAAGAACCCTCTATGCAAAAATAAATAAATAAAAATCTTAAATTAATGCATAATAATTTCATACAGGTTATTTACATTTTTCAAGGGGTAAAGTATTTTTTTATGAGCTGTTAGTTGATCAAATGAATTTAAGGAATTAAACCTGAATCCATAAAAAGATTCCAAAAGGTTCTGTATGAAGTGCCTCATTCTTCCCTTAAAGTTTTGATATAGAATATTTTTTCGAGTGACATAGCAACATCGGGTAACACAATTATATGCAGACTTTGTTGAGAAAGGATCCAAAAAGATCTAAATATCCAGAATGAACTGCAAACTACACTGCTTTATTATTTCTGACATTGTAATTGTGTAAAACTGTAGTGAGAAAGAGCATTCTGTATATGTAGCATAGACCTCAACAAGACCTGCACACGATCATGTTCAAACACCTGCTGTAGCTCCTGGTATATTTTAACACTACATTTTCATAGGCTTATCTGTTGAGAACATTACACTGTTCTCTGCCAGGCCAGAAATTTGTCAGACAGCCTGTTGTCAAGGCCATAATGTAGGTAAATAGAGAACTCATGGAGTTGGAGAAAAATATTTTTATACTTCAAATTGAGCCTAGAGCATGTAATTGAATTTGTCAGAGTCGTGACATCCACTGAATAAGAGTGTGGTTAACCAACAGCTGAAGTATGATATCATAGGCAGATACGCTAGTGATTTCCTTGCCTTGAGAATGGGACTATTGTTATTTTGGTTTAGAAAATAGCACCGGCAAAAAGATAGATCCTGTTCCTGGACCAGCTGTATAAAATCATGTAGACTCTCGTTCCTCTCCTGCTTGAAGCTCAGTATCATGTTCTGCTCCAACATCCATTTAATGTCAAACTACTATAAAAAAAAAGGCTGCACTTACTGCTTTTAAAGATAGGATATAGATTATATTTTTTATAAGCCTTTAAATTATGTTTTAAAATTGCTCTCTAAAAAAGCCAATTGCGCATTTTTGTTCTCAGACAATGTCCTTCTGAAAGCCAGGTGGCTGTTTTTGTAGTTGTGTGTACCCAGTGTAACCATGGCGTCAGGATCCTATAACACTGTAGCACTGACAGTCAGAGTTCCTCTGGTGAAGAAAGGCATGCAGCAGAACTTGTGACAGGACTCAGTGACAGCAGTGGCATCATTACTGGCAGAAACCTTTTGGCTGCATGGAGCCAAGTACACTGCACGCAATTATTCACCAGAGATAACGAGCTCAGTTTTCACAATTCACCTTGGTTGATTTATTAGTCTAATCATTGTCATTGGAACAGATTTACAGGCTCTGCTGATCATCATAGTCAAACAAAGGCGTTATTATGACTTGCCTTATGACTTCTCATGAATTATAGTGTGCACTGAAGGGAATTTAGCATTGTCATGTATGTGATAATGAGATTAAGGGATCTTATGTCCAAAACTCCATCCATGTTAATTTTTTATTTTATTTTTTTCACCACATTTTCTTTTTAAAGTCTAAATTCTGTGAAATTTTGTATACTATTTTGTAAGATGACTTATTGTTTGGACAACTGGCTTTATGCACAGCTGCACTAACTTCAGCCAGCTCCTTGTTTCCTGTCTGCCATTATTGGACAAACTGATTAATCCAAGTGTGTCTTATTGTTGATGTGACTAGGTCGGCCACACCTGAATTAATCAGTTTGTCCAATAATGGAAGACAAGAAACAAGGAGCTTGCTGAAGTTCAGGAAGTAGTGCAGCTGTGCATAAAGCCCATTAAGCAATAATTTGTATTTTTTTGAAAAACAACAGTGCGATTGTATGTGATAAATTTGTTTATTGAACAAATTTTAATCTCCAATATCACCACATAAATTAATGACTCCTGCCTACAACTTTACCCGACCATGTACAACTTTAGGTACATGTATATTATTTATTGCTGCAAATACCAGTTTACAGGTTTACTTCAATTCAGTCAATATAGCATATAAATAATAAGCAATATCCTCCACATGCAGCTGAGGTATAGGGTTGACAAGGAAAGAGTGGTTAAACAGAACTGTGTGTCCTTTCACTTATCAATGTCTCTCAATCTGTTTCATTCATTTCCAACGGTGACCTCATCATCGGTAGTTCTTAACCAGAAAAAAGGATAGAAAATAAGCTATTCTAGCAACAATCGTCTCTATGACAACAGTTAAAACAAAAGCTGAAATATGAAGTGAGTGCTGTTTGATGTCATTAGTTTGATCCCCCAGGGCTCCCCACATCTCTCTGATTTTCCCACTGTTTGTGTTTATTAACCAGTGGTCATTGTTAAATAGGCTTTCAAAAACACAGTACACACTTCATATTCTGTAATGCAAAAGAAGCTACATTAATGAATGGTGGTTGGTGGAATGAGAGTTGATTCTTTTGATCATCAAACACGCAAAGACACACATGTCGAAACCGACAGCCACAGACCTTTTGTTCTGAGGTGCACATCTGTTTCCTGTTGGCTATGGGTTTCTCTGCTTTCACAGCACTAAATGAACTGAAAATGAAGAAACATTAGTTTACATAGAAAAGCAGCTAAGTAAATGAGAATGGGAAGAGAAGGAAGAGTAGGTTATAAGATATTTTTAAACTGCAGCAGCACAGCAATCCTCCATCTGCTGACCAATTCCTCCTGTACATTGATTCATGCAACGAGATGATAAAATATTCCAAATGGAGGATGGAAAGCTACTTAAAACCAACTCTGACAAGACTGACTTGAGAAAAAAAAAAAAAACCTTCCTGTTTTCAATTTGTGGATAAAATGTATTTGTTGTGTGTATACATAACAACTGCTCTTTTTATGGGTGATAAAGAGGTGCTGAAAATGAGAGTAAAACAGTAAAACAACAATGCGGTAAATGCATGTCACGTCCCATCTGATCGTTGAAATGCTGTAGTGCAAGTGTTCAGTTTGTTTGGCATGCTGTGCACAGTAAATGTCACATGAAAGCTACTGCCGTTCACTTTCTGCACACCATTTTGCCGTGTGAAGTTTGATATCACAACATAGTGTTTCCATGACAACTTGCATACACCCACTAAATGTGTCAATCATCAAAAGGTCATGCAGATTTTGAGATTTACAGTGTGTGCCTTAGCCGCTCAATGTGTAACAGACATCACTCAACACTTTATTGAAACATAAAAGTTCAGTTAATAGGACTATAAGTGCACACATCTGTAGGTTCGAAATCATTGTTTTTACAGAAAGAAATAATACAATCCAGCACTTTTCCATATTAAATGATAATGTCTAAAACAGAGTGTGTGTCTGAGATTTTTTTATTTATACAATTCAGGATGTGAATGGTTTTCGTCGTAGGATGGACAGGTGTTTATTGGCTAGGCATTTTAAGCTCATGCTGGAAGAGCTCTTGTTCTCAAAGCCAATATACAAGCATATAAAGTGCCACTCTCATAAATGTGGCATGAATGCAGTGGCTTTCCACTTTCAAAGGGAGGCGCCAACAAAAAAGCATTTTCTAAATCTGTGGTTCTTAGCTTTATTGACTTGATAAGAAGGCTTTGTTTGCACACAAAAAAACAAAAACACAATTTACCAGTTTATATGCAAAATATTCATGAAAGCAACACAACGCATGTGTGTTTTGTTGACTTGAGAGCAGATGTTGTTGCGTGAACATCCATTGGAAATTAATATAAAATTGAGGTTTAACCACTGGAGTCACAAGGATTACAGTATTTTATACTATGCTCCTGCCTTTATGGGGTTTGGCTGTCAATGGAGGGACCGGAAGCTCTTAGATTTCATAAAAAAAAAACAAAAAAACATTTGTGTTCCGAAGATGAACAAAAGTCTTGCAGGTTTAGAACATGAAGGTGAGTAATTCATGACAGAATTTTCAACAATATTTATTTATATTATATTCATATCATTAATATAACTTATTTATTAATATTGGTTTTTTAGCCCTTTATCTGACTGGTCTTATTGCCACTATTTTTACATTTGAAAAATACAGCATGTTCTTGTACTTTTTATTTTTTATTGACATGGTCAGATTGTAGCAAAAATTTTAGTGCTCTAATAACAGTTAGCTGAATACATTAATAAATAACAATTGACATTGAACACGATATAGATGTAATAATGAAGACCGTGAAATATCTTCACAATCTCCTAATATCTTTATGTCCTTCATTATGTGGCAGTTATTATGTATTATTATTATTATGTTATTATGTCCTTCATTATGTATTCTGAGTGGCAGTACAGTACGGGACAGCATCTGAAAACAAAAAACAATTGAGTTTAGAGTTAAATTGTGTCTCTCTGTCACATTTTCAATGTTTTTAGTTCAGTT